>WNGS01164437.1:27200504-27217414 GCA_020271785.1 Procambarus virginalis
TTTAAATTTCTCATCAACTATAGTATATTTCTCAGTGCTCAACTTGACCGTATATACACATGTGTGAACAAGCCTGAATGGTCCCCAGGACTATATGCAACTGAAAACTCACACCCCAGAAGTGACTCGAACCATACTGCCAGGAGCAACGCAACTGGTATGTAGAGGGACGCCTTAATCCGCTTGACCATCACGACCGGACATAAGGAAGTGATAGCCGAAGCTATTTGAACCACTTCCCCGCCGGCACTCGGATGGTACTCGGCACTCGGTCCCCAGGACTATATGCAACTGAAAACTCACACCCCAGAAGTGACTCGAACCCATACTGCCAGGAGCAACGCAACTGGTATGTAGAGGGACGCCTTAATCCGCTTGACCATCACGACCGGACATAAGGAAGTGATAGCCGAAGCTATTGAACCACTTCCCCGCCGGCACTCGGATGGTAATCTGGGCATAGCATTTTATCATTTATAATACAACATATAAATATGCATGTTTTAGTAAATGTATAACCTGGATACCGTTAGTTCGTTATTACGAGGTGGCCGCCATATTGGATATTTCCCGTAATATATTTACTGAATAGCTGTATATTGTATATCTTTACTGTATTTACTTCACTTAGCTGTGAAATATTGTGGTGTAATTTCTATATCGTAGTATTTCGGTTAAAAGATTAATTTTCCTAATTATGTTTCTTATAGATTTAAAGTGTGATTGTCACGTCTGGAGGTGTGTGGTCTCCCTCGGGGGGGAAGGATGCCAGATGCTGCCAGCGGTGACGGACGGTTACTGTGGGCCAGATCTCTTTCAAATTCAAATGATTGATAAAGATTAAGCCACCCAAGAGGTGGCACGGGCATGAATAGCCCGTAAAAATTCAAATTTTTATCTTCTTAATTTATACTAAGTTACCTAATTGTTTTGACCTAATATATCTTTCATAATTGTAAAGTGATCCTGGACAGTTTGGGGAATGTATTTGATGTTAGAGGTAGTGAAATATTAAGAGAAATGGCCAGTAAAAATTCAGTTAATCACATACTGGCCCAGAGAGCCATTTTCTATAACATTTTTTTCCATGCATGTGATATGTATGTATACAATGACATGTATTGATGATGTTGACAGTTGATATACTATATATTGAGGTTGATTTATGTTCCAATTAATGTCATTGAGTTGTGAATAAGTACAAATCCTTACTACGCTAACATATACCGTCACAATTGTCAATCTGCTCTAAAGTTTTTTCTTTCAGTGTTCCAACCTTGTGGTTTACCTTGCGATGATTTCAGGAGTTCATTGTCCCTGCGGCCCGGTCCTCGACCAGGCCTCCTGGTTGCTGAACTGGTCAACCAGGCTGTTGGACGCAGCCTGACGTATGAATCACAGCCTGGTTGATCCTAAGGAGGTATGTGAATACATCATTCTCATTGAGAAACTTGATGGAATTACCATTAGTATTAATTTGTCTTATGTTATAATATACAAATGCTATTTTTAATAATATTTTGTATAAATAAATTTGTATATCAATCTTTATACACAGAAATCATAATAGCGTGATGTATTAAATGAACCAATCCACAAGGGCCGTGAAAGAGGATTCGAACGGGATACTCTCGGCCGCAGGTTCGAATCCTCGTCACGGCTCTTGTGGATTTGTTCATATATACTGATGTTGTTTAAGATTCAGCTACTGGGAACTAAAAGTTGCAAGTAGCACGGGCTATGGTGAGCCAGTGGTGGACTTACCTGGCACAGGAGCGGGGCAAGTAGCACGGGCTATGGTGAACCCGTAGTGGACTTAACCTGGCACAGGAGCGGTGCTGAAACTTCCATACTGATGTTGATCATGAGTGTATATACTGATGTCGTTGATGTAAGTATAAACTGATGTTATTCTACTAATTTAAAATATTTTAATTACTGGGAATACCAATCCATTTCAATACAAATTTCAACTTGGAAGCGATTACCCTTCCTTTTTTTCCAGGAATATTCCTGCGCGGGCTGTGAACCTCTGGGATGTGATGTTATAAATTCAGCACGGTCTATGGTGATCCCGTAACTTATCTGGCACGTGCTCCTGGGATGTGAGGCAACGCTCGTGGTGCCGCTTGGGCTCAGCTTTTCATCAACTCCTGATGCATTATAGGCTCAGATCGCTGAGCCTATAGATGTGGAAAAAATATGATTGGTCCCCAAGCTAAAAAGTTATTTATGGCTTGGAGGTCATTTAAACTTGCCTTCTATCTAATATGAATATTTATTTATTTTATATATTACGTTTGACAAAGCTGCATTAATGTTCTGTGTCTTTCAGTCTCACCAATACGTCTTCTGCAGTTATTTTTATACTTAAGTAGGGTCCCTTGATTGTTTCAAGCGTAGGTTAAACATGTGTATGAGTGAGATTGGGTGGTTATAAATAGGAGCTGCCTCGTATAGGCCAATAGGCCTTCTGCAGTCATCTTCATTCCTATCTTATTATGTTCTTATGTTCTCTCCCAGCTAATGCTGAGACACCTCTTCCCTGAGGAGAAGGGACATCTGGACAGAGGTGGCGATTACCAGGAGGTAGAGGATAACTATCCTCCGTTATCTTGTGTTATCCTGTTCTTCTTAAATGTTCTCTAATTGTTAAGTGTTATTTGTCTCCTATTAATCGTGTTTTTCTGTTATGGTTTGTTCAGTTATAATTATTTTTTATTATAATAATTATTATTAATTTTAGTTTATTATATTTTAATGATTTTTAAAGTATTAATTTTGTTGTTGTTATAATTAATGATATTATTACTCTTAAATATTTTATTATTATAAATACTTTTAATGTTTTATTATGATTTTTGTAGAATAATTATTAAAGCTTTATTAACATTATTATGTACATTATTATTTGAATTATTATTAATTATTATTAATATAAATTTAAAATACTTTGGATGGATATTTGAACTTTTTTTTATCTATAAATTAACTAACAATAACAAACTTTGAAGTTTTATAAGTATATCTTATATTTTTATCTCAGGATCACTTTAGACATATGGCACTGCACAGGTAGAGATATTGCACTGCTCAGGCAGGGATGTGCCGTGACTGAACAGGCTTCGTTCCAGAGTGGACTATGAAAAGCGAAACTTTCTTTATTTTATGTTGGTGTTGGAATGTCTGTGTGGGGTACAATGTTATAATGATCTAATGATACGATGGTACCGTGGTATAATGACGTAAGTGGTACAATATTAGTGGTTCGTTGGTACAATAATATAATGATGTTAGTGGTACAATGGTAAAGGTATGCTAGTGGTACAATGATATAATGATATTAGTGGTACAATGGTAAAGTTATGCTAGTGGTACAATGATATAATGATGATATTGGCACAAAAGGTACATTGGTATAATGAAGTTTGTGGTACGTTGGTACAATATTATAATGATGTTAGTGGTACGATGCTATAAGGATAGTGAAACGATGGTACAATGGTATAATGATACTAGTGGTCAAAGATACAGTGGTACAATGAAGTTTTTGGTACGTTGGTACTGTGGAATAATGATGTTAGTGGTACAATGATGTACTGATGATGATAGGATGGTACAAATGTATTATACCACTGGTATAATTGATCTAAGACTGTTATAAAATCAGCCACTGAATAATATAAGTAAAACATTGATGAATGATACAGGGATAATGATATGATTGATATAATGACACCCTATTAGGATTATACATTTCTAATCATTGTAATGTGTGAAAAATGGATGTGGGGTAGACATAAGCTGTTATCATAATGAGAGTTATAGCATGATGGTAATAGGTATATGTAGATAGCTGTTATCTTATTCGGGCTCACCATAGCCCGTGCTACTTGGAACTTCTTGTTCCAGGTAGCGAATCTTTAACAACAACAACAACAACTGTTATCTGTTTACCTACAGGTGTTTCTCTCTTGTTGTTGGCTAAGCCAAGCCACCTGCTTATTGTTGATTGTTATCTTCCCTACAGATGTCCTGTGGAGCTATCATGGTGCCACAGGTGGGTGCTGGCTACGTGTGTGTGTTGTGTGAGTGTGTTGTGTGAGTGTGTGTGTGTGTGTGTGTGTGTGTGTGTGTGTGTGTGTGTGTGTGTGTGTGTGTGTGTGTGTGTGTGTGTGTACTCACCTATTTGTGCTTGCAGGATCGAGCATTGACTCTTGGATCCCGCCTATAGGTGTGTGTGTGTGTGTGTGTGTGTGTGTGTGTGTGTGTGTGTGTGTGTGTGTGTGTGTGTGTGTGTGTGTGTGTGTGTGTGTGTGTGTGTGTGTGTGTGACCTCTAACATCCACTAAGACCCCCCCCACAAACACAACCCAAAACCCAACCACCGCCCGCACTGACAAAAATACTAACCAAACCATTCACTTACTAACCTGACCTACACACAAATTCAACATCTATTGACCATTCTGGTGTATGTCCCCAGGGCCGAGCTTCTGGGCCAATACCTTCCCTACGTGTGGAGGAGCCAACCAATCCCCCATCGATATCGTCACCTCACAGCTCAAGGGTAGTTATCCTGGCTGGATTTCGGCTTCAAGAATTACGACGTGACCCCTAACGACGCCACTATCACGAATAATGGCCATTCAGGTGAGGAGCTAACTGGTTTGTTAGGCACTGAGTCTGCCTGGTAACTTGAACCTCTATATATCAAATGAACAAATCCTCAAGGGTCGTATGCAGGCGAGGAGTCACAATAACGTGGCTGAAGTATGTTGACCAGGCCACACACTTGAAGGTGAAGGGACGACGACGTTTCGGTCCGTCCTGGACCATTCTCAACTCGATTGTCGACTTGAGAATGGTCCAGAACGGGCCGAAACGAAGGGTCGTAGTCCCTTCACCTTCTAGTGTGTGGTCTGATCACCATACTTCAGCCACGTTATTGTGACTCATCGCCTGCATATAGTGACTGGTGTTAAGTGACTTCTAATAAAATGTTCTGGTGTTCTGTCTTCCTCACAGCCCAGGTCACGATTGGACAGAACCCAGCACCCACTGTCCAAGGTGGGGACCTGCTGGCCAAATACACCTTCCTACAGTTACACTTCCATTGGGGAAGTAAACAGACGATGGGCTCTGAGCACACGGTTGATGGCAAGAGGTGAGTGAGTCAAGTATGTTATTGTGGTTGGCGAAGTGTCCCCAAAGTGGGTGGTGGGGGTACAGCAATCCCATGGTAGGTTGTAGATGATAAAATGCCCTCAAATTGGTCTGTGGAATATAAATTGCTCTTCTCTCCCCTTAAATCAGTCTGTAAGAGAAGTGTCCCCAACGTGGGTTGTGGGAAAGCCTGGGGATCCTGTATGTAGTGAACACTGCCCCTCTCTGTCTCTCAACACCGTCTCTTGGACAGGTATGCGGCGGAGCTACACATGGTACACTACAAGACGGAGTACGGGAGCTCGGCGGCAGCTGTCAGTCACACAGACGGACTGACTGTCTTGGCCATCTTCCTGGAAGTTGGACCCGTCGACAATCCCAACCTTAAGAGTATCGTCCAGGGATTGTCCTCCATTCACCAGTATAGTGAGTCAAACAACCCTGTTACCAAACCAGTATTTACCCCCAAGTCTTTCCTAAATCTAAACTTATCCAATTATACCCATTGTTTCGTGTTCTGTCTTGTGTTGATACTTTTAATACCCCCTATTAATATCCCCTTTGTTATGTCAACTCACCCACACGTAAACCTCTACCATGTCACCCCTAATTAACAGTATACATAGAATATTAAAGAGCATGAATGCCTTTCAGTGAGAAAATTGTATAATATAAAACTGCACTCTAAAATATTTAGGTAGCAGTCTAGGGGTTCTAAGTGTTTTCAACTGAGTTAGAAACTCCTTTTTCCACTCCCAGACTCCCAGCAGCAGATCGCGCCCTTCCCTTGAGAACCTGCTACCGACCAACGTGGCCGAGTTCTACAGCTACCAGGGTTCCTTGACCACTCCGCCCTGCTCGGAGATTGTTACCTGGACAGTCTTCAAGAACCCCATCACCATCTCCCTTGCTCAGGTGAGCTCCTGAGATATATCACACCTCAGATGCAAATCACTACAAGATTAAACCAGTGCACTAAAAACAGAAGCGAAAAAGAAACAGGGAAAAGGAGGAAACCCCACCTCCGTTTAAAACTTGACCCAATATCAGAGTAAAAGGTTATCGCGAATAACCGAACTCAATTACGGGCTCACCATAGCCGTGCTACATGGAGATTTCGTTCTGAGTAGCTAAATCTAAATCAACAACAATNTGATGTCCCCCTCTATGTTGACCAAGAAACACACTAGGAAGTGAAGAGACGACGACGTTCGGTCCGTCCTGGACCATTCTCAAGTCGATTCCTCCCATATATCTCCTTTCCTCTAGGTAAGGTCCATTTCTTTAGTCTTTCCTCATAGCTCAAAGTCTTCAGCTCAGGAACGAGTCTCGTCGCATATCTTTGGATCTGTTCTAGTTCATCCTTGTTCATTCATCTAGTTCACCCTGTATCAAGTAAGAGTTCTATGCGATTGAAGTCCTCCATTATTAAAAGCTTTGCTTTGGCTATGGGGGTGCGTTCGCTACACCGTGGTGTGTGTGTGTGTGTGTGTGTGTGTGTGTGGTGTGTTGTGTGGTGGTGTGTGTGGTGTGTGTGTGTGTGTGTGTGTGGGTGTGTATTCACTTAGTTGTATTCACTAGTTGTATTTTACGGGGGTTGAGCGTTGCTCTTTCGGCCCGCCTCTCAACTGTCAATCAACTGTTACTAACTACATAACTACTTTTTTTTCTTTTTTCTAACTACACTAACTATTTTTTTGTGTGTGTGTGTGTGTGTGGTGTGTGTGTGTGTGTGGTGTGTGTGTGGTGTGTGTGGGTGTGTGTTGTGGGGGGGGGGGGGGGAGAGAGAGATCACGCGTATAGGGGTGTTTTATGGTGACAAGGGAAGGTGCGTGACTCAATGTTAGAGCAGGAGAAGAGGTAGTGTTGATGGTCTAACAATCCGTGATCAGACTATTGAGTCCATGGGTGTCTCTACCCCCTCCCCCCCACCCCCGCCATGACATCTTAATTGATGGTGCATACGTTTATACTTACCGCCATCACCATCACCAGTCATCATGCCCGACAAGGTGAACCCCTACAGCTGCTTTACGGTGTATAAACCCCCTGAAGTTGACTCTCCTTCACTACAGATAGGCCTTATAGGCTCAACCACCTCGCTGCCTAATCAGTAAACTATTGTAGTGACCTTAACAACCCTCCACAATAATAGAAAGTGCTACATTCCATGTACTTAAGTTCCTGTGTTGAAACCATATATAAACTCCTATATAAACCATATATAAACTCCTATATAAACCATATATAAACTCTATACAAACCATATATAAACTCCTATATAAACCATATATAAACTCTATATAAACCATATATAAATCCTATATAAACCATATATAAACTCCTATATAAACCATATATAAACCACATATATAACCCACAGGCAAATGACTGATCCTCCCAAAACACCTGGAGGGAAGAAGTTATCAAGGGAAAGCGCCAAGCCATTACGACTATATAGCACTGGGAAGGGGGTCAGGATAAGGACATGGGATGGGACGGGGGAAAGGAATGGTGCCCCAACCACTTATGGACGGTCTCGGGGGATTGAACGCCGACCTGCATGAAGCGAGACCGTCGCTCTACCGTCCAACCCTTTCCATAAAAATCACTCAGTAAACAATTAAGGCAGCGTCTGGGATCCTCTCGCACGCAGGTTCGAACCTTCGTCACGGCCCTTGTGGCTTTGTTTACTCAGTAAACTATAGCCCCTAACGAAATAACTTTATCTTTTCATACAATTCTCCTTCCATCAACACCTGCCATCAACACCTGCCATCAACACCTGCCATCAACCCTGCCATGAGCTGGCCATTACCTCATAGTTACAATGTTAACATTGTAACTAACATAGTTACGGGTTACAATGTTATGATAACCCTAATCATGAGGTATGTGTTCTGGTCCGCCCACATCATCACACCTCATTATGTTGGTCCTCATGATTTTATCAACTCTGGGAGAGGGGGGAGGGGGGGGAAGTTAATGTTTTAGGGCAGTATACTCTCTGGAGGTATACTCTCTAGAGGGTATACTCTCTGAAGGGTATACTCTCTGGAGGGTATACTCTCTGGAGGGTATACTCTCTGGAGGGTATACTCTCTGGAGGGTATGCTCTCTGGAGGGTATACTCTCTCTCTGGAGGGTATGCTCTCTGGAGGGTATACTCTCTGGAGGGGAAGGGGCGAGGGTACAGTTTACTGACTACCAGCTGGTGTAGTTTGGATCAGGATATACTCTACAGCTAAAGGAAACTCAATGTATATACATACACAGAGATATGTGGGATATATATATCCTTCTCTGTATATATATATATATATATATATATATATATATATATATATATATATATATATATATATATATATATATATATATCAAACCTACCCATACTATCAAAAATGTTTGAAAAAATTATCTACAAACAGCTCTACTCCTATCTCGTAAAATTCGACATTCTTAGCCTCTGTCAGTTTGGCTTCCGCTCCCAAAAGAGTACCAACGATGCAATTATTAGTCTCCTTGATATAATTTACTCAGCCCTTGACAAAAATGAGTTTCCGATTGGACTCTTCATTGACCTGAGAAAGGCCTTTGATACTGTTAATCACAATTACCTCTTATGTAAACTCCATCATTATGGAATCCGAGACCATGCACTGGACTATATCCAATCCTATCTTAGTGATAGACACCAATGTGTAGCCATCAATAATATAACCTCTCCCACTCTACCAATAATGTTGGAGTGCCACAGGGCAGCATATTGGGACCTCTTCTATTTCTTATATACATCAATGATCTGCCTAATGTCTTTAACATTCTGAAACCTATTTTGTTTGCTGATGATACTACTCTCATCTACTCTAACCCCAACCCACATACACTAAATAATGTTGTTAATAATGAACTAAAAAAAGTCCACTTATGGATGTCAACCAACAAACTAACACTTAACATAGATAAGGCCTACTACATCTTATTTGGAAGCAAATCTACAAATACAATTCTGCTTCAGATAGACAATGTAAACATTAGCAATAAAAATGACGGAAAGTTTCTTGGCCTATTCCTAGACAAGAGACTCAACTTCAGTACCCACATACAACACATAACTAAGAAAGTCTCTAAAACAGTTGGTATACTCTCCAAAATCAGATATTATGTACCTAATTCTGCTCTCATTTCTCTATATTATGCAATAATCTATCCCTATCTTAACTATGGTATCTGTGCATGAGGTTCAACCACTGCAAACCACCTCAAGTCCATCATCACCCAGCAAAAATCTGCTGTCAGAATAATATCAAATTCTGCTTTCAGACAACACTCGGCCCCCTTGTTTAACTCCCTAAACATGCTAAACATAACCTCACTCCACAAATTCTCTTGTGTCAACTACATTTACAAAACCCTGTTCTTAAATGCAAATCCTGCTCTGAAACTCTTCCTGGACAGATGTAATAGGACCCATTATCACCACACCAGAAATAAATATCTCTTTGATATCCCCAGAGTTAAACTTAATCTGTGTAAACACTCTATGCAAATAAAGGGACCCAGTCTATGGAACTCACTCCCTAATGAATTGAAAAGCTGTCCAACTTTTACATCATTCAAAAACAATACTAAAAAGTACCTAATTTCATCTTCATAGTTTTTTACATTTTGCTTTAAAATTGCACTGTATCTATTGCTACCCAATCTCCCAATCTTTATGTACCCAATCTGAACATCTTTACCATTGCGATCATTGCTGTCTTATATGTGCTGTCAATCTGCTGTATGGTGTCTATTAATCTTGTTTAAATTACCAATCAAGCTGTTCAATGTAATCAATCAGAGCTTTAATATACCAATGTGCTATACTTACTAATCTCTCTCATCTCATTTTTCTCTTGCAATGTATTTGTTATCATTTATTAATTCTGATAGAATTTACCTACTTAAAATTATCTGTTAGATTAAGGACCTGCCCGAAACGCTGCGCGTACTAGTGGCTTTACAAGATTGTAAACACTATGTTATGTATTCTCACAAACCCAATGTACCTTCTTGTATATATATAAATAAATAAATATACATATATTATTTATTTATAGCCATGTGCCCTAACATATGTATGCATATCTTACATGTAGCACTCTACTGAGGCTGAGTATACATAGCACCTTACTAAGGCTGAGTATACATAGCACTTTATTAAGGCTGAGTATACATAGCACTTTATTAAGGCTGAGTATACATAGCACTTTATTAAGGCTGAGTATACATAGCACTTTATAGAGGCTGTGTATACATAGCACTTTATTAAGGCTGAGTATACATAGCACTTTATTAAGGCTGAGTATACATAGCACTTTATTAAGGCTGAGTATACATAGCACTTTATAGAGGCTGAGTATACATAGCACTTTATTAAGGCTGAGTATACATACCACTTTATTAAGGCTGAGTATACATACCACTTTATTAAGGCTGAGTATACATAGCACTTTATTAAGGCTGAGTATACATAGCACTTTACCAAGGCTCTATTCAACTCTACTGTTAATTCCTAGCGTTATATATATCAATATAGAACAACGAGCACACAGAGACTGTACAAAAGTACAGCAGACGACTGTGCAGCGAAATACTGCAGTATACCGAGATTGTAGAGCGGTTTATAGGGACTATAAGTGTACACAGGACCCGTACACCACGCTGACGGCTACACACCATCGTGGCTGGAGTATTACCGATGCATAACAGCTTCGACTCTGAGTGGTTGAGGCACAAGGAAATAAAAATGATTATTGGGGAAACGTGAGAGGGGGTGTGTTGGGGGGGAGGTGATCCCCCCTACACACCCTCCAGTGTAGTGAAGTATACGAGAGTGGAGAAGGTGTACTCTACCTGTCAGTGGGGGTGTACCACCTGTCAGTGGGGGGTACCACCTGTCAGTGGGGGGTACCACCTGTCAGTGGGGGTGTACCACCTGTCAGTGGGGGGTACCACCTGTCAGTGGGGGTGTACCACCTGTCAGTGGGGGGTACCACCTGTCACCGGAACGGGTAAGGCTGACAGGAGGCGTGAGAAGGATGTAAACCCCGTCTGGTCTTGTTACACTGGAAAAAGGGAATTAGTTCTGTCGTCTGTAATTGATGTAACCAATCGAGGCAATACGTGCCCAACTATCAACACGTGTCATTATGGTGGAACAGCACACACAGTCCTCTCACCCGAGGCGCCACAAGTGTGTGTGAGAGTGAGGTCATGGTCTCTGCAAGCTCCACCAGGTGGAATGAAGACCTCTAGTGCACTCAGAACTGGAGGCGACGTCGAGCATAGAGCATTCCCTGGCTCTCTCTCTCTCTCATTCTCTCCCTTCTGCGTCAACTGAAGACTAGAGGCGAGTTACACCATTTCTAGAACAAATCCACAAGAGCCGTGGTCAGGGGGTTCGAATCTGTGTGTTGGGTGTTCCCAAATGCACGATCTAGTCAACTGGGCCGCGACATGGTCAAAAGAATTGTTCCTGTGGATTTGTTCATTGATATATTAGGATAATGGGATTTCTATGTGTATATGTATCATGGCTAGAGTTCTGTGTGATCCTAACTATCACATCAGATCAGCTTCAGATAGGCTGATGGGGTGGTAACCAGTTTCAAAGCTGTTTCAAACATAAAGTCGTTTCGAATTTTCAAAGAAAATATCCTGGCGTAATTTTCAGCATTAGGCTTTCGACGTGAAGCTGTGAAACAGTCTCCCTCAGGTGAACACCCTTGAACACCCAAGTTCTGCTAGCATTAAGCTATATATTGTTCAGGAATGGCGCGCAGTCAATCCTCCCCGGCCAAGATTCGAACCTAGGCCAGAGCGCTCGCGAAACGCCAGGCGAGTATGTTACCACTTCGCCACGGGGACGGCTATAAACAATTGTAACTTTGGTTTACTGATTTATGGTCGAGCAACGCCCAGCCAGCAGCAACAGTCTGGGTGTTCTAGTTCAAGACTTGAATTACAAGGATGTTGCTTTAGATTCAGCTACTTAGAACAAAAGTTCCAAAGTAGCACGGGCTATGGTGAGCCCGTAGTGGACTTACCTGACAGGAGCGGGGCAAGTAGCACGGGCTATGGTGAGCCCGTAGTGGACTTACCTGCCACAGGAGCGGGGCAAGTAGCACGGGCTATGGTGAGCCCGTAGTGGACTTACCTGGCACAGGAGCGGGGCAAGTAGCACGGGCTATGGTGAGCCCGTAAAATTATCTGGGTTAATGACGCGGTTTAAGATTAGTCTAATGAGAGTTTACGTCCTGAAAACTAAGAAATAATTGGGTCTTACAAGATTAGTAACGGATTAACGGTTTGGTAGAGGGAGATCCCTAATCTCTGGGGATTAGCGAAGCCCAGAGGATTAAAATAATCCGAACATTATTAATCGTTTAATTGATCTCTATCACACTTCGACAAACATAATGTCCAGTAATTTAATTATTGCAACTTAAGTTACTAAGTTTCTGTGACCAATTAGTACTTTTATCCCCAATTAATCAGACAGTTAACAGTAAACTTGGGAAAGACTATTGACCCATACGATGCAGCTCCTACCTACCCCCACCCAAGCTGCCTCACATGTTCCACCTTCGCTTGAAACAATACGACGAACCCAGGTACGGAACCAGGTAATTTGTTTCACAAATCTACAATCCTTTTTCCAAACCCATATTTGGCAGGTATTTCGCTAAAATAAACTTAAACATGTTCCTAATTGGTCAGAATCTTCCGTTATATCTCTCCATTGTTCGTCCCGTCCTGGACAAACGCTGTTGATTTATATTTAGCTACGCAGCCCGTGTCCATGTAGCACGGGCTACGGTGAACCCGTAAAGCCTATCCTCCTAAGGTGAGGGGTAGTTACAGCACCTATTTGGTCAAGCGAACACCTCCCAAAAAATTCACGATTTGTATAATAAAATTTCAATGGCATTCTAGAAAGTTAGAAATGCAAATAAAGCATAGAACACTGAACATAAGAACATAAGAACAAAGGCCTATTGGCCCATACGAGGCAGCTCCTATTTATAACCACCCAATCCCACTCATATACATGTCCAACCCGCGCTTGAAACAATCCAGGGATCCCACCTCCACAATGTTACGCGGTAATTGGTTCCACAAATCAACAACCCTGTTACCGAACCAGTATTTACCCAAGTCTTTCCTAAATCTAAACTTATCCAATTTATACCCATTGTTTCGCGTTCTGTCCTGTGTTGATACTTTTAATACCCTGTGTTGATACTTTTAATACTGGGAGTTATTACTATTCTCGTTAGTAATGAAACACCTGGTGCCATTCTTCAGCTATATCTTGCTATTCTTAGACCTCATTTGGATTATGCAGTTCAGGCGAAGAGTCACAATAACGTGGGTAAAGTATGTTGACCAGACCACACACTAGAAGGTGAAGGGACGACGACGTTTCGGTCCGTCCTGGACCATTCTCAAGTCGATTGCGACCATTCTCAAATCGAAACGTCGTCGTCCCTTCATCTTCTAGTGTGTGGTCTGGTCAACTTATGCAGTTCAGTTTTGGTCGCCGTACTATAGAATGGACATAAGTTCACTAGAACGCGTCCAGCGTAAAATGATCAAAGTTAATCCCACAAATTAGAAACATTTCATATTGAATTACCGCGTACCGTGGTGAAGGTGGGGTCCCTCGATTGTTTCAAGCGCGGGTTGGACATGTATATGAGTGGATTGGGTGGTTATAGATAGGAGCTGCCTCGTATGGGCCAATAGGAGCTGCCTCGTATGGGCCAATTTGGTCACCATTTGGTCCGGGAGACATCTCCCGTCACGCAGGGTGCAGTTGCGCCTCCACAGATCTCCAGTATCATCTTTTGATACTGGTAATGGCTCAAAAGAGCCACCACTTACGGGCTATTCATGCCCGTGCCACCTCTTGGGTGGCTTAATCTTTATCAATCATCAATCAATCTATGGGCCAATAGGAGCTGCCTCGTATGGGCCAATAGGAGCTGCCTCGTATGGACCAATAGGAGCTGCTTCGTATGGGCCAATAGCAGCTGCCTCGTATGGACCAATAGGAGCTGCCTCGTATGGACCAATAGGAGCTGCCTCGTATGGACCAATAGGAGCTGCTTCGTATGGGCCAATAGGAGCTGCTTCGTATGGGCCAATAGCAGCTGCCTCGTATGGACCAATAGGAGCTGCCTCGTATGGACCAATAGGAGCTGCCTCGTATGGACCAATAGGAGCTGCCTCGTATGGGCCAATAGGAGCTGCCTCGTATGTGCCAATAGGAGCTGCCTCGTATGGGCCAATAGGAGCTGCCTCGTATGGGCCAATAGGAGCTGCCTCGTATGGGCCAATAGCAGCTGCCTCGTATGGACCAATAGGAGCTGCCTCGTATGGACCAATAGGAGCTGCCTCGTATGGGTCAATAGGAGCTGCCTCGTATGGGCCAATAGCAGCTGCCTCGTATGGACCAATAGCAGCTGCCTCGTATGGACCAATAGGAGCTGCCTCGTATGGGCCAATAGCAGCTGCCTCGTATGGACCAATAGGAGCTGCCTCGTATGGGCCAATAGCAGCTGCCTCGTATGGACCAATAGGAGCTGCCTCGTATGGGCCAATAGGAGCTGCCTCGTATGTGCCAATAGGAGCTGCCTCGTATGGGCCAATAGGAGCTGCCTCGTATGGGCCAATAGGAGCTGCCTCGTATGGGCCAATAGGAGCTGCCTCGTATGGGTCAATAGGAGCTGCCTCGTATGGGCCTATCTTGCTCTGGTTAGGCCCTATTTAGATTATGCAGTTCAGTTTTGGTCGCCATATTATAGAATGGATATTAATTCACTTGAACGTGTCCAGCGTAGGATGACTAAGTTAATTCCCCAAATTAGAAATCTTTCATATGAAGAAAGATTAACAAAGCTTAATTTGCATTCACTAGAAAGGCGAAGAGTTAGGGGTGACATGATAGAGGTTTACAAGTGGATGAATGGACATAACAAAGGGGATATTAATAGGGTATTGAAAGTATCAACACAGGACAGAACGCGAAACAATGGGTATAAATTGGATAAGTTTAGATTTAGGAAAGACTTGGGTAAATACTGGTTCAGTAACAGGGTTGTTGATTTGTGGAACCAATTACCGCGTAACGTGGTGGAGGTGGGGTCCCTCGATTGTTTCAAGCATGGGTTGGACATGTATATGAGTGGAATTGGGTGGTTATAAATAGGAGCTGCCTCGTATGGGCCAATAGGTCTTCTGCAGTTACCTTTGTTCTTATGTTCTTATGTTCTTATGTAATAGGAGCTGCCTCGTATGGGCCAATAGGAGCTGCCTCGTATGGGCCAATAGGAGCTGCCTCGTATGGGCCAATAGGAGCTGCCTCGTATGGGCCAATAGGCCTTCTGCAGTTTCCCTATTTATTATGTTATAAAAGCTAACCTGTCCTAACATTTCTAAGTAGAATATACACTATAGCCTAATATAATTGCTGCACTAAGCCTAATAATGCTTAAGTTCAGTTTTAAACGTAACCCTAACAAAACTAATAGTACAAATATGAACTTTTTTGCGGAGCTTCAACAGTACACATTGGCACATTTGGCCAAAAGGTGCTATAAATACTGCCATTTCATGAGGCTGGGTTTTACGGGCTATTCATGCCCGTGCCACGTCTTGGGTGGCTTAATCTTCATCAATCAATCAATCAGTTGGCCATCCTGACCTATCCAGGGGTACCACCACCCGCACTGTCCCGTGCCGGCCAGAAAGAGACTATCCTCAGCAACTAATCAGTCTGCGATTGACCTTATCTCCGGTCAGACGTGTGGAGCTCTGGCTCCCACCGCTCCGATACTCTCGCTGGGATTTATATTGATAGTGAAAATTACTGAGTAATGCTGTGGAACACTAGTGTGGTTGCAGGCGAGGAGTCACAATAACGTGGCTGAAGTATGTTGACCAGACCACACACTAGAAGTTGAAGGACGACGACGTTTCGATTTGAGAATGGTCGCAATCGACTTGAGAATGGTCCAGGACGGACCGAAACGTCGTCGTCCCTTCAACTTCTAGTGTGTGGTCTGGTCAACTAGTGTGGTTGCTTGAGTAAAATTGTACGTGAACGGTATACATCTAAGCAAATAATTACAGTTCTAGTGGAAGAAGCATTGCGGGATTGAGCTCAAGACCTTCTGATCGCCAGTTTGTCAAAACAGGAATTTCCTTAAGTACTTTCGTATTAATACATCTTCAGAAGGACTCCTTCTGAAGATGTATAATATACGAAAGTACTTAGGAAATTCCTGTTCATTTTTCCTCCGTGGTCTGACATTGTCACATTTTTAATCACGTGTTTATTTTCGTGATATACACACACATATATATATATATTATATATATATATATATATATATATATATAATATATATGCGAACAAGCCTGAATGGTCCCTAGGACTATATGCAACTGAAAACTCACACCCCAGAAGTGACTCGAACCCATACTGCCAGGAGCACTCTGCTGGCGTACAGATCCCTTAACCGCTCGACCAACACGACCGGACAAAAGAATGAGGTATTTGATTAAATACCATGCCCAAGATTACCAACCGAGTGCCGGCGGGGGATGGAAAACCCCATCATTTAACAAACTGGCGCTTTCTGCCAGTTTTACGTCATGCAAAACAAAGATGCGAACTGGAACTCGTGGTGC
>WNGS01164437.1:27227126-27251600 GCA_020271785.1 Procambarus virginalis
CACAGTTTTGTCGACCTATACGCATAAGGACGCTTCTGAATTCCTTGGCATATTTACATTTTTCTTCTGTCCTCCGTGCCGATTTAGCGATGTACTTGTATTGTTTGAGAGTCAGCTTCTAGTAACAAAACCGTTCAAAGTGAGCCGGGATATTGGGCGAGCCCGGTAGATTTCACGTTTTTTTTTGTTGCTGATATAGTCAAGCATTGGGCTCATGCGGAAGGGTGAAGTAGCTGGTTGGAGTCCGTTTCAACGGCTTAGAGTACTTTGCTACCTACCGGTGATTTTGACGTAGCGCACGTACTTAGAGTTCTTGAACAGTTCTTAAGAACCCAGCTCTGCTGCATCGTAAGCTACAACTACCCGGGCCTTTATTACCCATCAGCCCGTGTCACTGCCACCGCTCCGTTGTGCTTCAGGTAATGGTCACTAGGGTTTCCTTATCATAGACGTCGCTACTTGCTTCCACCCGCCCTGCTGCTTACTGGTAACGTACTACTCACGGGCCTCCCACCATAGTACGTTCGTCATCTGTGCTTCACTTGTTTGCTGTAGCAACGTAGCTTCAATTCTGGGTCATACATATGAAGCTCGCTACTTGCCCCGCTCCTCGTGCCAAGGTAAGTCCACTAGGGCTCACCATGCGCCCGTGCCTTGCCCCCGCTCCTGTTTGCATGGTAAGTCACTACGGGCCTAACCAATAGCACCGTCTTCGCTACTTTGGATTTCGCCACCCACTCGAGGCCATTTCCGGTACAAGTCTATGGGATACCAAGCGTCCTACTTGCCCCGCTCCCCTGTCAGGTAAGTCCTAAGGGTTCCTCACATACGCACCCGTGTACCCTTGAGAAACTTATTGGTACTCGAACGTTCTGAAATCTCAAAAACCCCAACCAACATCACACTTCCTTGAACTTCCCCACTCAGCGCGGATAAGAGTAGTAGGTACAAGGTATTCAGTACTCTGTATCACTCAATTCCCTATCCCCCATTAATCATCAAACTCCTCTGATGCGGACCCATCATTCAAGACACCACTGGTGACGCGTGATTCCTGTCGTTTTGGCTTCTGGTCCCGATCCGGCGCCGCCCGAGAGAATTCCTACAATAGGCAGAGTTCTTCTCACAACAATATGCCCCTTGTTGACCTAGCAGTAAAATAGTACTGGGAGTTAGTCAGCTGTCCACGGGCTGCTTCCTGGGGTGGAAGCCTGTCGAGGACCGGGCCGCGGGACACAAAAAGCCCCGAAATTATCTCAAGATAACCTGACATGGTTAATAATATTTAATTCTCAGTATTTTGAAATCCACTTCCCTCACTCTTTTTGGAGTGTCCCCCGTCTCGCTTCTTGATCTCATTCACAGCTCAGTCATGGAAAAGTTATATCGTGGGCTTTTAATTCTTTGACAATTGAGTTCTCGAGAACCTTTCGCAAATTACTTGTTTACGTTTTACCTGTTCTAGATGGCTAGACAATTATTTCTGAATTTGCTGTCTACGTGCAGCTTGGTATTCACTATGGAAACACAATGTAACTGACATATTTCCGCTTTTTACACCTTGTAATAAAGTGTTACATCTTGGCCTTAAACGTGTTCTATGACGAGAACGTTGTCTTAACTTGTGAGTGGTGTTATAAACTGCAGGAACCCTGTGATAAAACTTAGTCGTCTCACCGTCTGCTTACCATTACCGTCAGTATGTCCGGCCCCTTTTTTTCTTCTTGTGTGGTTTGGAGGGTATATATATCCCCTTAGAAGCCTTTCCCATAGTCTTAAGGCTCTAAAAAGAGCTAGATTCCCCTTCTTTGACACTTGTCGCCTAAATTTCTATCTATCAACCCGAGTATATTCTCAGAGTGCTCAACAATTGCCGTAGTAGAACTACACATGTCTCGTGGTGAACAAGTGGACACATGAAATGGTCCCAAGGACATACTGCAAGACTGAGAAAACTCACACACCAAGAGTGACTCGAACCCATACTGCAAGGCGCAACACGCAAACTGGTATGTCGGGGACGCCTTAATCCGACTTGCCATCCACGACCGGCATAAGAGAAAGGGATAGAGAAGTATTTGCACCCACTTCCCCGCCGGCACTGGATGGTCCTCGGCCCTGGGTCCCACAGGACGTATGCACTGAAAACTCACACCCAGAAGTGCTGAAAACCCATACTGCCAGGAGCAACGCAACTTGAGTAGTAGAGGGAACGCCTTATTAGCCTCCCCTTTGACCAATCACCGAGGACATAAGGCAGTGATAGCCGAGAGATTATGTCTGAACCACGTCCCAGATCTTTTGGCACTCGGATGTAATCTTGGGCATAGCATTTATCATTTTATACTTATTACAACATATAAATTATGGCATGTTTTAGTAAATGTATCAACTGGATACGTTAGTCGTTAGACGAGGCTGTGACCGCCCAGTATGGGAACACTTCCTCCCTGTAATATATTTACTGCATAGCTGTTTTGAGTGTATATCTTTACTGTATTACTTACTTAGCTGTGAGATATGTGTGTGAATTTCTATACGTAGTATTTCGGTAAAAGATTAATTTTTCCGTTAATTATGTTTCTGAAGATTAAGAGTGTGAGTGTCCCACGTCTGGAGTGTGGGTAGGTTCTCCTCGGGGGGGAAGGATGCCAGATGCTGACATCGGTGACGGACGTTTACTGTGGGCCAGATCCTTTCAATTCAAATGATTGATAAAAGGATCAGTAACGCCACACAAGAGGTGGCACGGGCATGAAATAGCCCGTAAACATTCAAATTTTTATCTTCTTAATTTTATCCTAAGTCTACTAATTGTTTTTGAACGGATATATCTGTTCATAATTGTCAAGTGATACTGGACAGTTTGGGGGAATGTATGGATGTTAGAGGTAGTGAAATATTAAGAGAAATGGCCAGTAAACTTCAGGTCAATCAGGTTTTCAACGTGTATTTCAACAAACAAGACCGTAGCTAGCGAAAAGAAAACGGCGAAATGATAATTATGGTTTGAAAAGACAATTAGAAACTCTACATGGACGTGAGACTACAGGAAGTAAGGGAAGGTGCTCGTCAAGGCGGACGAGGTGAAGATTGCTGAAGGTGATGGCGGGACAGGTGAAGGTGACGTCGGAAGAGCACCCCCGTTCTTCCCATGCTTTCCTAATGTCACTAATTAGTTATACTAAATTGACCGAACCTAACCTAACCTACGAACAGAAAAACGGGACAGTTCCTGCCCCGCTCCTGTGCCAGGTAAGTCCACTACGGGCTCACCATAGCCCGTGCTACTTGCCCCGCTCCTGTGCCAGGTAAATCCACTACGGGCTCACCATAGCCCGTGCTACTTGCCCCGCTCCTGTGCCAGGTAAGTCCACTACGGGCTCACCATAGCCCGTGCTACTTGCCCCGCTCCTGTGCCAGGTAAGTCCACTACGGGCTCACATGGCCCGTGCTACTTGCCCCGCTCCTGTGCCAGTAAGTCCACTACGGCTCGCCATAGCCCGTGCTACTTGCCCCGCTCCTGTGCCAGGTAAGTCCACTACGGGCTCACCATAGCTCATACTACTTGCAACATTTTTTGTTCCTTGTAGCTGACTCTTAAACACACAACAAATGGACATCACGTCAATTTCGCGAGCCGCTACCATTTTTAGTATATCAGTTTTTGGCCGTGGGAAAATTCTAAGTCATAATGCGATGTATTATTCAGGAGAACATGTTGGAGGAGAGATGAAGGGGAGGGAAGATGAGATTAGTTGAACAGTGAAAGTGAATGTTGGGAGGAGGAATTGATAGGTAGGATGATGGACTGAAGGTGATGTTGCTTGGGCGGGGGGGGGGGGGGAGGGGGGAGATGAGGGTTACTAACCCTTCAAACACCATACCGCTTCACCCCCTCCACCCCCCACAACCCTCACTGTGACCATATTGATCACCAATCGATTAATCGACCCTCCTCCCCACCCTCCCACCCACTATAAACATTAAATAATCACAAACATTAACCGCTTACAAACATTACAAAACCTGATCTTACACTGAACCATCCTGAGAGCTGAGCTGACTGGCCAAAACCTCTGGTGACCAAACTGACCGTCCAGTCACTGCCGGAAGAATGACTTTGCTACTAACACAGCTTGGAATTAAAAGATAAATTTCGCTCACTTGCGACCACAGCGTTGAAGAAATGGAAAGATTTATCCCTATATATTATATAGTTATTTATTTTAATGCTATAAGCAGTACCTGGACGTTATAGGCAGCTGTTGTGGCGGTTCTAACCTGGGAAGGGTCAGTAGGTAGCCTATAAAGGGACCACCTTATAAAATCTTGAGAAGCTGTAAGACTTGTATCAGCAAGGCGGACAGCCCGCCTGCTATCATAATTCACTATATTCTACATTTCTACAACCGTTCCTTCACCTCTACCTCTCCTTCATCTTCACCCCCAAAAAAAAAAAAAAAACTAACCCAACGGGCCTACATCTAGTCGTTAATCACTTAATGCACCTTAAATACCCATCGGCACTCAACCCTCCGAAATCCATCGCTCGTTAACTGCCTCATTCGCACGTGATCCCTGACTCAACTACTGTGAGATGTTGGTGATAAACAGCATGGAGACTTACAGTGAGTGGCTACAGTGAGTGGGTACAATGACCAGCCGCTAACTCATAACTCAGTTTAATAATCTTTCCAGAGAGTGATCTTAACCGCACTCTCATGTAGCACTTACTGAGAGGCATTATTCGTATCCCGTAATGATTGTAAACACACCCTCTCTAATGCTGTTATAATTATTATTATTATTATTATTATTATTATTATTATTATTATTGAGAAATGGTGAAATTATCCCTGGCGCAGTTGAAGGGTTAAAGGCGTGAGAATAGTAAGTAGTAGTGTTATTGTTGTATAATATATATATATATATATATATATATATATATATATATATATATATATATATATATATATATATATATATATATATATAGTATAATAATTTGTGACTCCACATATGTACAGCAATAATCATTTGTAACCCAACATTGCATATTAGAGGCTTTATCTATATCTATTTAATGTGCCAGTCCATGGTTGGAGGGTAGATGCTGTGGGCTAGTCTCTGTTAATTTTGTAGGGAACATGGTTTAGGAGTACAGGATAGACAAAGGTTGATCGTGGTCGGCCCAAGTTAAATACTTGAAGAAATATTAGCATGAATCGAGACCCCCCATATGGAATTTGCATGGCCGTTATTTGTGAAACATTTGCTGTGTTTTCCATAGAGTTTTTCAGTGCTTCGTAATAATCCATTTTCTAAGAGACATGTTGTTGATTCTCTGCTTTTAATAATATATTTTCTGAGAGAATGGGGAGTGTTAGAAGATGGGGTGATGGGGAGAGGGGAGTGAGAGAGGGAAAGGAGATGGGAAGGGGGAAAAATAGGAGAAGAGGAGGGGATGTGGGAAGAGGTACGAAATACTGGAGGTGAGGGGAAAGACAGACTACCCCGGGCACCGCCGGGTATCCGATCTAGTTAATCATTACACTAAAACTAAAGTAATATTCCACTGTAGATGTCAGTGCTCTTTCACCGCACCTCCCACGGCCCCCTGAAGTGATCCGTACGCCCTTCCGTAGAGATTGTGTACATGTTTCTGTAACCCTTCCACCACCGTCAACGGGAAGGGTATAGGGAGTCTCTATCACCCATCCACCACACCCCACACAAATTTGTATAAGGTGGAACCTTTCACCACCGTTCCTTGGAGACCCACTTCGCTACCCCTTCCACCACCACTACCCGCCAACAGGGTGGCATCGCGCAGCGTATCGCCTCCAGATCTTCCCAGAACCGACCAAGAAGCTCACGGAAGAACGGACAGAAAATGAGCCCCACACATCCCGTTTAGCACAAAACACGGAAGCAGTCACCAGAGACACGGCGGAACTTACACAACAACAGAAGTAGCGGGTAGGGGGGCGGGCGGCTCCGGCTTGTGAGAAAATGGATCAGGGTGTCACAAGGCGTCTGGTGAGAGTGTTTAGTCATCTTGGTTAACGCTGACGGTAGTTTATGGTCAGTAGCTGACTGGCACAACACGCTCCTCCCTCCACGTCTTGTATTTATCAATCTCTCCCGCCTTCTGGATCACGAGTCATTTCGTGCTTAATGATCCTGTTGAGGGGTTAATATTAGTTGTAATGTTGGGCCATACAGCCCCCACTTCCGGCCCGATGTTCTCCCTCTTGTGTGTGTGTGTTTCAGAGTTTATTTAGAAGTTAACGAGACCTTTGAATGTATACAACTAGAGCCACCTTGGAACATATACACACTAGAGAGGGCACCGGAGGCCATATTGCTCACCTTATAAACTAAAGTGTTTTGGTATCGAGCTCAAATTGTTTATGTACACAGGATCTTGTACTTATGTGTTTTATGTACACAGGATCTTGTACTAGTGTTCTATGTACAATGGGCCGTGTACTCCTGTAGTTCAGCCGGTCCAAAATTGTATTTCAGCAGAAATATTTTCCTATTTCATTACTAAGCTTTTTTTTCCAAGCATGAATGCATGGCCCGTGGGGGTGGATACAGGCTCACAAAGAACAATCTCCCCAGGTTCATTTCTCATGTTACTTGATACTTAGAATGTTTTTAGTGGAGTCTGTTTTTCTTCCATTCGGTTCTAATGTTATTTCTCCCTACCAGTTCGCTGAATCCATTTGGTAGCCTCTCTAACTTTGTCTACTAGTTCCAGAACCCATTAGTACCCTCTCTATAGCCTCTTAACTTTTCTTATTGTTTATTTGTTTCTTGAAGTGAGAAAACCTCTGGAGGGTTATTAAGACCACCAAATAATTTACTGACTAGCCAGCAAGTACACTTTAGTCCTCCTCATAGTCCAGGACAAAAGTAAACTCTTAATGATATGCATCAAGAAGTACGGTATACCTCTCAGAAGAATTTTTGTATACATACCAAACAATAATTTAACCACAGCATCAAAAAAACTATTTGCGTGTTCAACACAGTTCCTTGTTTGTGTGTTAAATAATCCCTAATCACTCCAGTGCTGTGATCTTGACCTAAATTCCAGCATTAGCCAAAAAAATCTTTGTGTTATGATAATACAACTTTTGAGGTTATTTACACTTTTTATCATACCATTTGCTCCCTAAGTTTACACAATGAATTGTTTACCAAGACCGGTGCGTTGTTCAATGTTTTTTTTATTTCCTTTTTGAAATATGTAACTAGGCTTCACATCTCAGGTGTTTTACCTGCATTTAATTTACAGGTTATCTTAAATACGTGCCAGAGGAAGATAGCCTAGTTTATGTGGATACTGAGGATCCAATATGATAACTGTTTATGCCTTCTGAGTAAGCAAATCAAATTAGTCTTAGTCAAGTAGCTGAGTATATATGTAAGTTGTTTAGCTGAGAGACTGTTCTGTTGATGGTTCTTGAACCCGTTGTTGATATAACAGTTTTAGCTTATCAAGACTGTAACTTGTTTAGCTAAATGAATTGCGGGGTTCAGTTCCTGAGCCCATTATGTGCCTCTGTAACCTTGTCCACTGCCGCCCACAGGATGGGCATGGGGCCACTGCCGCCCACAGGATGGGTATTGGGTCCACTGCCGCCCACAGGATGAGTATTGGGGTCCACTGCCGTCCACAGGATGGGTATTGGGTCCACTGCCGCCCACAGGATGAGTATTGGGGTCCACTGCCGCCCACAGGATGGGTATGGGGTCCACTACCGCCCACAGGATGGGTATAGGGTCCACTACCGCCCACAGATGGGTATAGGGTCCACTGCCGTCCACAGGATGGGTATGGGGATATTTCTTCCTATAAACCCTGAGATGGTATCAATCTTGCGGTTATCTTGAGATGATTTCGGGCTTTTTTTTAGTGTCCCTGCGGCCCGGTCCTCGACCAGGCCTCCACCCCTAGGAAGCAGCCCGTGACAGCTGACTAACACCCAGGTACCTATTTTACTGCTAGGTAACAGATCTCAACCAGTTTACAGCCATCAGGTACACATGAAAATATTACCAAAGTACAAGATAAAAATATACTCTCAGCACATCTGTACACCAAGAAGTGGGATACACCTCTCGGAAAGTATATCGAATACACAGAGAAGTGGGATATACACCTCTTGGTGAATGTATATCACACAGTAAGAAGCGATAAACACCGAAGGGAAAGTATGTCATGAATCATTGGTATTTCCGCTCTGTTTACCATTGCTCCCAGGATAAGGGCCTTCAATGTCGTCCCCAAGAATGCTTTCAGTGTAGCCCCTGGAGTTTTTTCTTTCATAGTCCATTGCTTTTCAGCTGCACCCTGTGACGAGTTCTCTCTTGGTTGGACACGGAATAAACACTCTTCCACTTCCTGTGTTCAAAGTTTGCAGAAATAATCTTCTACGTTTACGCATTTCTCCTTATACATGCCACCATCAATTTCAAATAGAATGTTCTTCGAGCACATAATTCTTGGTCAATATTTTGCAATATTTGATTTCTGTGAGCGCCATTGACCTCGTTGCTAAGATGTTGTTGCTTGCATTATGCATGATTGCAAAGTTAATTTTTTATTATTACATGGTCAGACCGTGTGTGTGTGTGTGTGTGTGTACGTAGGTAAATATGCACTTGTGTGATCAGTTAAGTGTACTATACAACAATGCTTTCAAAATAGTGATTATGAAATAATAGAACTGTTCTTGTCTTCGCCTCTTTACGCAGGAGAAACTGAGAGAAAGAGAGAGAGAGAGAGAGAGAGAGAGAGAGAGAGAGAGAGAGAGAGAGAGAGAGAGAGAGAGAGAGAGAGAGAGGAGAGAGAGAGAGAGACAGAGAGAGAGAGCTAGTCAATAGAAGCCCCTTTCACCTTGGGGAAAGATAACACCCTGCCCGTCCATGACCCTCACACACACACATTCCACAGAACCATTTTGTTCTCACACAAAATCAACACAATGTCCCACGACTCTTGAGCATATCAAATCTCTGCAAAATTTCTGTTCTAGTCAGTCAGCCATCTTGGGGTAGATGGTCCAGAGAGACCATGACGGTAGGGGATGTGTCTTTGGGGGTTTCTGGGGGTGAGAGGGAGACGAGGGCGGGGCAGACCTTCAACCCAAAGGTCATCGTCCTGAGAGCGAGTCTACCGCATAACCTTGAGACACTGGGCTATGTAGACTAGGCCACTCAACACCTCTGTGTGGGCGTGCACCTATTGGTGTGGACCTATTGGGCGTGGACCTATTGGGTGTGCACCTATTGAGCGTGGACCTATTGGGTGTGGACCTATTGCGTGTGGACCTATTGGGCGTGGACCTATTGCGTGTGGACCTATTGGGCGTGGACCTATTGGGTGTGGACCTATTGGGTGTGGACCTATTGGGCGTGGACCTATTGGGTGTGCACCTATTGAGCGTGGACCTATTGGGTGTGGACCTATTGCGTGTGGACCTATTGCGTGTGGACCTATTGGGCGTGGACCTATTGGGTGTGCACCTATTGAGCGTGGACCTATTGGGTGTGGACCTATTGCGTGTGGACCTATTGGGTGTGCACCTATTGGGTGTGGACCTATTGGGCGTGGACCTATTGGGTGTGGACCTATTGGGTGTGGACCTATTGGGTGTGGACCTATTGGGTGTGCACCTATTGGGTGTGCACCTATTGGGTGTGCACCTATTGGGTGTGGACCTATTGGGCGTGGACCTATTGGGTGTGGACCTATTGGGTGTGCACCTATTGGGTGTGCACCTATTGGGTGTGGACCTATTGGGTGTGCACCTATTGGGTGTGCACCTATTGGGTGTGGACCTATTGGGCGTGGACCTATTGGGTGTGCACCTATTGGGTGTGGACCTATTGGCGTGGACCTATTGGGTGTGGACCTATTGGGTGTGGACCTATTGGGTGTGGACCTATTGGGTGTGGACCTATTGGGCGTGGACCTATTGGGTGTGGATCTATTGGGCGTGGACCTATTGGGTGTGGACCTATTGGGTGTGCACCTATTGGGTGTGGACCTATTGGGTGTGGATCTATTGGGTGTGGACCTATTGGGTGTGGACCTATTGGGTGTGGACCTATTGGGTGTGGACCTATTGGGCGTGGACCTATTGGGTGTGGACCTATTGGGTGTGGACCTATTGGGTGTGGACCTATTGGGCGTGGACCTATTGGGCGTGGACCTATTGGGCGAGTACCTATTGCGTGTACACCTATGTCAGCGTGACACCTAGGCGAATTTACCTGAATTTACCTGAGGGACACTAATACTAGTGGCCTCGACGAGGAGAGGAAGCCGGCGGCTTGTCAATGGTCCTTCCTAATACCATGTGTTTATAAATACATGTACTCTCCTAGTTGTGCTTGCGGGGGTTGAGCTCTGGCTCTTTGGTCCCGCCTCTCAACTGTCAATCAACTGGTGTACAGATTCCTGAGCCCATTGGGCTCTGTCATATATACACTTGAAACTGTGTATGGAGTCAGCCTCCACCACATCACTGCCTAATGCATTCCACCTGTTAACTACTCTGACACTGAAAAAGTTCTTTCTAACGTCCCTGTGGCTCATTTGGGTACTCACTCTCCACCTGTGTCCCCTTGTTCGCGTCCCACCAGTGTTGAGTAGTTTATCCTTGCCTACCCTGTCAATTCCTCTGGGAATTTCGTAGGTAGTGATCATTTCTCCCTCACTCTTCTGTCTTCCAGTGTCATAAGGTGCATTTCCCGCAGCCTTTCCTCGTAACTCATGCCTCTTAGTTCTGGGACTAGTCTAGTGGTATACCTCTGGACTTTTTCCAGCTTCGTCTTGTGCTTGACAAGGTATGGGCTCCATGGTGGGGCCGCATACTCCAGGATTGGTCTTACATATGCGGCATACAAGGTTCTGAATGATTCCTTACACAGGTTCCTGAACGCCGTTCTGATGTTAGCCAGCCTCGCATATGCCGCAGACGTTATTCTCTTTATGTGGGCTTCAGGAGACAGGTTTGGTGTGATATCAACTCCTAGATCTTTCTCTGTCCGTTTCATTAAGTACTTCATCTCCTATTCTGTATCCTGTGTCTGGCCTCCTGTTTCCACCGCCTAGTTTCATTACCTTGCATTTACTCGGGTTGAACTTTAGTAGCCATTTGTTGGACCATTCATTCAGTCTGTCTAGGTCATCTTGTAGCCTCCTACTATCATCCTCTGTTTGAATCCTCATAATTTTTGCATCATCAGCAAACAATGAGAGGAACAATTCTAAACCCTCTGGGAGATCATTTACATATATCAGAAACAGTATAGGTCCAAGGACTGACCCCTGCGGGACTCTACTCGTAACGTCTCGCCAATCTGAGACCTCACCCTCACACTGACTCATTGTCTCCTGTTGCTTAGGTACTCCTTTATCCAACGGAGTACCTTCCCTTTCACTCCAGCCTGCATCTCCAGCTTTTTCACTAGCCTCTTGTGTGGTACTGTATCAAAAGCTTTCTGGCAATCCAAAAATGTGCAGTTTACCCACATCTCTCATTGTTGCCTGGTCGTAGAACTCAATTAATGCTGTGAGACAGGACTTGCCATCTCTGAACCCATGTTGATGCTGTGTTACAAAGTTCTTTCGCTCCAGATGTTCCACTATTTATTTATTTATTTTATTTATATTTATATACAAGAATGTACAATTGGTTTNTAGGGGCAGCATAGTCGGGAGGAGGTGGCGGACCGGGAGGCTGTCCAGCATCCTGATCTGAGGAGACGAGAGGAGAGTGTGTTAGAGAGATGCTCATCTCTTGTTGTTGTTATAGATTCAGCTACTCGGAACAGTTCCAAGTAGCACGGGCTATGTGACCCCGTACTTACCTGTGCACAGGAGCGGGGCAAGTAGCACGGGCTATGGTGAGCCCGTAACTTACCTGGCACAGGAGCGGGGCAAGTAACACGGGCCATGGTGAGTCCGTAACTTACCTGGCACAGGAGCGGTGCTGTGGATAATAATAATCACCTCCTTTATCAAGATATTTTTGTTCCCTTGTCACTCACCTGAGTTATCATTATCCACTCCCCCTTACGCAAATTTATCCATAACTCATTAAGATTCAGCCAGGGCATTGATGAAAAAGAAGACAGCAGCAGCCTTGGTGATCCTAGGGTCATTACTTAAGATTCAGTGTCTTGGGCCAGACGACTGCCTTGAGGGAGAGATGTGGTTATTTCCTGTGGAAAGGTCACGACTTGTGTGAATGGAAGAGGAATCCTTGTATTCACTCAAGGATTGCATGCGGTTAGACGCTCGCGGAAGGTCGGTAGGTCAATGGATGCGTGTGAGAGAGAGAGAGAGATGAGGAAGAGAGAGAGAGGAGAGAGAGGAGAGAGAGGAGAGAGAGAGAGAGAGGAGACAGACCAGACACTGCATTTTTGACTGCTGAAAGCTTTTGAAACAGTGCAACGTAAGAAGCTCATATTCAAACTCTAAGAGAACATGCTGGAAAACTGGTGCTTATGGTGAGTATCAGACACCATAACAGAGGATCAGACACCATATCATAAGATCAGACTAGACAAACGACAATCGAATGTAATTGTCGGCACCATCAGAAATCTTGTACGCCGACAAAAACAACCAAAAGCCTAATCAAACCCAAACATATTCTTAACATGACTCGTCCCAATCTAAATAGTTTGGGCTCCGGTGGTTGGCAACACTGGACTATAACCGGTTTGTAAAGGGTCAAGTGTTTAAGGTCAATGTCAGTCATTCTTCCTCTCTCACTTGATTCTCTACTCTCTCTATTTCGCAGTCTGCGTCTACTTCATACTCTCTCTCTCTCTCTCTCTCTCTCTCTCTCTCTCTCTCTCTCTCTCTCTCTCTCTCTCTCTCTCTCTCTCTCTCTCTCTCTCTCAGTTTTGCACTCCCCTTCTTTATTTTGACACTTTAATTCTATTTTACACAACCACTTGCTATTGTTACTGAGATATTTACTATTTCTGCTGCTGCTGCTATTGCTACTAGGCTATTTACTAGAGCTAACAGGAATAAGTAGACTGACATACATATTGTCATAAGTACAATAGCTGAAACAAGTACACTTACATTGAGAAGTACTCGCGAAAACAAATATAAACGAGAAGCAAATACATATATAAGAACAAGACATGTAAATTAACAAAAACAAAAGTACTTAGGAAGGAACTAGCGAAACGCGGAACCTTATGGTCACTCCAGGACAAATATACCCACCAACACAGGTGCCCCTCATTGTGTTTTTGTTCCTCAAAGAAACAAACACACCAGGAAGCAACTGTACACTCACATAAACAAATAAAGTCACTCAAGGGAACTAGGAAGTCAATGAACACCTGGTTATCTTATCTTGAGGTTATCTTGAGATGATTTCGGGGCTTTTAGTGTCCCTGCGGAAGCAGGGAAGCTTGGTGTTAGCTTCCTGGTCACCCCCAGGAAGCAGCCCGTGACAGCTGACTGACACCCAGGTACCTATTTTACTGCTAGGTAACAGGGGGCATAGGGTGAAAGAAACTCTGCCCATTGTTTCTCGCCGGCGCCTGGGATCGAACCCAGGACCACAGGATTACAAGTCCAGCGTGCTGTCCGCTCGGCCGACCGGCTCCCTGCCCCTACCTGCCCACAATCAACAGAACACACCCAGGCCCAAATATTCTCAATAGAACAAATACACACAGAGGCACAACTACATCAACAAACACACACTCACAGGAACAAGTAAAACCCACAAGAGCAGTGATGACATCTTGCTCCTGCCTTTCTTGCTCCAAACGTCCACCAGACACACAAAAAAACATAAACAGGTTTTTTTGCCTTAGCATACTCGACATAACCTTCAATTTCAGTATATAGTATAGTTCCCCCTTCGCCATAGGTAGCACAGCTTTACCTTTGTGTTAGGCTTTAATTACATATACTTGAAACAGGATGGGTCCGAGTACAGAACCCTGTGGAACCCCGCTGGTGACATCTCGGCAATCTAAGACATGATCAGTATATGGATTCAAGTCTATGAACCGCTGGAAAAATAGGCTAGCACTTCAACTAACTGACCAACTATCAAATATAATTGAATTCATAATAAGTCCAAGCTGTTACTGAGGCGGCCGGACTTCCGCATTCTTATTATGTAAAATATATGTTTTTTCTCTCTTTTTTTTTAATCATTTAGATCGCGTAAAAGAAATTTTACTACGAACTCATATTTATACAAAATGAGGAGCTTGATTAAATTATCCTGGTACTACTGTTGTGTTATTAAATATTAATACTAAGTATTATAACTTCTAATGCCACACGTACTAGACTTGTAGTACTATATATATATATATATATATATATATATATATATATATATATATATATATATATATATATATATATATATATATACTAGCACAAAATTCCATCCAGGTTCTGGAACAAGAACGGCATCAATGCCTAACAACCTCAGATTAGTCCCGTGTATAACGACCCCCCCCCTCCCTTCCACTCGGTCTCTATAACCAGACCAGCTTATTAACCGCTTGATCAGCAGTCCGATGACAGCCTCACACAGTCTGCTTGATCCCCCAGAGGCTAGCAATATGCCAAACCACCATGTTGAATACACGAATCATAAAACACAGCAAATTAAAACAAAAAACTAATTAAAATAATAATTATAGATAAAATAATGCATTTACGCTAACCAACTTTTTGTTATCTAAGCTAAGCCAACTGTTATTGAAGCTTATACACTTGTTATTTAGGCTAAGCTATCTGTTATTTAACCAAAGCCATCAGTTAGTTAAGCTAAGTTATTTTCCACTTAAGCTAAACCATATAATCAAAGATTAACAACTTGCTATCTAAGCTAAACGAATTGCTATCTGAGCTCGAACCCGTCCTCCTAATAGAACGTATTTTGATATATACTCTATTTAAGGGCCAAAAATCATCGTACTAGAAAATGGTAGCGGCTCGCGAAAGTGACGTACTGTCCCGTTTTCTGTTTTGGGTCCTCTGGTAGGTTAGAATAAGGGCACTTTAGTACGACAGTTTCTTGACGTTGGGAAAACCTTAGGGGGACGAACTGCTAAGCTAAACCACTCTAAGCTCAACCACGTGTAATGAAAGCTAAACCATTTGTTATCTAAGATAAACCACCTGCTGTCTAAGCTAAACTACTTGTTATGATAGCTAAGCCACCTGCTATCTAAGCTAAACCCAGAGTTAAAGTTAAACACTGAAATTTAAAAGATGTTTCACCCCATTTTAATCTAAACAATCCCATCTTGACGGTATAAAATGTTCTTCATACGAAAACGTAAATTTTCTGGAGATGCTAAACATGAATATTATCAAACCATCTATGTAATTTCAAACGATGCAGCACCTCCATCTAACCCAATAACATGTATTATATGCATTTCCTGAAAGCATTTCGCTAACCAAAAATCATTTGAAAGATGCCACGCCTCCAGTCGCGCCCAAAAAAAACAAAACACACACGAAACTAGTCACTGATTCACAGTAACTTGAAGATGACACACGAGATATAACATTACCTTGTACTTATAAGGCCTGTGGGCGCCTGTGAACCTCGGGAGGATTGCTCTCCCTGACTTCCTCACACAACTCCGGCAAGCGAGAAACTGAGAGTGATATTTGATTTCCTTCCTCATTTTGGCTGCTTCTTGACCTCCCTTCCTCCCCGGAAATTCTCTGCTCGGCCGACGCTGATTGGTTGTGTGGCAGCGCGGGAGTCTACGGCGGCGCTGATTGGTTGTGGCAGCGCGGGAGTCTACGGCGGCGCTGATTGGTTGTGGCAGCGCGGGAGTCTACGGCGGCGCTGATTGGTGGGTTGGCGTCGGAGGGGGGGGGGGGACGGCCAGGTGACATGTGCATACGCACGTGCGTGCATATGCACATGAGAAGGATGTCAGTGCACTCACGATTTTATGCTTAACAGTGTTTGCGTGGTTAGGTTCCAGTTCTTGGGCCCCTCCTCTGTGTGTGTACTGACCTATTTGTGCCTGCAGGATTGAGCATTGACTCTTGGATCCCGCCTTTCTAGCCATCGGTTGTTTACAGCAATGTCTCCTATTTCCCTATCATATCTACTTGTAAAACTAAACATGTGTGCTTGCATAAATGTGCTTGTGGGGTTGAGTGTTAGATCTTGGGCTCCGGCTGTGGGTTATCAACCACAATGACTCCCAATTCTCATGTTGCTTAGCTACCCCTAACACCCCCCCCCCCCCACTCCACCAGGACTATTTGCTCCCAGTTACTCTGCTGAAACATTCTTCATAAACTTATCTTGAGGTTATCTTGAGATGATTTCGGGGCTTTAGTGTCCCCGCGGCCCGGTCCTCGACCAGGCCTCCACCCCCAGGAGGCAGCCCGTGACAGCTGACTAACACCCAGGTACCTATTTTACTGTTAGGTAACAGGGGCATAGGGTGAAAGAAACTCTGCCCATTGTTTCTCGCCGGCGCCTGGGATCGAACCCAGGACCACAGGATCACAAGTCCAGCGTGCTATCCGCTCGGCCGACCGGCTCCTTCACACCTTCCTGCAGTCTCTGTCCCGTGCTCCTTATTCTGTCATTCTTCGTGACCTTTGATCACCTTGTTAATTATCCTGGGAACTATGTAACGTAGTAGGTACCTGTATTCCCTCTCTGTTAACATGTAGTATAGCTGCCAGAGCGTTTCCTCAGAGGTCAATCCTCTCGTCTCCGGCACAAGCCTTGTTGCGTCTTTCAGGATTCTTTCTAGTTTGCCTTTGTGCTCTCTTACGAGAGGTTTTCCGATGTATAAATATTTTTTTTTCTTTGCTTTGTTCAACATAGTGAAATGTCACACGTTGAGGAGTGCTATGAATGATCAATGGTTGTGAATCTATTGGAACTTGAGTGTGAATTTGGGGCGCCATGGCAGAGGACCACTGCCATACGAAGGGTCTCTAGGTCTTCGCCGAGTGCCCATTACAGACTCAGGCACAGCTTGCGAGGGCACGTACATCTGTGAAGCCACGTACAACTGCAAGGCGGGCTGTTGTGACGTCGCAGAACGAAGCATGGCCTCTCCAGCACTGAGCTGTCCCATGTAGACGATTATCTTTTATGAAGGATCGAGTCTGGGGCCTCAGGATTCAAGATCATCCCAGTGATTGGAGACTTGCATTAAGGCAGACCTGTGTATCCACGGCGAGCAACCAAGTTGTTCAGGCAGGATTTATTTTACAAGCATCGCCTTTATAATCAATAATATTAAAATAAAGGCGAAAATAACATCCTTTTAGCAACCTCTCGGCATTATTATATATTTGACTTGAGTTGGCGATGAATCTCATTCGTTTTCTTTCTCGTCTCAAAGACCTGTCCTTCTCAGAGGCCTTGGTGGTTTGGAGTAAACAATTTAGTGTTTTTTGCATGCAGTAACCATGATTCACATCCGTCAATCAAGAGTGACAGTGTGAACTGATCGACTGTTGGCCTTCTCATCCAAAGTTGCGAGTTACTCGTAAATAGTAAACAATTTACGTTCAGTAAACAAGGGAATCAGAACACAATGGGCTTCAAATCTTTTTAACATCAAATATTTAATTCCACACGCAATGGCTGACCTGGTTTCAGTAGTTTTTCAGGACAAACTTATATTTTTGTCTTCCACAAGTTTGTCGGTTTTACCTAGCGTACAATCATTGACTTTCTCCTGTACACACTTTGTGAATTCATCTAATGTGTACGCAATGACTCTCCGCACCACGTCCGCGATGAATTCATCCATCAAATTCTGATTGACTTCCTCTAGTGCATATTAAATTACTCACAATATTTCCACACTGACCTCCTCCAGTAGCCAACCTTGACCCTCTACACCCTGGGAACCTGTAGAGCTCCAAAACATGGAACAGAAGAAAATATGTACCAATAAACTCAATTGCGGGTCTATATATACTACTAAAAGACCGTGAGACTTTTATATTAAGTATATATTTCCAGCATGGTGTTTACAACTAGCCGGTGGGAATACGGCCAGAATATTCCCTGGAAAGTGAGCAAAGTCAACCCTTTGTTTGTGTTCGGTCAGGCGTCCGATTTGTTCATTTTGACCTTCAGATATTCTGAGGAATGAAGGACATTTGTCAATAGCTTATAGTCTCTTCTTCCTTTATGTTTGCTGATATTGCATTACGTTTTGTACTCATGTGTTTGTGTATGAACACGTAGTGTACATGAGAAACTTAATTAATCTTAATTATTAATGAATAATCATCGATTACATATCCAGATGCGTTGACCAGCTGTCATAAATCATAAAATTAAAGTGTGTGTTTATGTATAAAAGTATATGTGAATTTAATGTATTTATGCATGTGTATATCATTATATACATGCTTACGTACGAATGCATTTATGTTAATGCTTGTGAATCTATCTTTGTATGTGTATTCGCCCAAGTGTGCTTAAAGAGGGGTTAGGCTTCGGCTCTTTGGTCCCGCCTCTCAACCGTCAATCAACTGGTGTACAGAATGTGTATGTGTACTGGTGTGTACACCAGTACACACCAGTACTGGTGTACACACATTCCTGAGCCTGTGTGTACATGTATGTAAGCATTATAGATTATAAAAATGCTCCCAGTCCAAGCTAATCCAACAGGGCTTAGTACATTAGTCCTGGACTATATTCGAGAACTAAGTAACGGTTCCTGAGTAATTGCCCCTCCCGAGGTTCATAAATCACAAATAATCAAAAGGGTAACGTCACACTAACGATTTACAGATAATGACTGTAAATCGTTTGGAAAGTGTAACATTCCACATGTCCATCACTGCCCCTACGAGCACACCAGCCCCTGTCACACTGCTATTCCCTCTACGTATGCACACATATATAAATTACATAGCTTGCAGCGGTTTGTCAAGCCCCCTTTAACTATAGAAAATGAGCAACCTTGACTGTTGAAAACGCCCTCCCTTTCATCATAGACAACACACTTCCTGTCACATAGACAATAGACTCACAGCTACCTGTGAAATGTGCTCCACCTCACCTTAACCAAATTGTCTCGTCAAGAAAAAGTTTTTTCTCGTCACCGACAACAGAAACCCGCCATAAATATTTCGACCACCACCACCAGTTCAGTTATCATCTTATCTGTTTCTGGCCTGACTGTATCATTTATTTAGAACTAATTAACTTACAGTACCTGCATACAGTACCTGTATAAGAACCTGTACCTTCATACACCAATCTGACCATAAGGTCATAGCTTTAATGCAACCACTCAAACATCAAGGCCGTCTGATACTTAACATATGGGTGCCAAGTCATGTAGGAATAATAGAGGATGACACTTGCATATAGTTGCAAACCTTGCAACTAAGAGAAGAGGTGTAAATATTTACATACCACAGAGTCTATCAAAGATTAAGCAAGCCATTTGAGATAGAGAAATGCAGAAGATGTACAGTGACCACAACACAGCAGTTCAACATCAGGATCTGCGGGTTGGTACAAAATTCAACCAACTACGAACCACTTAGTTTGATGAAAGGGACAGTAGAGCAACAGAAGTACACTTACATCGCATCAAGCTGGGATACCCATGTGCATGGAAATAGGCTTACAGGTTCCCGAAGATGAGAGGAAATGTCAGCACTGTGGAGAAATGCCCGACAGACCACTGGAACATTATCTAACAAGTTCACAGTTACAACCACAACAGTCCACTGGAACNAAAACAAATATTGCTACCATAGTGTAAATAACAACACCGGGACTCGCCGAAATAGTATCGTGACTCGGCGATATGATCCCCCATATTACGAAGAGAAAAGAGTCTATATATAGTCCAAATGACCACTGCTGGACAAGAAATGATTTCCACCAGTTACCATCAAAGGTGGTACAGCGAGCTAACTTACCTCGAACGAGAGTTTCCAGGTCGTCAGGGTGACTTAGATAGTTTGGATCAATGATCATGGGGTGGAGTGGGTTGCTGGAGGAGAGAGTGATGGCGCCTCTGCTCTTGGGACGCATCAAATAAGGCATTATAGTCATTCCGGCCGCCCTAGCAACGGCCCGAAGTGCTGTAGGTATGTCTGGAAGCAGAGTAGTAGTAGTTGAGCCATTAGGAAAGGTCTAAAGGGGGTAATTCACCTAGATGGAGGGTAGTTTAGTCATTAGAAGGGAAGCGGGGAGGGGCGGGAGAGAGATATTTAAGTGGCAGTTAATTTATTGACAGATTGGTAATGCGAGACTAAATAACACTATGCTTGGAGACTGTCATGGACGAGTAGCCGGTTAATGGTTCTTTTTCCTCTCGTTCAGGAGCAGTTTGTAGTGACCTGTGTTTCACCCACAACATCAACCTTAAACTGTCCTCTCAAATAATGTAATCGCATTTGATGTCAAAATCCCCCGCAAGGGACAAAACATCCTGATGTATAAAATATTAATCATTACAGCTCGCAAAAGTTCACGTTCTCTTATGTGTGAGTCCTCGGTTAGGTTGGGTTCGGCAGTTTAGTACATCGTTTTTGTGACGTTGTGACAACTAGACAGCCCGGAGCTGGATAGAGCCTGACTCTTCACTCAGAGCCAGTCACTTCACTGACTGCACCACTCAGAAGCACCTGAGTGGTGCTTCTCTTAGTGTCAGAGGGAGAATCTGCTAATATTGTAAGGTAAATCTTCATGAAATGTCGCCGACTGTTGTCCTGTGTCTTTGATAGTGTGAGGGGGAATTTTCAGAGTAATCTTCTCGCTGAAAGTTAGAGAAGATAGAAGAAGATTAACGTAACCATCTGGAGAAGATAGGTCTAAACTATCACATTCCAGTAACCACAAACAAGTCACATCCATGTGCCGGCGGAGAGCTTCCTGCGCTGCTTATCGTAAACAATGGTCAATTTGTAGCTTGACCAGACACGATATACACCATTCAGTGTTTAAGACGCCACCATCAACTAGCCGTGACGCCGAGGACCCAAATACCTACCCTAGTTTCCATCCCCAAGGCGGTGGAGGCAAGGAGTCCCTCTTGAGCCAGGCCAGACGACACCATGAACAGCTGCACGTCGGGCCAGTAGGGATCCTCAGAGCCATGGATCCAAGCGTGGCCGAAATCCCCCAGAGGCGTCGTGTACGTTCCTGGGCGTAGAAGTGTGCGTAAGGGACGTATGCAGGAACACACATGAGAAAGGCATGTCTAAACACACATTGAGGAAAGTCAAAAGTGGGTGGAGTATACAGAGAAGGTTGGGAATGAGAGGAATATACATGGAAGAATGACGTTATAGGTTGTGTGTGTCCTAGGAACATCCTGGGCACTGACCTGAGCGGTGGTGAACGTAATCACTGAGCATAGTCGGGTCGACTGCGTTCAGCGCTGTGTTAGGGAAGTCAGGTGGCGTGTTCCAGGTAAGTCCGTAGAGGCACATGTGGTCCTGTAGGTTCTGTCCAACCCCGGGGACGTCAGCCACCACCTTCACCTGCTCCACACAAACACATACAGGGTAGGCAAGTTAGGTAAAGTAAGGCTTAGGTGATATTATGGGTGCGTGAGGGTGTCGGCAGGTGGAAAGGGTTCTGTGAGGGTATGGGGAGATTAGAGTATTGGCCTGTCAAATGAGCAGGAACAGAAGTTTCAATTACAACAAATCAATCTAAATTTGCACAAAAGACCTGACCATAAAGACAAGAGAACAAGGCACGACATGTAAAAAAAATTATATAACCCTGTTTTATTTGTCTAGATAAAATGGAGTAGAGTGGTTTAACTAGTCACTCCATTATTTAACTGCCCGAACACCTAGTTAACTACGGAAATCCTGCCCGTATAAACACCTCAAGACCTGGCCATACTTATTACCAACAACGGACATACCCCATGCTGCTCGAGGTGCGGCCGGTGTCCAATTCCTGATAACATGAGGATCTTGGGCGAGGACAGAGCCCGGCAGACAGCAAGACCTCCCTGCGAACGGACACCTTCCTCACCTGTGGAAAGCCAGACACCTGTAAACGCGCACACCTCCCACGTACACAAGATTAGTATTTCCTGATCAATAACATATAACAATAATAAATAATTGCGCCCTGGAGAGAACACTCCAGCCTCGACAACCAGAATCCAACTCCATATTGAATCAAATGTAAGATAACCACAACTGAAAAATGGGAAGGGAAGCCTTGGTGCTTTCAAACCCTCCGGGTCCTTTGTCCAAGGACGTGGTTAGCTACGCACCTTCCCGTCGTGTAGATACTTGACTCCCACCACTCTCTTCGCCCCGTCGACGATCATCTGCGAGCACAAAGTCAACATAACACATTAAATTGGTTACAATCATTCAAAGGGGCCGTGGTAGAGCTCAGGATTAAGTGGACGAACAAGGCAACTAGATCAAGAATAAGTATTTCTATATTCCTCATTACATTAAAAAAGACTCGATTCATTATGTATGATCAATTATCATAAATATATATAAATATACTTTAATTACTTGTAATTACTACTCTGTAGTGTTGTATCCAACTCTAAAAAAAAGGTATATATGCCTCAGGCACCACTAGACCTTTCAAAACTGCCCCTCCACCATTGTTTCTAAGTTGATAAATAGATTGTGAACAAGGTAATCAGAATTATTAAAACAAAACTTGGCCAACTTATGCACTTAACTTCCATGGCATAAATATCTGCCCAATTTCGCTGTGTGGAGAACTGCCAAAACACCCTAATTAATCGCTCCTCACATACAACATACGAGGTAGTCCTCGGCACCGAAGTTTCAGATGGAGCCTGACACTTCCACTACACTTCAGGTGTACACTTCACTGTGTACACACTTCAGGTGTACACTTCACTGTGTACACACTTCAGGTGTACACTTCACTGTGTACACACTTCAGGTGTACACTTCACTGTGTACACTTGGTCTGAGCTGTGTGTACACTTCAGGACACAGTCATGTATGGAACACACTCTCAACCTTCGAAATAAAGCTATTTTCGAGTTTTTCGAACTCGAATGGCACTTATCAGAATGCGGTCTAAATGAATTAGTTTACCGTGTATCTGTTGCATTTACTCACAGAAGCACACCAGCTACATCTAGACATACATCTCTTGCACTAAAACTAGTGCTCACTAGGAATGTTACTAGTGAAACTGCAAGCTAAGAGTCCTAGCCTTCAGATTACCACGATAAGTTAAGATTCACCAGCTTCTCTCTGACAAGAGTTTCACACTACCTTTAAAACGATGGCGCCTGTAAGAACGTGGAGGTTTCTCCTCTTGCTGGCCGGTGCGAGGTAGGCCTTGGCCGTGTGAAACCGTTCACCGTTCTTTATCATGTATTCCGTTCTCGAGAACCCTGGAACAGCAAGAAGGTGGATGAGAAAGAAACTTGGGGAACGCGAGTAACAAACTGGAAAAGGAAAAATTTGCTATCTATTCCTAGGATTGAACACTTGCTATTGCTAGATCTATCGTGATATATCTATGGAGTGGATGAGGTTAGAATAGAAAAGCTAAGGGTGAAAGATAGACAAGGGGGGAGAGAGAGAGGGGGAGATACTAACCAATCTGTTCAGGTCCGCTGGGGTCGATGACAGAGAAGCCCAGGTGCTGGCCGGCTCGGAGGAATATATTGGTCACCCCGTGGTTCCCTGGGTCTGGCGTCACTGGTAGGGGACCATCGCGCCCGTGGTAATTCTCTGCAAAATAAGGCCAACTGTCTCTTATCGCGGTAGTTACCCCGCTTAAGTTAGTCCACTTCTTGCGTATCATTGTATATACTCAGGTTGGGCTACCTCCGAAGGCCCATGTAGATGGGTTTTATAATACCTCCAGTTTAGGCTTGTCTTTGGGAAAGCCTAAATTTTTACTCACTTATCGTGATATTTATTTTAAAATAATATTTATTTTATTCACTTATCGTGAATAAAATTAACATGTCTTGCAGACATACTTCAAGGTCATTTGTATATTAAACTTCTATGTCCCATTGATCTGGGTGTCTTATAGTCTGTTCTTGTCCGCAACGTCTACAACATACTACTCCGCAGCTTGACATAACTTCCATGTTTACATACGATATATACTTCAAAATGTCTGCATCACTTCTCGGTACATGTTTACTGAGAATTTACCTTAGTTAAACTTAAAGTACAACGTATCAAGACCTAAAAGTAAGGCAGCTCCCACCTACTTTAAAGGCAGCTGTCCACCCACCTGTGCTCTCTTGAACGGCGCCCCTGTAGCTCTCGGCCTTCCTGAAGTAAGGCAGGACTGACTCGTAGCTCCAGCCGGGGTTACCAAGGGCGTCCCAGTTATCAAAGTCCCGCCTGTTGCCTCTCACGTACAGCATCCCGTTGATGGCTGACGACCCTCCAGGACCCGGCCCTGAGGCACGGGGCTG
>WNGS01164437.1:27262741-27306239 GCA_020271785.1 Procambarus virginalis
ATGAGTGATATAATTATATATCTGTAGATATATTGTTGTGTGAGACTGACTGGAGTTGGGACCAGTCAGTGTAGAGAAATCATCATATAAATGATCCAGTCTGGCGATTCTGTATAATCGTCCAGCTTGGTTAGTGCCATGGTACCTCATTATGTAATTAGGCCAGGTTAGAGTTAATTAAGCAGGCCCGTGGGGCAGGGTTATTAGTGGATATCCTGAGGTCTGTATATGTCCTGGTGATTTAATTTACATTTTATGTAAGGCATTTCCATGTGTTTCATTTGCATGTTGTTGTACTGTGTTGTGTGGTGAGTCAGTAGATGTGATCGCTGACTGATTGCCTAATGATGTCATTAGCATGGGGGGCATGCTGACGGTATCATTATGTGCAGGTTTGTGCAGTGTTATCAGGTATACGATATTACTGTCCTAGGAACTGTGTTGAGGATTTAAAGGGACCCTTTGAGTATTCAGGAAATTCTCAGTCACTTAATGAGAGCGAGCAATTGTTAATTTGCCTAATTATGGAGAATTAGTGCCAGCTGTCCGCGTAGAGCGACGGTGCCTTATATTAACGTTAATTGTCTTGCTGAAGCAACCGGGATCGGGCGATCTTTTGCAACGTTTGCAAGATTAGAGGGACAGTAAGATTGGTATACCTTGATTGTTGCAAAACCGTGTGTTATCACTGTGTGGGCATAGTAATTAACGAGTTGCAGTAGTCGCAACTGTATGTGGGCAGTGCTATTTTATGTTTTGCATGCCATTATATGTGTGACCTATGTAACCTTAGGGTTACTTTGTTTCTTTAAGTTGTGTTGAGTACTTAAGGATTCAGTGAGTTAATTAGGGGTAATTAACTGGATAAGGGGGTGCACACTTGAAGTTGTTGAATGAGTGAGTGCTGTTATGGGAGAACAGTGTTGAACTTGAGCTTGTGGGAATACGTGTCCGGTGCAATTAATTGTCCGTGTGACAATTAATTGACCACTCTAGCTAATTATGTAATTAGCATTCTCATCATGAATTCACGTAGTGGGAGAGGATCTGTCAGAGTCTGTCAGTGATAGTGCTAACGTCAGTTGCTCGAGACTAACTGCCTTTCAGGGTTGGGGCAATTAGTGGCTCATGATAATTAGTGGAGTAATTAACGTCTGGAGTCTTGAGGACTCAGATGACTCGGTAAAGCGAGGTCATGGGGTTAGCATAATACGTTATATTAATCATATTCTGTCTGGTGACAGTGGATTAAGTTGCACTCATTGTTAATTAGGGTAATTAACTCCTCTTCCGTGAATTCACAGTGTTTGATGAGACCTGCTTAGGCAGTGCGGAGTGAGACGTATTTATGTATGATTAATTATCGGTCCTGGTGACAGTTAATTAATTGCTCAAGGCTAATTAGGGTAATTAGCACTCATTAGTAAGTAAACGTAATTAATGATACACAGACTGTTGAGAAGCCACCCACTTGGGGTAGGCTTAGTTAACGTAACTCAATTGGGATGTAATTAGTGGTCCGTTTGACCTTAATAAGAATTACTCACTGAATACTTGCAAGGAGTCAAGTGTGATGTAATTTAAGAGTTGAGTTATTGTGACAAGAGGACTTGTGTTAACGTAGAGTACTATCATGTTGTGTCTAGCGTGAGACACTTGTTTGTGATTAAAGTAGTACTTGTTGCTGACTGCTGTGATCAGTCAATTTCCATCATTATTCACATAATCAATGTTGTAATTGATTAAGGCAATTTCTTTTGGTTATCGTCTAATGACGAGGGTAAAGTAACTTAGGGATGAGTGGAGCTGTGTCCCAGAATCCCACCTTGCCTGACTGTGTTCACTTTAGTTGTGATAGGGGGAGTCACTGTTAGACTACCCACCTGATTACGGGGGTCGCTCCTGTTGGACTAGAGGACCTTAAGCTTGTGATTAGAGTAGCTGCCACTAGGAAGTCGTGTCACTATTGATTGCTTGCTTGTGTCATCAGTGGAGGAATTGTTCAGTTAGTTCATGTTGTCAGCCCGAAGTGTCAGCAGGATGGAGCCTGCTGTCATTTCTCGAGGGGCTGTTGAATAGCTGTGTTGCAAATGCCACTGGTTGGACTGTAACGTAATTAAATCACACGCTGTGGTGTAACTTAGTCTGTGATATTTTTCTTTGAGTTTGCATTATTGCGTCATCAGTGGGCACACCTGTGTTCAGGTTAGTTCAGTATGCAGCCACACAGCAAGGGTTGCTATTTAGCTGTTGGTTATGGTGCCACTGGATGGACATTAACGTAAAGATTAATTTGAGGAAGGGTGCTGGAGTTGCCAGTGAACCCATTAGTTATTGATGTCATTGAAAGGCTACTGATTTGATTGCATTGCAACCGCTATTGCAGGTGTAGACTGCACTGAGGCGTAGAACAGTTAGGAGGTTACTGGAGACGTGTTCCAGAACTCACTGTGTCATTTGTTGTAATTGTGATTATAGATCTGTTAGTTCTTGCTTGCGTGTTGATTCCTCTGTGGGCACGCTTATGTTCGAGTAACGTCATTGACATTCTTTGTTTTAATGTAGTAGTCTAGTCTCTTGTTATAATAAATTGTTATTTGTTAACAGTCTTTGATGTCAACCTTCAACTATTCTGTACCACTCCCATTGTTCTGATATATATTTGATATTGTCGTTTTAAATCTTTGATATGACGGCTGCGCTCCTGGGAATTCGAATTCCAATTCATAGCGCCACACAACAAATATAAAATTTGATTGTGAGAACCCGTCGGTTACCCTTCATTGGTTTTAACGTCATGTTTAACTAGGAGGAACCAGCGGCCTATTGTGGACAGGTTTCCACCCCTGCTGGTGGAAGCCTGGCGGTTTGCTCCCGCTTCTCCTTTTTCTACTGGACTCATGCTTAACTGCCAAGAGCAGCCTTTAAACTTGTAGTCCACCTCCTAAGGGAGGTAGGCGTAGAGAAAAATCTCACAAGAGTCACTGAGGACGACAAGGGCATCAGATTTACTCAGAACGACTAGGGCATCAGATTCACTGAGGACAAGGGTATCAGAGTCACTGAGGACGACAAGGGCATCAAATTCACCAAGAAAGACAAGGGCATTAGGTTAACCAAGGATGTTACCGGGCGACAAATAATTCAAGGAAGAAAGCAAGACTTTCAATCCTGCTGATAACAATCGCGGCCGCCATGAATAGTTCACTACGTCAAGAATCTGGGCTTGTTGTATAGAACATGTGTCTAGATAACAAAGAACATGCCAGAACGGAGAAGAACAGTCATAGTGCTTGCTCAATATGTCCATTGTGTGTGAACACGCCTTTATGCTTTTGTATGGTCGTACTTAAGCTCCCGGGCCCGCTTTCCCAATGTAACGATTCAGTTCCCATCTTATATTGCGTGTTCAGCTTCAACCACTTCTCTGGCCAATTCCATTTATTTACGACTGTAACACTGAAGAAGTTCTTTCTGCAGCCTATAGCTTCCTGTTTTTGGTAGCACTTATAGTAACGACGAGGACCATAGTATATATACCGACGTACAACGCAATTAGAAAGTAGAAATCTGAACTAACTTATCCTTCCTAGGTGTAATACACGATATCCGAGGTCTAATATAGTACACATGTGTGCTATACTAGGTCTAGGAATATTTAAGTTAGTTTTTTAGCCTCATTTATTTTAAAAGAATTCCTTACTAGTCAGTATACAGCCCGCAGTATACTACTACCCATCCCTTACGGCTCTTCTCTTTCAGTGTGGCAGTCAGTCTGGCCCTAACTTTGTTCTGTGCATTTTCAGGTTGTGTGGAGTGTGCGTAGGTGCGCACGTGCGTGTGTCCATGCATGTGCATGAACATAAATCTATACAAACCAGAACATAACACTACACTACACTTTGTTCATTTAACTAGAACATATCCGACGTCAAGGTTATCAAACGAGCAGCCTTTCCTTTCCTCTTCCTCTCGCCGCGAATTTCAGCACTTCACACAATAAGACTAACTGGGCTGAGGGGGAGAGCCTCTCACTTCCCCCTCCCTTCAATCCTCACCCAACACGAGACCAAGAGTGTGTTAAGTGACACTGACAGCTGACTCAAGGGGACAAGAGCAAGAGCGTGCTGTCCACTTCCCAGTATAGTGTTGATGCGGAGGAATTTGACCGAATGAAGACTAGAGAGTTACTAGAGGAACCACGCCTGTATCTCGGCTCTTCACTCAACCCCACTCTTCTTGCCCTACCTTGGTTGAGTGGTGGATGATGATACTGTGGCCGCGTGGGGCCGGAGTAGCCTAGTATCTATGTACGATGCCGGCGCATTTCCCTGTCCAGGAAATCTCCTTCTGGATCCTCCTCTAAGACCGGGTGGCCATCTTGATATAAATATGTGCCATGTAAGAGGTCAGGATAAGGATTTAGGGCGAGATCTGGGGACCTGGATGAGGTGGTGGGATTAGGATGAGGTGCTGGGACCTGAGGCACCAGCCACAGGTGCCAGGGTATTGCTGCCCATGACGCTGCTCCATCACACATCTGCACCATTATGACTAATGACCGGAGCACTTTGGCACGGCAGGCGCTTCTGTTGATGGTCCGCACGTGTTGAACCTTTCTGCCTTTCCTCTTCTCGTCCTCTTCCCTTTCGCTTTCCTTCCTCTTCTGAGGAAGGTCCTTCATCCCTCTCTTTATCTTCCCATGATTGCCCACCATTGCAATCAATTTTCAATAAAATAAGGTACTGCATCTGCATTGCATGCAAAGTTATGTATGTACGTTTGTGTATTTTTCTAGAACGAGGGTCCATAGCTTTCTGATTTTCAAAGGGGTCCGCGACTAAAAGAAAATAAAAGATTTGGAACCTTTTTTTTTAGGAGGGGAATGAGGGGGGGGGGGATTCACGAATGCGCCTGCCCCATCACCAAACACGAGCTAATCAGGGCACATGGAGGTCCTGCTGGAGAACAAGGCATCTAGGGATCTAAAACAACTACCGACCTCTTGGAAGAAAGCATACCGTTCCAATTCTTATCCCGAGGGAACTTAAGACAATTAAAGGCCCAATTTATTAATATTATGTTATTAGAATTGTAGAAATTTACGGGCTATTCATGCCCGTGCCTCCCCCCCCACCCTCTTTGCTATGACCTTCCATACATCTTGAGTTATCTTGAGATGATTTCGGGGCTTTAGTGTCCCCGCGGCCCGGTCCTCGACCAGGCCTCCACCCCCAGGAAGCAGCCCGTAGCAGCTGTCTAACTCCCAGGTACCTATTTACTGCTAGGTGAGCAGGGGTATCTGGGTGAAAAGAAACTCTGCTCATTTGTTTCCGCCTCAACCGGGGATCGAACCATGAACCTCAGGATTATGAACCCCGAACGCTGCCCACTCAGCCACCAGGCCCCATTGGTATACTTCAATCATATTACCTCTTACAGAAACGGTGACCTTTTGGGGAAGGAACAGGTAACATTGGCGTCATCCGCCGTGGATCACATAACAACCATGTCAATACCACCATATTATCAAACATTCAATAGAGCCTAAACCCAGTTCATAGTCTATTAACAAAAAAACTACTTCGTAATATTAATCTCTTTAGTATTAATCAATGTACTTCGATCTAATATTAATCGACTCATGTTAAGAACTGTTAACACAAATAAAAATAGTTAAAGGAAAAATAGAAAAAAAATACGCAATAGAAATAGCGTTGAAATAGATCACACAGTTGTGTTTATAAAAATATATATATGCTTGAAGCCTCGCGCGGAACCACCCATAACTTTACCGTAAGTTACATTCTAGATTATCTAACTATAGGTGTGTTAGTTATAGAGTTGATTGATGTTAAATATTACGACGTCATCACCCATATGCGTCACACAATCCTATTGATCAACCATCAATTAAAACAGTGTAAGACCTAATTTGAATTTTTCCCATCAATTATATAACCGGTCTTATCAATAATCGGTTTTTCGAAATGGTAATTTACCTCATGGAAATCATCTCTAGTGGCCTCAATGAGGGACAGGAAACCGCCGGCTTGTCAAAAGTCCCTCCCTGTATCGGTATATAGTTTCTAAGAATTATTTACAGCATTTAGATTATCATAATACTTCAGACTAAGAAACGGGTACAAAGTCCTAACAGCAATTTTTATCCAATTCAATAAATTCGACCNACCAGTCATCTATTATGCACACTTAAGTGCTTTTTATAGTACAGGGCTTGAGGCTTATCAGCCATGGGATTGTTATCTAGGGAAACACAATAGTTTACTATCTGATCATCAGGTATACCTAATGCCTGAAAATAGTTCAGGAATAAAGTATACTCTTGGAGTACTTTCCTAGCAGTGACTACGGGGGTAGTGAGGTCTCTTGCCACTTTATGCCCCGCCTACTAGCCATGTTGGACACGTTGCATTAAAGCTTGTATATACAGTACAAGCTTTACAATCAAGTGTATATACAAGACAAGTACACCTTTCTGTGTTATATATATCTTTGTCTCTTGGTTTGATTTGGTACTGTATTGGGCTAAAGGCCTGTCAACTTCTGGAGGGTTATTAAGACCCCTAACAATTATCTGACCAATTTGGAAGATTGTTTTAGTCCTGAACATAGTCCAGAACTAATATAAATCGCCCTAAGTGTATACACTAATAAGAGGGGTAAACCTCTTGGTATTCCTGTGTAGATTCATTCTGTAATTAGCTATGACCAGTATTATCGAGGAGCTACTTCAGAGCTTGATCACTGATAATTATAATTATATAATTAAATTATTAATATTTTTGGTGGGTTAGGATTTTTAGCAATTATTAAAAAAACCTAAGTTGTACTTGTTCTTACCAAGTGACGATTTCTTTCAAGCATGTATAACAGAGATGGAAAGCATCTCATGGGTGCTCAGGGAAGTCATATAAACTTGCTCGTTTTGCTCCATATTAAACATAATTTCATGATTTTTACACATATGCATAAAAAGCCTGACCAGCCACTAAAGTTCACTGCAAGTTGAACCACTTCCAAAGTACAAAATGCGGGCAATGATAAAATATAAATTTAACCGAATAGTAATACAAACTCAATGTCGATTAATTTGAAAATGTCTACAAGCAGTTTTGAGAGTTGATAATGCATGTTCTAATGGTAAATGTGACTGCGAACTGTGTGAATGAGCACTGACTGTACTGCAGGTGTGACCATTAACTGTAGATGTAAGTGTTAATCTGTGTGAACAGGAGAATGAAGATGAAATATAATTTAGAGTAGTTAATTTCCCCAAGAACTTTACATTCAAATTTTCTTTAAATCATCTTTCGAGCAAGTAATTTAGGCTATAACCAAGTTATTTTCATATTTATTTATTTATATACAAAAATTACATTGGGTTTGTGAGAGTACATAACATTGGTGGTCTTATATTCTTGCAAAACAACTAACACGCATATCGTTTTGGGCAGTTTCCATCTGTGGCAACTTAATACTAAACACAGTGGAAAGAAATTTTGACAACAATTTCATCATTTGTTGATTTCTACATTGTCATCAGCACCTGTTTGCTTCTCCTCTGATGTCAGTACTGTACTTTGTGCTGACATCAGAGGAAAGCACTTGTTTGCTGTACTGATGCTATGAGCTAACTCATAGCCTCATCTGTATGCTGTGATATTAGTTTTGAATATTACAAATAAATATTTGATTCATTTGTTCATACTAAATGTATTCAGAATGCAACTGTATCATTTACTGCCTAGAAGACCAAAATTATTTCAAATCTAAGGTAGAGATAATGAATCTGGTACCAAAGGATGTGGAATTTAAATATGTCATTGATTTATTATTGTTATTATTATTAAAGTGCAAAATAATCATTTATCTGTAAAAGTATATTGACCAACAGATCACAATCTCTGAAGACTACGACAATTGGTCCTGGACATAAGGTGGCCTCATCCTCTGAAGTGATACCTGCAAGTCACCAGTCCTGGAAATACAAGACACGACATCAGACAATGTATGTACTGCCCGTGCCACCTCTTGGATGGCTTTCACGTTCAAGCAAAGCTCACTACGGGCTCACAATAGCCCATGCTACTTGGCACTTTTATTCCGAGTAGCTGAATCCAAAACAGCATTAAGTACGTTTATTGAGAATAAATGTACTTAATGCATTTTGGTTTTGCACCTATCAACCTAGGGAGGATTATTAAGGCAGCACAATAGCTTACTGTCTAACCAGCAAGTATACTATAGTCTTGGACTAATGTAAACTCAGCGTATATACGCCATGAAGTTTGATACACCTGTGTACACAGTATGTTTCTGTATGTACATCGAGTGATGAAGATTAAGCCCGTGCCACCTCATGGGTGGCTTTCAAGTTCAAGCCCGTGCCACCTCATGGGTGGCTTTCAAGTTCAAGTACGTTTATTGAGACTATAAAATACATCACAAAAGGATAGAGTAGTGCAGACTATTTCTACCCCAGTGACCACAAGGGTAGAAATAGCCTGCACTACTCTATCCTTTTGAGATGTATTTTATAGTCTCAATAAACGTACTTGAACTTGAAAGCCACCCATGAGGTGGCACGGGCTTAATCTTCATCACTCGATGTACATACAGGAACATACTGTGTACACAGGTGTATCAAACTTCATGGCGTATATACGCTGAGTTTACATTAGTCCAAGACTATAGTATACTTGCTGGTTAGACAGTAAGCTATTGTGCTGCCTTAATAATCCTCCCTAGGTTGATAGGTGCAAAACCAAATGCATAAGTTAATTATTTCAAATACATTCATTTTATCGAGATGCTCTGATAAAACGTTTCATTTCTTTACGTAAATGTTAGACAGTTGCAAGAAGAATTAAACTAAAGATTATGAATCTTGTGCACAGTCCTCATTTTGTATATATTCCATAATGTGTTAAGTTTGAAAGCACTCATAAACCTCAAAGCAAATACCCTCATAAACCTCAAAGCATACACCCCCTCCCATAAACCTCAAAGCAAATGTCCCCCCATAAACCTCAAAGCAGACTCCTCGAGGGAGGTCTGCATTGAGGTTTATGAGGGGGGTGTTAGACACCCCCTGTAAACCTCAATGCATACCTCCCTTGAGGGGTCTGCATTGAGGTTTATTGGGGGGAGTATGCTTTGATTTGAGGTTTATGAGGGGGGGGGGTTAGACCCCCCCCTCATAACCCTCAAAGCAGGCACCACCCCCCCATAAACCTCAAAGCAGGCACCCCCCCCCCCATAAACCTCAAAGCAGGCACCCCCCCCCCATAAACCTCAAAGCAGGCACCCCCCCCCCATAAACCTCAAAGCAGGCACCCCCCCCCCCATAAACCTCAAAGCAGGCACCCCCCCCCCCCATAAACCTCAAAGCAGGCACCCCCCCCCATAAACCTCAAAGCAGGCACCCCCCCCATCAACCTCAAAGCACCCCACCCCTCTATAAACCTCAATGCAGACCCCTCAAGGGAGGTCTGCATTAAAGTTTATGAGGGGGGGGGGGTCTGCTTTGAGGTTTATAAGGGGGGGGGTCTGCTTTGAGGTTTATGAGGGGGGGGGTCTGCTTTGAGGTTTATGAGGGGGGTCTGCTTTGAGGTTTATGGGGGGGTTAGACCCCCCCCCCCCTCATAAACTTCAATGCAGATCCCTCGAGGGAGGTCTGCAATGAGGTTTAGGGGGGGTGCTTTGAGGTTTATGAGGGGGGGGGTTAAACCCCCCCCACCCCCATAAACCTCAATACCGACCCCTCAAGGGGAGGTCTGCTTTGAGGTTTATAAAGTGTCTCCGCTTTCAAGGTTTATGAAGAGTGTCTCCGCTTTGAGGTTTATGAAGAGTGTCTCCGCTTTGAGGTTTATGAAGAGTGTCTCCGCTTTGAGGTTTATGAAGAGTGTCTCCGCTTTGAGGTTTATGAAGAGTGTCTCCGCTTTGAGGTTTATGAAGAGTGTCAGCTTTGAGGTTTATGAAGTGTGTCAGCTTTGAGGTTTATGATGGGGGTGTGTGTGTTTTGTGGTTTAGACGTATGCTTCGAGATATGCTGGTAAAAGCCAAATCATTATAAAGACATAAGAACAATGCTGTACACATGTCTTTGTTCTCACGTACAGTGTACATCACACAGCTTCACTCGTGCAGAATAATACAGTATTCAAGAAATACATCACTGTCTTAGGCATATGTTGTTACAACATTCAGTAAGAATTCTACAAATTGAAAGTTTAAAGAAAAACTCACCAAAATTACGAGAGAAATTAGGCCGAATCTTCCCGAATTATGTCTTGCAGGCAGCGGTACTGTATCCTGCAACACAAATAAATATTTATTCCACACGGTTCTCTAATTTACAAGAATGTTGTGTAAAAACTTGCTAGTGTACTCCCCAATGTATGATTGTATAGTATTTCCCGGTGTATGTCTTCAGAGTTTGGTGACATAACCTGATAAATATATTTTAAAAATTTTGTTAGCCCACTAATTGAACATTTAACTAGCTAAACTAATTATTACAATTAAGATTGACAATGATTATAAAAGCGTTAGTGGAAGAACAATTTCCCACATGTGTCGATAGTCCTAGATTAGCTAGTCTTAATATTGTTATATATAACCTAGTCATAATAATTACAGGTTTACAGATCATTGTAATCTTACTATAGCTATGCTAATTGTGACTTCACTGTACACAAATATGTTTTTTATATAACTGTATATATTGCATCATCCAGTTATTTTCAGTTACTACTGTAGTATGATTTTTTGTGTGAATAAAGACTATGATTATTTCCTAGTTTTCTTTGACATTATTGAAATTATTAAAAATAAGAAAAACATAACTAATTAACTTACCTTCAATGAGGCTAATGACTTCTGAGTTGTTGGTAGACTTGGCAACATCCAGTGGTGTCCTTTCTGTGGAGAGTACAGGATGAGTATACACGGAAAAGTATAGGGAAGTATACACTGCCTGCAAAGAGTATTAAAGTAAATAAATAAATATGTTTATTCAGGTAAGGTACATACATACAAGTGATTTTACATAAATTGATCGATTTATAGATAGAGCTAGTACATACAATGCCTAAAGCCACTATTATGCAATGTGTTTCGGGCAGGAAAACATTAATATCTAAAACTTAATACTAATTGAGTATAAAGAATAAATGTGTTGAGAACAAATACAAAGATAAAAAAAAAGGGGGGAACATGAAAGGATTTCTCTCTGCTTCTGGAGAACATAATGTGAGTGTTCATTCAGTGGGTGCTATATTCCTATACAGAACGCTAAGTGGATTGTCTCTATACAAGCAGGACATCGCCTTAAGTTTTACAAGTCAAAATCGCAGGAAACAACAAATTTAAACAAACAAAATTTACTTTGCTTAATGGCTTACACTGCCAAAGAAAATATTTGCGAGTTGTTTAACTTCATTCTTCCACGAAATAATTTTTTATTAAGAAATTTTATTGTGAAAAATTATGTATAATTAATTTTTTTTTATATAATCTGCATTAAATAAAGGTAATGTAAATGTGTATTTGTACATCAGCAACCATCTGTGTTAAAGATGTCCATTGTTTATAAATAAAAAATATAATAAAAACACATTATAACCCCTATAATGTATATAACTATAACCCTGAATCAACCAACCCTGGCTTTGCGCCCTGGTGAGGCCACTCCAGACCAGGCCGACATTAGAGCGCAACTCCATACCTGAGACTGATGGATGCCTACTACTACTCCTATAACCCCTATTTATACATTGCATTGTATAAAAATAAGTAAATCACAGTGAATTTACTTTTAAGTAAATGTAGACATGAAATAACAAGGTATCCCTTGACTTTGATAACACCTAGGCCTACCTAGGGGTCAGGTCAGCCTTAGGCTTACCTACAAGGTCAGCCTTAGGCTTACCTACAAGGTCAGCCTTAGGCTTACCTACTGAAAGTTTGGTCAATCAAGGTTGGCCCTAAGATAACTTAACTATGGCTTACCTCTCTTATCCTTGAGTGTTATATCGGGACAAGCGTTCAGCAGCTTCTTGATGACGGCCACCCATTTTTTTCTCACAGCCAGATGTAGGCTTGTAGAACCTGGGGGGGGGGAGATGTTTATAAATATTAAAACATCAATAAGAAAGAAATGTATTCACCAATGCATAATTTACCTCAATATTGTTTATTATAGTTTCTAGTGATTCATACTCTCAGTACCCTGATCTATGTAGGCCTACTTTACGTGTAATTATTTATTACTTTAAATGAGGAGACTTGGATCAGCGAGATTATTTCCTTCTCCTTCATGCAGAAGGTCTTGTATTCAGGGTACAGGGTATTGTATTCAGGGAATACTACAGGGTATTCACTTATTCCTCTAATTCACCAGTTCTCAAGGAAACCCATCAGATCCAGTAATTACTAACCAGGAAAATACACAACTTTCATCAACTTAGGAAAAAAAACATTTCTCTTCAAGTCATCAGTAAAGTTACAAGTCAAACACCCACTGTTTAAATAAGACTGAAATGACTAACATTCAGAGGGACAGCAAGAGGATTAAGGCTTGAGCAGATATACTCCTGCAAAATAAAAAGTTCTTAAAAAAGAAATGCTGTTTCTAAAACCAACCGGATGTATCCTGATGATTCACATTAGCACCAGAAGCAAGGAGTTTGGTGACCAAGCCAGCGTGACCTTCCGTCGCTGCAAGGGTCAGTGCCGTAAATCCTGTAAACAATAATGAACGTTTAGTTCGAGAATCTATTATAGTAAATATTTATATTTCAAACTGTTTTTATGGTAGTCTGCTATACAAATCTAGTAACAATTTATTGATAAACTTAGCAGAATGATAGTCCAACGCCAAAAAGCTCTAGACGGTTATTAAGGCCACCACAATAGATTACTGAGCAGTAAATATATATTACTTTAATCTGGATAATAGTTTAAGCAAAGGTTAAATCTCTCTGAATATACACCAAGAAGTGGAAATATAAATACACTTTGCAGTATATATATATATATTCATTCTGTCCTGACGGTTTATGTATATCTCGGGATATATAACAAACCTGTTTATATACCAGGAACATATAGCCAAAATGTGTCTCAGTATTCCATACACGTATAAATGATTTTCCAAAATAAATTACCATTTTTGTTTTGGAGATTCACATCAGCTTTACTGCTAATCAAGGAGTCGGCAATCTTGGGATAATTGTAGTAAGCTGCTTTTTGTAAAACAGTATACCCTGTAAGGATGAGAGTAGTGAGTAAAGAGACACTTTTCCAAACCCCCGCACATTCCACAGCCACTATGTGTATTCACGCAAATATTGATTAACAACCATCGATGTGTTCAAGGTATATAAAAAAGTTTACATCTGTTCAAAGACATTTTGAAATATAGATAAAATCATGAAAAATCTTGTTTCTATTTTTCTCTGAGCTTGCAAGTAATTATCAAAAGAAGGCACCAAGCTGGGAAGACTATGTAGTATCCTGTATAATGAAGCAGAATTGATCATCTTTCTGTACAATAAAGCAGAACTGACCATCTTTCTCCTGTATGTTGGGGTCAGCTCCAGCCTTCAGCAAGGCCTTAACAATATCTTGGTGGCCCCAGTAGGTGGCCGAGTGGAGCGGAGTCACACCTGCAATTGAAAATATATTATCAGTCAAGTTGTTACAGGAAAGTTAAGGTAGTCCCCCCCCCCCCACACCCTCCCAAGAACAACAACCAGCATAATAAAATATACAATCGGTTCACCTTGTAATGATTGTAATTATAAATTATTCCTATGTATTTTGACTGAACAAAAATGACTGTCTTTGTTGTTGAGCCAAACGTGTTATTCTAACATTTGGTTACCTTTCATTTACTGAAAATTTAACTCAAAGTATCTATGCCATTAAAGTATTTATTTTCATAGACCAAGAAAATTTGGGAACAGTACTGAACACTTCTCAATCTTCTCCAGAGCCAAATTTTAAACTAATTAACACCTTAATAAACTCATTTGACAGAATAAGGTAACCTTCAGAAGGCGAAGATTTGCTGTTCCGGAAACAACTTGAGTAAAACACGAATGAAATTATCTTTGGGGAACATTATGAGACATGAAAAGCCATCCACCTTATGCCTTATTCAAAAGGGAAGGGAAGGGAACTATCAGGGGGGAAAGCACCAAGTCATTGACTATATAGCACATGGGAAGGGGGTCAGGATAAGGATTTGGGATGGGACGGAGGGGAAGGAATGGTGCCCAACCACTTGTGGACAGTCGGGGATTGAACGCCGACCTGCATGAAGCGACCAGGTGGTTTCCTACCAGGTGCTTCAAACTCACACTGTTTTTTGTGCTATCCACTCCCCCAAAATATGTGCCTAAGCCTTACAACTTCACCATTGTAATCACTGCCATCATCTTATATCATGGGTGTTATGTTGAATGCAAATTTTACTACACTGTACCTAGAAATAATCATCAAATTATGCTACAATGCACCTGTCGATAATCATAACATTTCATGGTAATGTACCTACTAATTTTCTTAAAATTTTCTTGCAATGAACCTATTACCATTTTTCAGTTTTGCTACAAATTATCTACTTCAATTTATCTGTTAAATTAAGACAAAAGCAGAAAGTTGTGGTTTTGAACCAGAGCTCAGAACCTGAGTAGAAATGTACAGAATAGTAATGTGCTAAATACAGGAACTAAATATAGAAATCTCATCCCCCTTCCAGGAATAATATCAGGAGTTTAAGTTGTTTCTACAGCAATGCCAGAAGCCTAGTAAATGAATTTACTCATTATGTACATATACTGAGGCTGAAAATCCTGACATCATTGGCATCAGTGAAACCTGGGGCCAAGGGGACATAACAGAAGGGGAATTCTATCTCGCAGGTTACCACCCACCATTCAGAAAAGGCAGAACAACATGAGCAGGCTGGGTAATACTGTCTGCATCATGTATGTACTGCCTGAAATGCTATACGTGCTATTGGCTTTACAAGAATGTAAAAACATCAATGTTATGTACTCTCATAAACCCAATGTACCTTCTTGTGCATAAATAAATTGATAAATAAATAAATGTGAAAGAGTACCTGGGTGCTACCAACAATGAGGAACTTAACACCATGGGTTTCTCAGAGTGTGTATGGTGCAACATACTAACTCAGGATAGTGGCAAAATGACTATGGGAGTATATTACAGGGCTGACATGGCAGCAACAGAGAAAATTACGGATCTGCATGTGATCAATGCGGCATCTGAAACCCATACCCTAATAATGGGGAACTTTAACCACGAGACCAAGATTGGATCAATCTAACATCACAAGCAGAAGATGAACAATTTCTCAACCTTGTGCAGGACTCTTTCTCATACAGCATGTGGTAAAGCCAATATGTGGTAACAGTATACTAGATCTTGTGCTGATTACAGAAAAGGATATGAGTAATCAAATTCATGTGGTGGAAAAGCTAACCCTCTCGTGCATCCACCATATTTTAAGATGGACTACGAATATATAAACCCTATTTAAAGGTCAAAGGTGAAGAATTTCTAGATTACCAGCAAGGAGACTATCAAGGAATGAGAGAGGAACTGCAAACTATCTCTTGGAGGGAGCTGATGGGTGAACATGGCACGGAAGCATCATGGCAAAATTTCAAGAGAGTCATTACGGAACTCATTCAAAAACATGTGCTGAAAAGAAGAAAAACAAGAAAAGGAACTTGATGGATGACACAGGTTGTAAAACAAGCATTGGTAATGAAGAGGAACCTCTGGAGAACATATAAATCCACAATGGACGTCATTGATTATGAGTTATACAAAAAGGCACTATACTCGGCCACTCAGAAAATCAGATCAGCCAAAAGAAACTACGAAAGAAAAACTGGCCAAAACATAAAGAAAGATCCAAAATCGTTCTATGCCTATATAAGAAGTAAAACCAAAACAAACAACTCGGTTGGACCCTTAATAGATCAGACTAACCAAGCTATAATGGATGATAAAAGGGCAGCAAACACACTAAATGATTATTTTACATCAAAGTTCAAACTCGAAAAGTTGGACGACATCCTATCACCCACACAAATGTTTGAAAGAGGGAAGGAGAATGAATTTAGGGATATACCCATAACATGCAAGATAATTAGAATGAACACTGACAAACTAAAAGGCTCTAAAGCCCCAGGTGTGGATGGAATCTAGTCTAAAATCTTTAAGGAACTAGCAGAAGAACTGTGCCTGCCGCTTAAACTATTCACAAAATCCCTGGAACTAGAGTAGTCCCCCTAGATTGGAAATATGCAAATGTCACCTGTATTTTCAAAAAAAGGCAGAGAGAGCTCAGCAGAAAACTACCAGCCGATTAGCTTGATATCACACATCTGCAAGCTCATGGAGAGAATCCTCTGAGAAGGAGTAATTCACCATCTTTCAGTGAACAACCTTGTACAATCAACACAACATGGATTTGTTAAAAACAGATTCTGCCTTACAAATTTGCTCACATTTTTGGAAAAGGTAACCAGCTACTCACATAAAGGCCTTCCGGTGGCTATAGTATACAGTATATGGATTTTACTAAAGCTGTTGATAAAGGACCATATGAAAGACTGGCAAGGAAATTACAGGCCCATGGAATAAATAGTAAAATATAAGAATGGATAAAATAATGGTTGAGGGAAAGAAAACAAAGGGTCGTGCTAAATGGAAATGAATCAGAATGGAAAAATGTGATAAGTGGGGTGCCACAAGGGACTATTATGGGACCTACCCCTTTTGTCATATACATCAATGACAGATGAGAATATTACAAACCACATCATTAAATTTGCAGATGACATGAATATTTATGGTAAAGAGAGAAATGATAATGATATTGAAGTTATCATTTGGAAATGATAACAAAGAGATCTACATGAACTCTACAAATGGCTAGAAGACTGGCAAATGCTCTTTATTATCAACAAATGCAAGACCATGCATGTGGGGCATAACAACCCACGCCACAACTACCAAATTAATAAATAGCATTACCTTACAGCAGATTGATGAAGAAAAAGGACTTTGGAATTAAGATCCATCACTCATTAAAAATTGCATAACAGGTGGGTGCAGCAGTCAGAAAAGCAAACCAAACTCTTGGTATATTCAAGCGTACTTTTGACTAAAGTGAAGAAGGTAATGGTTTAACTCTATAAATCTCTGGTGCACCCTCACTTAGATTACTGTATCCAAGCATGGAGACCTCATTTCCAGAAGGACATAGCTGCTCTGGAGAAGGTGCAACACCAGGCAACAAAAGTCATTCCAGTGCTAAGTTGTCTCTTGTATCAGGAACGCTTGAAGGCCACAGGGCTAACACCACTGCAAACCAGGCATAACAGGGTGGATCTCATTGAAACTTTTAAAATACTAAACAAGTTAGAGGATGTTGATCTAGAAAATTTCTTCAGAAGGCAAGATGTAAATCAAATAAAGAGCAACGGTTTCAAGCTCAACAAGCCACAATGTAGGACTGAGAACAGGAGAGGCTTTTTCCCCCACAGGGTTATTAACCCATGGAGCAGCCTACCCACCGAAGCCGTAACTTCCAAAACTGTGCTGAATTTCAAAATATACCTAGAAAAGATCTAGGCAAATGGGGGCCTTCGACAAGCTGCCAGCTTCCTGTCCTCGTCAAGGCCACTAGGGTTAGTGGCCCTCAGGTAAATCGGATAAATATATATTTATATTTCACAATAAAGGGACTTCCTCACCAAAGACATGGGAACCAAATTAAGCATACATATTATTATTATATTTGTGAATCCTGTTCCCTGAATCTATTATATAAAATTACCATGTATAAAACTAGTGAACTGTTTTGTATAAAGTAATAAAAAACTGTGCTGCAATCTGGTAGATATTTTTAATGGTTTCCTGGGTGAAGCCGGCATATGCATTTCTTTGGGCCAGAAAAATACTGCAAGCCGTTTTTGATAATGATAGAAACATGCACTTGACCAAGTGTTGCTAATATTTAAAATAAGTCTGCAATTCCCAGAATTGTATGAATGTTGATATTAGTCTTAGCTTGCATGAGATACTCCAAGGGATCTTGAATGTGGAGCCTAGTCTTAACTTCTACAAGACTTACCCCAGGAGGTCTGGATGTTTGGGTTACCATTAGCTTCTAAAATACTCTGCACAATTTTCAAGCTGCCCATCTTGGCCGCAACATACAGTGCAGAGTAATCTGAAAACGATGGACAACAGAATTAATCTAGAGTTGAAAGGTTATTGAAGCAACACACATTATAAACCCACATATATCGACAGCTGTAGATTGTGGGTCTTAGACCAGGGCTTTTCAACCAGTGTGTTGTGAAGGGTCAACAGGCAGGCCGCCGGTGTTTGAAGGAAGGTGAAAATAACAAGCGTGCCAAGGTTGCCACACTCGCAGACTCAGGAGTCTACAGCCTGGCAGCCACAGCCTGCCACACCCACTACTCTAACACTTGGCCTAACACACTGGAACATATTGGAGGGGTTGACAGGTAAGCTTCTAACATGGATGAAATTTTTTTTTAACCGATAGAAAATGAGGGCAGTAATCAAAGGCAATGTATCGGACTGGAGAATTGTCACAAATGGAGTACCAAAGCATTCAGTTCTTGTACCGGTAATGTTCATTATTTACATAAACGATCTATCAGATGGAATATAGAATTATATGAACATGTTTGCTGATGCTGCTAAGATAATAGGGAAGATAAGAAACTTTGATGATTGTCATGCACTTCAAGAAGACCTGGACAAAATAAGTATATGGAGCACCACTTGGCAAATGGAATTTAATGTGAATAAATGCCATGTTATGGAATGTGGAATTGGAGAACATAGACCCCACACAACCTACAAATTATGCGAAAAATCATTAAAGAATTCTGATAAAGAAAGAGCTCTAGGGGTGGTTCTAGATAGAAAACTATCACTTGAGAACCATATAAAGAACGTTGTGAGAGGAGCCTATGCTACACTTTATAACTTCAGAATTGCTTTTAAATACATAGATGGCAAAGTACTAAAGAAATTGTTCACAACTTTTGTTAGGCCAAAGCTAGAATATGCAGCTGTTGTATGGTGCCCATATCTTAAGAAGCACATCAACAAACTGGAAAAGGTGCAAAGTCATGCCACTAAGTGGCTCCCAGAACTGAAGGACAAGAGCTACGAGGAGAGGTTATATAGAGGCATTAAATATGCCAAAACTAGAAGATAGAAGGAAACTAGGTGATATGATCACTACGTACAAAATGGTAACAGGAATCGATTAAATTGATATGGAGGAATTCCTGAAATCTGGAACTTCAAAAACAAGAGGTTATAGATTTAAACTAACTAAACACAACTGCCAAAGAAATATAAGAAAATTCACTTTCGCAAACAGTGGTAGACGGTTGGAACAAGTTAGATGAGAAGGTGGTGGAGGCCAAAACTGTCAGTAGTTTCAAAGCATTATATGACAAAGAGTACTGGGAAGACAAGACACCACGAGCATAACTCATCCTGTAACTACACTTAGGTAATTACACATAGCGTTTCGGGCAGATACCAAGAGATATCACTCTATACTGTACTTTTCCATTACAATGACTTTACTACTAAATTATATTAATACACATTTGGTCTATATAGTTACTCCATCTATCATCATTCTATTATGCAGGAAGAACTGCATATCTTTGGGTCATCCAATAAGGTTAGCAGACTTCTAGATGTTACCACTGCTAGGCACAGGTTTGGCTACAAGTACCTCTGGGAGTTTGCAACATCTGCTGATGTAGATTTGACTAAATGTAAACTCTGTCAGCAGAACTATTCACATACTTTGCATCGTTATATAATGTAATATGAGAAAATTGTGGAATTCATAGATAACACCATCAACAGAATCCAAGAATTGAGTAAGTATTGTACTTCATTCATAATGATGTACCGCCAGGAATCTTAGCGAAGTATCCAAAATTTGCTTACTGTAGGTGCAGCAGGCACATGACTGTAAAGCTGCCGACCAGTTGGGTGGGGTGTGGAGCAAGACTAGTAACTGCGTGACTCACCATAGATGTAAAGTGCCTTGTATAGTGACTGTTGTGAGCCTCTTGTTGAATCACTTGTGATATAAAAAGATTATTGATATGCTTATGTATTTGTGTAAATGATTGTATATATATGTACATGTGTATGTAACATTTACAATATTACATGCCAATGTCATGCAGTCCTCCACTCAGCCAGGCAGAACTAACCAAATTTATCTCGGAAGACGAACAGGCACAAAACCAGAGTGACAACGAACAAAATAATTATGTACAGAATGCAGGAGCTATCTCTCAGCCCAATAGGAACAACATAAGAAATTTAAAGTGCTTCTACACTAATGCCAGAAGCCTTGTGAATAAATCTGATGCACTGTGTGCAAATGCTGAGGCTCGAGACTCCAGACATCATTGGCATAAGTGAAAAATGGGGACGAGAGGACATTATTGAAGGGGAATTCCACTTCCCAGGGTATCATCCTCCATTCAGAAAGTACAGAACAACAAGAGCAGGAAGAGCAGAGGTGCCATGGGCACAATCAGAGAACACTGTATAAACATCAGAGGTCCACGGTTGTTCAACGTCCTACCAGCGAGCATCATTAATATTACAGGAACAACCGTGGACATCTTCAAGAGGAAACTAGATTGTTTCCTTCAAGGAGTGCCGGACCAACCGGGCTGTGGTGGGTATGTGGGCCTGCGGGCCGCTCCAAGCAACAGCCTGGTGGACCAAACTCTCACAAGTCAAGTCTGGCCTCGGGCTGGGCTTGGGTAGTAGAACTCCCAGAACCCCATCAACCAGGTATCAACCAGGTATCAGGTGGTGTGCTACTTTATGTGAAAGAGAACCTGAATGCAACCATCAATTAGGAACTGAACACATGGGGTTCTCAGAGTCTGTATGGTGCAATATACTAGATCAAGATGGTAACATACTGACAGTGGGGCTATGCTACAGGGCTGACACAGCAACAGCAGAGGAAGTTACTGGTCTGCATAATGTGATCAATGCTGTGTCACAAACCCAAACTCTTAAAATAGGCGATATTAATCAAGAGACAATAGATTGGGTAAATCTGACATCACAAGCAGAAGGATATTAATTTGTAGGACTCCTTTAGGACTTGTAGGACTGGTGCAGGACTCCTTTCTCATACAACATGTGACAGAGCCCACTCGAGGTAATAGCATTCTGGACCTTGTGCTAACATCAGAAGAGAGCATGATCGATCAAATTCAGGTAGGGGAAAAGCTCACTTCATCATGTAATCACAATATTCTAAGATGGAATACAATTACAGAAACTCTCGTAAAGGTCCAGGACGATGACCTTCTAGATTACCATCGAGGAAACTATCAAGGAATGAGAGAAGGATTGCAAAACACCTCATGGAGGGAGCTCATAGATCATCATGGCAAAATATAAAGAGAGTCATTACTGAACTTGTTTAAACATGTGCCAAAAATGAGAGAGAAAAGAAGAACAACAAGATGGATGACACAAGTAGTAAAAAGAGCTTTGTTAACTAAACAGAACCTCTGGAGACAGTATAAATCCACAATGAACATCATGGATTATGAGATATAGAAAAGAGCATTAAATTCAACTAGCCAGAAAATCAGATTAGCCAAAAGAAACTACAAAAGAAAACTTGCCCAAAACATAAAGGAAAAGCCAAAATCATTCTATGTTTATATACAAAAGTAAACACAAACAAAGGACTCTGTTGGACCCTCAAAAGATGAGACTAATTAAGTTATATTGGATGATAAAAGGGCAGCAAACACTGTGAATGAATACTTTACATCAGTGTTCACACTAGAAAGATTGAACAACATCCCATCACCCACACAAATGTTTGAAGGAGGTAAAGAGAATGAATTAAGGGATAAACCCATTACATGTAACACAATCAGTAAGAACATTGACAAACTAAAAGACTCAAAAGCTCCAGGTGTGGATGGATTTCAATCCAGTCATAAAGGAACTGGCAGATGCACTATGCATACCACTGAAACTCCTTTTCAGAAAATCCCTGGACCAAGGGATAGTTTCCCTGAATTGGAAATGTGCAAATGTCACCCCTATTTTAAAAAAAGGCAAAAAGAGCTTGGCAGAAAACTACCGTCCGATCAGCTTGACATCACACAACTGCAAGTTCATGGAGATAATCCTAAGGAAGGGAGGGAGTCATCCAACATCTCTCAGAGAACAATCTTGTAAAATCAACGCAACATGGGTTTGTTAAAATCAGATCCTGCCTTACAACCCTGCTCACATTTCTGAAAACGGTAACCGGCAATTCAGACAAAGGACTTCCGACAGATGTAGCTTACATGGACTTTGCTAAAGCTTTTAACAAGGTACAACATGAGAGACTGGCAAGGTAATTACAGGCACATGGAATAAATGAGAGAATACTGGTATGGATAAAACAATGGTTAAGACACAGAAAACAAAGGGTAGTGCTAAATAGGAATGAATCTTGACTGGAGGAAATGTGCCACAGGGGTCCATTTTGGGGCCAACTCTTTTCATCATATATATACAATGATGTAGATGAGAGTATTACAAACCACATCATCAAATTTGCAGATGACACTAAGATCTATGGTAAAGTGGGAAGTGAAAGTGATATTATGACCTTACAAAGAGATCTACATGAACTCCACAAATGGTCAGATGACTGGGAAATGCTTTTTAATGCCGATAAATGCAAGACCCCTTGCATGTGGGGCATAACAATCCACGTAACAACTACCAAACTGACAGCACTACATTACAACAGATAGATGAAGAAATGGACTTGGAGTCAAAATCCATCATTCACTAAAAGTTGCACAACAAGTGGGAGTGGAAGTAAAAATAATCTAACCAAACCCTGGGGAATAATCAAGCGTACCTTTATCTTCAAGGAAAAGAAAGTAGTCGTTCAATTGTAGAAGTCTCTGGACCGCCCCCACCTGGATTATTGCATCCAGGCATGGAGACCTCATCTTCCGAAAGACAGCTGCTCTGGAGAAGGTGCATCACTGGACAACAAACATCATCCCAGAGCTTAAGTCATTACTCGTATCAGGAACGGTTGAGGGCCACAGTGCCAACAACACTGCAAACCAGGCATGACAGGGCGGATCTCATTGAAACCTTTAAAATACTTAACAAGTTGGAGGATGTTGATCCAGACAATTTCTTCAAAAGGTCAGATGTAACACGAACGAGTAGCAATGGGTTCAAGCTCAACAAGCCACAATGTAGGACTGAAAACAAAGAGATGCTTTTTCACCCATAAGGTTGTAAACCAGTGGAACTGTCTACCCGCTGAAGCCAAAACTCTGCTGGGTTTTAAAATACAGTTGGAAAAGATCATCAGGGCAAATGGGGGGACCTTTGACAAGCCACCAGCTTCCTGTCCTCATTGAAGCTACTAGTATTAGTGGCCCCTCAGGTAAATTCAGGTAAACAATTGTGTAACTCGCTTCAAAAGATTGTTGCTTCCTTAGCTAAACGAACTGTGGGGTCAGTTCCTGAACCGATTATATGTCTCTGTAGCCCTTTCCACCACTGCCCACAGGATGGGTATGGGGTGCACAATAATGAAAAAATAGAATAAAAATAGCCTAAGCTTCTCTATACTTTTGAAATGTATCTTATTGTCTGAATAATTTTAGTTTAACTTGAATTTTGGGATGAACTTCAGGATGCTCTGGACAATATTCATTCCTATCTCAGTGACAGACACCAATATGTAGCAATCAATAGCATAACCTCCCCAAATCTACCATTGACAGTAGGGGTGCCACAGGGCAGCATCTTGCGACCTCTTCTATTTCTTATATATACAGTATCAATGATTTGCCAAATGAGTCTAACATTCTTAAACCAATACTATTTGCTGATCATACTACCTATTCTGACCCCAACCCTCACACACTAAATAATATTGTCCACAATGAACTAAAAAAAAAAAAGTTCTCTGAAGAGGCCTGACAGCTGAGTGGACAGCACATGGGATTCATAGTCCTAAGGGCCCGGGTTTGATCCCCGGTGGAGGTGGAAACAAATGGGCAGAGATTCTTTCACCCTGATGCTCCTGTTCACCTAGCAGTAAATAGGTATCTGGGAGTTAGACAGCTGTAATGGGGGTGCTTCCTTGGGGGGGGGGGGGGGTCTAACAAAAAGGAGGCCTGGTCGAGGACCGGGCTGCGGGAACGCTAAGCCCCGAAATCATCTCAAGATAACCAAGAAGATGGATGTCAACCAACAAACTTACACTAAACATAGAAAAGACCTACTACACTTTATTTGGTAGTAAATCATCAAATCAAATTCAACTTCAGATAGACAAAGTTAACATTACCAATAAAAATGAGACAAAATTCCTTGGCCTATACATAGCCAAGAGACTGAACTTCAGCACTCACATACAAAACACAGCTAAAAAAAAAAAGTCTCAAAAAGAGTCAGTATTGCTCATTATTAGTATAAATATATTATACTACACACTAATCTATCACTATCTAACATACAATATCTGTGCATGGGGCTCAACCACTGCAAATTATACCTCAGGTCAAAGTGCTTAGCTAAGTACTTAGCTCTTATGAAAATCGTAAAGTTTTTATTTAGTCTAAGTTTATTTCTATTTCTATTGAGGCAGGTATTTTCTCCCCAGATTCCACGTATGACTAACCAACCTGTGAGATGGGAATATTACATGAAATTATAGCTAGTTCTTTTATCTACATTGTATAATCTTTCATATAGAATAGGGTAGCAGCACATTGCTGTGTATACCTAAGCTTGTTAATAAAAAATAAAAAAAATTGATATTCTCAGAGTCAGACTAAATCTATGCAAACACTCTGTGCAAATAAAAGGGGCCATGTCCTTGAAACTCACTCCCTGATGAATTAAAAAATTGTCCAACTCATCCCCTGTTCAAAAGTAAAACCAAAAAGTACCTAATTTCATCCTCATAGTTTCCTACCTTGTTCTTCAAACTCTCACTGTATTTTGGACTACCCACTTCCCCTTTATTAGTACTTAAGACATATCTTTACCAGTTTAATCAAAACCTGTCAACTTATATAAGCTTATAAGCTTTAGTCATTAATGTTTTTCTTGCCCGAAACGCTTTGCGTAATAGTGGCTTTAGGCATTGCATGTACTAGCTCTATCTTTAAATCCATAAATCTTTGTAAAATCTCTTGTATGTATGTACCTTACCTAAATAAACATTTATTTATTATTATTTATTTATATTGTAGTTATTTGTTGATATAAAACCTTGCTATAATGTACCTTTCCATCTTGCCTGATGTGCTAGATTAAGGACCTGCCAGAAATGCTATGCGTGCTAGCGACTTTGCATGAATGTAAAAATACCAATCTTATGTACAAGTTCAAGTATGTTTATTGAGATAAGAAAGAAATACATCTCAAAGGGATAGAGTAGCTTAGGCTATTTCTACCCCCCTAATGTAATCTCACCAACCCATTGTACCTTCTTGCAAATAAATTATTATTATTATTAAGATATAATATTTACCATGAGTAACAGTAATGAGGGCAAACTGTATTCTCCACTGGTAGTAACTAGTATATGGGCTAGTAATGGACTAGTTACAATAACTAGGTCATAACACCAATCAAACATTTGTACAACTACTTAAAAAACCTGTCCATCTTTCCTCAATCATGGCAGACTGTTTATATTTATTAAACAGTTTGAGCTCCGAAGCACTATGAGGTTCTTTAACATTAATAACTTTGGGTTGTGATGTTTGAAGCTCAAACTTTCTAGTAAATGTAAAAACCGTCATAAATGAGGAAAGATGTACCGGTTATGTAAGTGCATAAATGATTCATGAATCCTCGCTATCTCAATATGCCCATCTTTTGTTTCAAATTTGACAAAAAATATTTGGTCACGTTTGTTCTTTGTGCGAGTTAAAAAGTAATAAACAAAATATGTATTATCAGATCAGATCAGATATTATAATATCAGATACCCAGTATAATATCAGATATTATGTACCTCGCCCTGCCCTGGTGATGCTCTTTTACTCTCTCATCTATCCTTATCTCAATTATGGTATTTGTACTTGGGGTTTTACCACACAAAATCATTTATGCCCTCTAATTATTCAACACAAAGCTGCTATTAGAACAATATCTAACTCTGGCCCCAGACAGCACTTGGTACCCTTACTCAAATCTTTGAATATGTTAGATATTAAGTCACTGCACATCCTCTCATGTGTACTCTATATATTTAAAACTCTGAACTGCAATGTCAATCCTGAACTTAGAAACTTCCTAGAAGGTTGTAACAGAACTCATGGGCATCACACCAGAAACAAATACCTATTTGATATTCCAAGAGTGCGACTTAACCAAACTAGAAATGCTCTACAAATCAAGGGACCCAGAATGTGGAATGACCTCCCCAATCATGTCAAAGGCTGTACCTCCCTCAACCAGTTTAAGAGTAAAACCAAGTACTACCTAATTAACTCCATGTAACCTACCTTACCCCCTAAATGTCAACCCATGTCTTACTATTTTTTTTTAAACAATGCCGTTTGTTCACCAACTTGTATAATTGCAGATTTCTGTCATGTTCCCCCCTTTTTTTATTTTTTTATTCCTTTTTTCAACACAATTTATACCTAATCCCAATTACTAATAAGTTTTAATCTAAGTTGGTTTGTTTTTTTCCCCCACACCTTGCACGAAATGCTATGTGTATTGATGGCTTTAGGTATTGTATGTACTAGCTCTATCTATAAATCCAACATTATGTTTGTAAATCAACTATGTATGTACTTTCCTGAATAAAATTTACTCTACTAAAAACCCAGCGTTGAATGTAATGAAACGCCATTTTCTGGTTGAGCCCCGGAGGCTCCCTGGAGCTATCGGGCTAATATGCAAGTCATTAGACCAGGGCATTAGTTATAGGCGTTCAGCCTACCAGGGACCACGAGCCAGAACCTGGCCCCCTCAGAGAGGCACAGGGAGCAATGGCCCTAGAAAGCCCCCCCCTGTGGTTGGGGTTTTCCTTATCTGCCATCGACCAGGGTTAGGGGCACCCAGAAAGGTAGGCAAAACAAAACAGACTCCACATGGTAAGAAAATTGCAACCAAACCCGAATTGAGGCAAAACTCTCTCCAATCCCAAGGAAACAAGCAAATGTCACACTCCATCGCCGCATCGCTCATCTATGCAGCTCCCCCCTTCCCTACCCTTCCGCACCGGCAACCTAGCCATTCCAGTTCAGAGGCTAAGTATCAAAACAATGCACAAACTGTTGACCAGAGGGAGAGAGGGTTGCCAGGGAGCCTCTGGGACTTACCCAGAAAATGGCATCTCATTACATTCAACACTAGTTTACTGTGGGGAGCCCTTTCGGCTCCCTGGAGCTCCATACCTTACCTTGATACCTTGAGGATACCTTGAGGTGCTTCCGGGGCTTATCGTCCCCGCGGCCCGGTCATCGATCAGGCCTCCTGGTTGCTGGACTGATCAACCAGGCTGTTGGACGCGGCTGCTCGCAGCCGTAAAACAAACAAAACAACAAAGCATCCATAATCAAAGATAAGGAAAAGTGGGACTTAGACAGGAGGCAGCAGCCACACACTCCTCAACTCGAAGTCGAGACAACTGGCTACAACCTTTGACCCAAAGTCACATATGAAGTGCCCAGAACCAGGGATGTTAACCAAATAACAGGTGGCCAAGACCCTGTTAGACCTCTAAAATCCCTGTGCCCGAATATCAGCCAAAGACATGTTGACAAACATGGCAGCCAAAGCAACACCTAAAGTCATGGGCACTAGGATAGGCCACAGGCTGGCTAGACTTAATAACTCTGCGGACGATCTGGGAAACCTGAGCCCTGGAACAGGGAACAAGGAAAATAGGATCAACCCAAAGTGCATCTCTAGCCACAGAAGCCAAGGCGAGCAGGTATCGGCAAAGAGCCGCAACCAGACACAACACAAGATGCACCCCCCCGGCCTGACCAACAAAGCATCAATGACCCAAGGGCCCCTCTGGAAAGCAGCCATTTCATTCTTCCCCAGAAAAGAAGGAGAAGGTTGCAACCGAACAAACTGACTACCAGGACTGAAGGAGCAGAAACCCCTGCGCCGGAGGAGAGCATGAAGTTCACCGACCTGACCCCCAGAGGCCAATGCCAATACAAACAGAGCCTTGGAAAAACAATCCTGAACCGAGGGGGAAACCATGAACCGAGGAGAAGAAAGATAGGAGAGCACCCTTTTCAAAGACCAGGCCGGAGGTGAAACAAAGCACCAGAAAACTTACGGAATGGGGCAGAAGTGATATCCATCCCAAACGCAAGCTGGAGTGGCTCCACCAGCGCCGCACGATATGAGGCGACAGTATTAGGCACTAAATGACGGTCCTGAAAAAGCTAAGACAGAAAGGACAAGACAACCCAATCAGAAATAGATGACAACCAATGAAGAGAGAGAAATTGGCGGAAAGAATGCCAGGAAACTTCATACTGTCGCCGAGAAGAAGCTCTCAGGTGGGACACCATCAATGAAGCCATCTGATCACCATACAAATGGTGATAAACCTACGTCAAAAAGACCAGACATGAAGAGCAGAGGAGAAGACCGAACCAGCCGTGTACCAGACTGGTCCGACCTGCTGGAAGAGGCGGAGCCATGGAAAACACCCTGGGTTCGCACACCGAGTAAGCAGCACCTGAAACCAAGACTGGGCCGGCCACCAAGGGGCCACGAGGTGTCCCTGAGGTCCAGGGACACCATCCAGGCACCCGGCTTCAAAAGATGCCGGACCTAAGAAAGAGTGGTCATCTAAAAGGAAGGGCAACAAATCCAGGGGTTCGGACGGGACAAGTCCAGAATGAACCGCAGATCCACACACTCCTGTTTCACCACTGGAAACAAGTGGGAAACCCACCTGAGGGACAAGGTCGTTTCAACCATGCCCAAGCGCACCCACTCTTAGATGACCTGATAAAGCCCAGTGGAAGAAGCCTGCCCTGCCAGCCCCAAACCCCCCTCCCCCAAAGGAGGAGCCGCCCAACGCCACCACAGGCTGGATGATACGACCTAAAGCGCCCACGAATTGTGGGGCGAAGCGTAAGCAAACAGAGTGAGCCTCCACCCATTGCCCCATCAACGGGGTGAGCAGCGAAAGGGCCAATGTCCCTTGTGAGAAGCCGGCCGACAAACAGAGCCATCACCGCGCCGACCAGATGACGCCAGCTCCAAAGGAAGAGCCGGCTCAGAAGCTGGCACCAAAGTCCCACCCCGACCAGCGAAACCCTGAGCCCTGGCAAAACTCCTCTGAGAAGGCCGAGCACAGCCGCCCGAAGAATCAACAAGTCCGACATAGGACGACAACTAGACAAAGCCGTCTGCAGAAACTGCGTGACAGCAGTCTCCGCAAACAGCAATGGACAAAATGCTGATGAAAACCAAAGAGCTAGGGCCCAAGCAGATTCCAAAGAGAGCGAGCACAGCCTGACGGCACATGAAGCGAGAAGCCTCATATGCATGATTATGATGCCACATGTTCCAGAATTCTTCTAATTAATGACATATCAACAAAGTCAATAATTTTATTTGTTTATAACTGACAGATGTCAAATCTGTAATTATACAGATTTATAAGCAGAACCCAATTCTCAAATTATATAGCAAGAAACATGATGTGAAGTAAGCTGCATTTATCTCATGTGAATCCTTGTTCGTCCTGTTACTAACCCACACTCTGATGGTTAGAAATTGCAGAACATGGCTGCAATTCAAAATCCTTCCCCATAAAATCTTCAGGACAAATGGTGGAACATTTGACAAACCACCGGCTTCCTGTCCTTGCCAAGCCCACTAGATATATTGGCCCTCGGGTAAAACACGACATTCAACTTACGTGACTTCGGAGTGGTGATGTTGGGGTCAGCGTTGTGATCTAACAACAGCTTTACAATATCCGCACATCGATTCCAGGCAGCAACGAGCAGTGGAGTGTAGCCTGTTAATAATATTTAAATTTACCATGAAAAGAATACTGTTGAGTCACCAGTATAAAAGCTGACTGATGTCAAGCTAATGCAAATTCAACAGTAATTATGTAATCAATGTCATGAAAATGCAGACACAATAGTGGTAACTTTGTGATGTATAAATAATACAAAATGCAACTATGGTAATTATCTGTATTTGCCATTAATTTAATTACCGTGAAGCCAGTGGGATACCAGCATTATTTTAAGACAAGAAAATTAGTACTGTACAGGGGATGTAAACTCAGAGGTGTATCCTGCTTCTCTGTGTACACAGTTTACTTTAGTTCAAGACTACAGTATACTTGTTGATTGGTCTGTAAACTGCTGTTGCCTTAATTTTTATTTTGGTTTTGATAAAATTTTATAAGTTGATAGGAGCTAATCCCAACTCCAAACCTGGCTTCATTCTCGACTCATTTAGTTGTGGATCCCAGGTTCGATTCCTGGGTGGAACAGAAATGATTGGGCACGTTTCCTATCACCTAATACTGCTGTTCACCTGGCAGTATATAGATACCCAGGAATTAGGCAACTGTTGTGGGAATGCATCCTGGGGAGGGTCAGTTCGACCTGGGAGGGAGGGGGGGCCGCGATACATATACACACAGGCTTCCTGTCCCTGACAAAGCAAATTTTTATATATATATATATATATATATATATATATATATATATATATATATATATATACATATATATATATATATATATATATATATATATATATATATATATATATATATATATATATATATACACAGTATACAGGGTATATATATATATATATATATATATATATATATATATATATATATATATATATATATATATATATATATATATATATATATTAACTGTGTCAGGGGACAGGAAGCCAGAGTGTATTCATACACATTTAACTTTTTATCGAGGCCCCCTCCCCCCATTCCCCCTATCCCAAGATTGAATTACTGCTGAATTACTGACCCCTCGCAGGATGCAACCCCACAACAAGCTGACTTACTCCTGAGTACCTACTTACTGCTAGGTGAACAGGTGCATTAGGGGAAATATAATGTACACAACCAATTCTGTCCCGCCCAGGATTTGAACCAGGAATTCTCGATTGTGCGTCGAGAACGAACCCGACTGTACTAACAGGACCCTTAAATATATATTAATTTACTACATAAAATTTTATACAAAGCATAATTTAATTATCAGTTGTATTAGGAATTAATGTGTATATATTTAGATTTTTTTTTAACTGCACCCTTGGTGACCTCTGATATTGAATATACCATTCAACACTCACTACCTAATTCAGGCACACCCTGCACCACAAGGGACTGATCACTTTCAATTAACCTTGACATACTGCTGCAACCTCCATTCACTGTAGCACCCAAATTGGTTCACCTTTAACTCACCATACTTAGTCATGGTGTTGGGGTCGGCATTGTTGTTGAGCAGGATCTCAACACAGTCTCTGTTGCTGTTCTCTGCAGCCAGGTAAAGTGCACTCATACCTGTCAAAGACGGATTTAAGTTAATTTTTACCATCGATTTTATTACGTTAGATCACACACATACACACACACACATTCTTTCACCCAAATGCCAGTGTTCACCTAGCAGTAAATAAGTACCCGAGAGTTAGACAGCTGCTATGGGCTGCTTCCTGGGGATGTGTGTGTGTGCGCGTTGTATTCTAGTTGTACTCACCTAGTTGTGCTTGCAGGGGTGAGCTCTGCTCTTTCGGTCCGCCTCTCAACTGTCAATCAACTGTTACTTACTACTAACTAATTTTGTTATTTTTTATCCCCCCCCCCCCACACACCACACACAGGAAGCAGCCCATACACTCTGTCTAACTCCCAAGTACCTATTTACTGCTAGGTAACAGGGGATCAGGGTGAAAGAAACTGCCCATTTTTGTTTCTCGCCAGCGCCGGGAATCAAACCCGGGCCACAGGATTACGTGTCCAGCATGCTATCCACACAGCCACTGGCTCCTTGTCAGGGAGGGAGGGAGGGAGGGGGGGTGGGTGTGTGTGTAATTACAGGATGAGAGCTATGCTCGTGGTGTCCCGTTTCCAGCACTCTTTGTCATAATGCTTTGAAACTACTGACGGTTTTGACCTCTACCACCTTCTCACCTAACTTGTTCCACTCTGTTTGCGAAAGTGAATTTTGTTATATTTCTTCGTCATCTTTGTTTAATTAGTTAAATCTATGACCTCTTGTTCTTGAAGTTCCAGGTCTCGGGAAATCTTCCCTATCGATTTTATCATTTCCTGTTACTATTTTGTACGTAGTGATCATATCACCTCTTTTTCTTGTCTTCTAATTTTGGCATATTTAATGCCTCTAACCTCTCCTCATAGCTCCTACCCTTCAGTTCTAGGAGCCACTTAGTAGCATGTCTTTGCACTTTTCCAGTTTGCTGATGTGCTTCTTAAGATACGGGCACCACACAACCGCTGATATTCTAGCTTTGGCCTAACAAAGTTTGAACAATTTCTTTAGTATTTTGCCATCCATGTATGTACTTAAAAGCAATTCTGAAGTTAGAAAGCATGGCATAGGCTCCTCGCACAACATTCTTTATGTAGTCTTCAGGTGATAGTTTTTTATCTAAAACCACCCCCTAGATCTCCTTCTTTATCAGAATTCAATAAAGATTTCTCACATAATTTATAGGGTGTATGGGGTCTATGTTCCCTATTCCACATTCCATAACATGGCATTTATTCACATTAAATTCCATTTGCAAGTGGTGCTCCATATACTATTTTGTCCAGGTCTTCTTGGAGAGCATTATGATCACTAAGTTTCTTATCCTTCCTATTATCTTGCATCATTGGCAAACATGCTCATATAATTCTGTTTTCCATTGGTAGATCATTTATGTAGACAATTAACATTACCGGTCAAGAACTGAACCCTGTGGTACTCCACTTGGACATCTCCAGTCTGATCCATTGCCCTGATTACTGGCCCTATTATTTCTATCAGGTCAGGAAAATTTTCCCCAGTTAGAAGCTTACCTGTCAAACCTCCAATATTTTCCAGTTCCAGAACAACCTCTTATCGTGGAACTCTGTCAAAAGTTTTTAGGTCCAGATAGATGAGGTTAACCCAACCATCTCTTTCTTGTAAAATCTCTGTTGCTCGATCATAGAAACTGAGTTAAATTCGATATACACAGGATCTTCCAGATCGAAAACCATACTGTCTGTCTGATATTCATATCATTTCTCTCCAGGGGTTCTACCTCCTCTGTGCCAATTGTAGATGGGAACTATGTTAGACCTTGTTTCCAAGCACTCTCTATGAACTCTGTACACAGGGATGTTCTGAAAAAATCAGCTGAAGTGGAATGGAGCTCAGGTGCACGATTCTCTCAGAACCATGTGTGAAAACTCAATCTGGGCCAACGGCTTTGTTTTACTTAACTCAGGAGCATTTGTTTCACTTCGTCTCTAGACAATTCTATGTTGCTCTCATGCTGTTCTTCTGGAATTCTATTGTGTCTGGTTCTCTGAAGATCTCATTTTGTACACACACACTTTGGAACTTTTCGTTTAATGTTTCACACATTTCCTTTCATTTTCCGTGTATCTGTCTCCCATTTTCAACCTCTGAATATTATCCTTTACCTGCAGCTTACTTTAATGAATTTATAGAAAAGACCTGGATCTGATTTACATTTGTCTGCTATACCATTCTCAAAGTTCCTCTCTGCCTCTCTCCTTACTGACGTGTAGTTGTTTCTTAAATCTTTGTATCGCTGGTATGTTTGGGGGTTTGGCCTCTTTCTATAATGATTTCATGCTTGTGTCTTTTGATCTCTGGCCCTCTCACAATTTCTGTTGAACCAACCCTGTTTCCTAGGTCTGCATGCCTGTTTTGAGATGAATACCCCTATGAATACTGGAATACCCCAGATGAATACCGGTACCCCTACTCAAATCTCTTAATATGTTAGATATCAAGTCTCTGCACATCCTCTCATGTGTATTATATATATATATAAAATGCTGAACTGTAATGTCAATCCTGACCCTAAAAGCTTCCTAGAAGGTTGTAACAAAACCCATGAGCACAACACTAGAAACAAATACCTATTTGATATTCCAAGAGTACAACTTAATCAAACTGGAAATGCTCTACAAATCAAGGGTCCAAGAATGTGAAATGACCTTCCCAATCATGTTAAAGACTGTACCTCTCCCAACCAGTTTAAGATAAAAACTAAGCACTACCTAATTAACTCCCTTTAACTTACCTTACCCCTAAATGTCAACCCATGTCTGCTATTTTAAACAATGCTCTTTGTCGACCAAATTGTATATTTGCTATTTTTCTGCCATGTTCCCCCTTTTTTCTTTTATTTTTATATTTTCTCAACACAATTTATACTTTAATCTCAATTAGTATTAAGTTTTAGTCTTTAGTGATTTTCCTGCTCGAAACGCTTTGCGTAATAGTGGCTTTAGGCATTGTATGTACTAGCTCTATCTATAAATCCATCAATATTTGTACCACACCTTGTATGTATGTACTTTACCTAAATAAACATTTGAATTTTTTATTTGAATTTGAATGTTTGTGTGCCTTCATCATATGTTGTACAAAATTTGGCATACATCTCATTTACTTCCTTGCCTAGCAACAAGTCTGTTCAATTATACCAAGAAAAAAATTTCTAAGTTCCCCATAGCGTCCTCTCTTGAAATCGAGTTTAACAACTGTTTCACTGTCCCCATTCTCTACTAGATTATGTCGCAAAGCGTATTTAATGTCCAAGATTACGTGATCACTCTTTCCCAAGGGAGGGAGGTACTGGATGTCAAATACCTCTTCTTCTTTCCTGGTGAATACTAGATCCAGTACTGATGGAACATCCCCTTCCCTCATTCTTGTGGCCTGCTTGATGTGTTGATACAAGAATGTCTCCAAGATGAGGTTTACAAATCTGCCTGTCCAAATGCCCTCTGTTCTTGCCTCGTAGGCCTCCCAGTCTATTGCCTTAAAGTTGAAGTCCCCTCTGCACCAACAATTGGGATTTATCTTTGTCAGCTCTTACCATAATCTTTCTCATGACCATTATGAGGCCCTCTTGTTTGTCACCCAGTTCTTCCTTTGTCCATGTGTTGCTTGCTGGTGGGCTGTAGGCATTTAAAATTATCAGCCTATCATCTTAATTCCAGAGCTGCAATGCCATTATGTCAATATATCAAGGGTTTTCAAATATTAACTCTCTTACCTTCAGGTATTCTTTCACCAGCACAGCCACTCCTCCCCCTTCCTAGTTTTCCTGTCACGTCTCCAAACTGAGTAGCCTCTTGGGAATACAACCTCATTAAAATATTTTCTTCAAGTTTCGTCTCTGTTAATGTGACAATATCTGGGACTTTGAGCCGAATTATATCCTTCAACTCCAATATTTTCGATTTCACTCCATCTATGTTGGTTTATACTATTTTCAGCAACATGTTCTCCTTCCCTTTATTCTTTACACCCCCTTCCTTTTATGATTTTGTTGCTTTGTCTTTAGGTACCATTTCACAAGCTTTCCAGTCCCTGACACTTTGTAGAAAAAAAATCCTTTCTTCTTCATTTCTATCCCCATTTAGACGTTTCGCTTCAATGAGATTCATTTTCAGCTTTTTTCTGTCCTCTTTTGAGTGTGTGTGTGTATGTATTAGAGAGAAATATATGTACTGTAGTAGATATAACAGAGAAAAAAAATAGATTGGTTAGAAAGGCAGGGTCCAAGAGCTAATAGCTCGATTCTGCAGACACAAATAGTAAATACCCACAAGAAATTAAAGACTTGATGCTAGCTGAATCTTAAACCCATCCTCAGGCGGTGCTCATCCAAATGGCGACCGACCCTAAACACACACACACTGCATTAACATACTGTATAATAAAAAAATGTATTTATTCAGTAATTATATATATATATATCAGATGGCAAATGCTTTTTAATATTGACAAATACAAGACTATGCATGTTGGGCATAACAACCCATGCCACGAATACCAAATTAATAGCATTACATTACAGCAGATTGATGAAGAAAAGACCCTGGAGTCAAAATCCACCACTCATTAAAAGTTCCACAATAGGTGGGTGCAGCAATCAGAAAAGTTAAACAAACTCTTGGAATAATCAAGCATACTTTTGACTGTAAGGAAAAGAAGATAATGGTTAAACTGTATAAATCTCTGTGCACCCTCATTTGGATTACTGTATCCAAGCATGGAGACCTCATTTCCAGAAGGACATAGCTGCTCTGGAGAAAGTGCAACACCAGGCAACAAAAGTGATTCCAGAGCTAAGTTGTTTCCCGTATCAGGAACGCCTGATGGCCACAGGGCTATCAACACTGCAAACCAGGCATGACAGAGCAGATCTCATTGAAACTTTTAAAATACTGAACAAGTTAGAGAATGTTGATCCGGATATTTTCTTCAGAAGGTCAGATGTAACACAAACAAGGAGCAATGGTTTCAAGTTCAACAAGCCACAATGTAGGACTGAGAACAGGAGATGCTTTTTCACCCACAGGGTTATTAACCCATGGAACCGCCTACCCACCGCAGGTAACTCAGGTAAATATATATATTTGAATTCTGTCAATAGGTAGGCCTAGAACAGGTTAGGTGGTTTGATTCTGATGACAATTATCTGTATTTGCCACAAATGGGTGCAGCCTTTAGCAGTGTGAATCAAGCAGAAGATAAGTGAAGCACTGTTCAAGAAAGGTTCGAATGTAAACATTTGTGAGTTTTGTATAAATTGTTTTTTGTTCATAAACAGTGGCTAGTGCTGGATTAATGAGCACTAGTTAATCGTTAATGCCAATGTTTTGAGGATGAACAGAATCTAATGGCTATAGATTCATGAAATTTGACAGACAATATAGAGAGTTGATAAAAAATGCAATATTCACCTGTTTCACTCGTGTGGTTGACAGTGGAGCCGGCCTCGACCAGAAGACTTACGGCTTTGGTGTTGTTTGTCTCCGCTGCCCACAACAACGCATTATATCCCTTCTTCTTGCCCGCTGAATATAAATTAAAATTAATAGTAATATAAATCGGATAATTAATGAAAAGTAAGTTCAAGGGAGAGTTGGCAAGAAGGTCCCAGGGTTCGATTCCAGAGAATGCTAGGAAACTTTAGCCAAGTTCCTTTATTTGTTTTGGTCACTTTTAAAAATAATAAGAATGGATATAAATTTTAATTATAATCTCAATATTGGCAATTATTTGTATTTGCAGTATGTGGGTGAAGCATTTATGCTTCTGCAATTTGAACGTAGAAAGAAAATGAAATACTGTTCGAGAAAAGTTCGAACATCAGTTGTGAGTCATGTGTGAAGTGTTTTTTATCCATAAACACAGAATTTGGTGGCTGGACATATGAACATTTAGCCAATGTTTATTAGGACAGTTTGAATATACCAATGAATCCAACAGCACTTTAACAGTGTTCGTGACTGAGCCCATGAATCCAGCAGTATACTGTATATACACAGGATGCAGGGACCTACAGCCCGTCCTCATCAACAAAAGTCAAATGTTTGTTAATCCAGCCACCAAACCCCCTATTTATATATGAAAAATGGTTTTCACATGACTCAACTGATAATATTCAAACATTTTTCAAACAGTGCTTCGCTGACTACCCTTGTTTGAATCACACTGAAGTATATGATGAAGCATTTACAGTGAATAGAAATAATTGCAAATACAACCTAGTCACCTAACCTATGCCTAACTATACTGTTCAAGAAAGAATTTTAATATACAGAATTTTACAATAGAATATATAATAGAATTTTAGTATACAGTATAATAATACTCTATTACTATATAAATGAGAAACATTTTTAATGCACAATATGTTCAAATTTATGAATGCGTCTTTGGAAACGGCCTCAGCTTTAATGAGCCCGACCTGAGAACGGGTTGATACCTGTGCTCTCAACGTAGGTAAGTAGGTAGGTCTGGTCTGGTTGTTTTAGGAGCTTCTCAATCTTGCGAGTGTTCCTTCTCGAGGCGACGAACAACAGCATGTTAGCTAATTGGGGAATAAAGTATAAATGTGTTAGACACATTCTTAATGAATGGAAGTTTTTTAGAATACCTATATATAATATATAACTGTTGGATGTGTATTCTAATTCTGTAGAAAGATCAGATTTAAATAAATTTCTAAACATGTACACAGTAAAATGTTGGAACAGTTAGGTTCATATAAATTGAGCTAGTTTTGGACTTAAGCCATCAACCTCTTAATGGTTATTAAGACCATCACAAGAGTATACTGACCAACTAGCCAGTATATTTACCACATTCTGACCATACTTCAGCCACGTTATTGTGACTCATCGCCTGCATATTTACCGCATTCATAGTCCAGAACTAATGTAAACTCTGTATGAATCCCCCCAAAAAGCAGGGGTACACATGATGTATATCTCTCAATTAAAAACCTCTACTCCTTTATAATAACGCACACTGATGACTTTTAGAGTTACACGTCTACATTAATTTGTCTGGGTGACAATTATATCACTTCTAGAGAAAGCTGTAAACTGCTAGCAACAAGAGTAAAGCTTCACTTCATCAGCTTGAACTGATGCCACGAGGGTATCACCTCACCATTGCATAAGTTTCTCTTCCTTGGCGTGAGTATCGACAGATCTTCACAATCATCTTTGTTCTTATCTTCCTTCGGTGGTTCTCCCTTCTTGGCCGCCTCCACCCTCAGGCTGCACACCATCAGCGTCACCACCACCCACAGACGCATCCTTCCTGGCTTCTGCAAGACAAGAGAAGTAGTGTTTTAAGATACAATTCGTTCCTTCACTGTAACCTTATCTCTGTAGAAGAAGGGTTGCCTGGAAGTCATAGGACGGCTACCTATCTTATTCTGCCCGAAACGCTTTGCGTAATATAGTGGCTTTAGGTATTGTATGTACTAGCTCTACCTATAGATCTATCAATTTTTGTAAAACCTCTTGTATGTATATACTTTACCTGAATAAACATTTATTTATTTATTTATTTATTTATGTGTAACTTGAAGTGGCTGTGTCCCCATAGTCTGGCCAAGGCCAAGACTCATCAAGCACTTAGACATCACTTATTATTCTCACTTATATTATGTCTCACTTATTCAGTGAGACATACAAAACCTGTAGATCTTTCTTTAATCATGGCAGTTTTGTAACATTTATTAAATAATTTACAAGCCTTGAAACCTAAAAACCAAAAGTTATTATTGTTGTAAATAACCTCATATTGCTTTGAAGCTCAAACTATTTATTAAACATAAATAAAATTGCCATGATTGAGGAAAGATGTACAGGTTTTGTATGTGGTTGCCTAAATGCTTGATGACTTTGACAGGGAACATCTAGTAAGGTAAAGTGAATTTTATTCAGGAAAGTACATACATAGTTGTTTTACAAACATAATGTTGGATTTATAGATAGAGCTAGTACATACAATACCTCAAGCCACTAGCGTTTCGGGCAAGGTGAGGTGGGGAAAACACTCTTAGACTAAAACTAAAACCAACCCTCTATACCAACTTTAGTCTGCTAAAGCCGTTGAAACAGTCCTCAACATATACTGGTTTTTAGCCAAATATCCCCAGTTTNGCATGGAGACCTTATCTTCCGAAAGACAGCTGCTCTGGAGAAGGTGCAACACTGGACAACAAACATCATCCCAGAGCTTAAGTCATTACTCGTATCAGGAACGGTTGAGGGCCACAGTGCTAACAACACTGCAAACCAGGCATGACAGGGCGGATCTCATCGAAACCTTTTAAATACTTAACAAGTTGGAGGATGTTGATCCAGACAATTTCTTCAAAGGGTCAGATGTAACACGAACGAGTAGCAATGGGTTCAAGCTCAACAAGCCACAATGTAGGACTGAAAACAAAGAGATGCTTTTTCACCCATAGGGTTGTAAACCAGTGGAACCGTCTACCCGCGGAAGCCAAAACTTTGCTGGGGTTTTAAAATACAGTTGGAAAAGATCATCAGGGCAAATGAGGGAACCTTTGACAAGCTGCCAGCTTCCTGTCCTCATTGAAGCTACTAGTATTAGTGGCCCCTCAGGTAAATTCAGGTAAACAATTGTGTAACTTGCTTCAAAAGATTGTTGCTTCCTTAGCTAAACGAACTGTGGGGTCAGTTCCTGAACCGATTATATGTCTCTGTAGCCCTTTCCACCACTGCCCACAGGATGGGTATGGGGTGCACAATAATGAAAAAATAGAATAAAAATAGCCTAAGCTTCTCTATACTTTTGAAATGTATCTTATTGTCTGAATAATTTTAGTTTAACTTGAATTTTGGGATGAACTTCAGGATGCTCTGGACAATATTCATTCCTATCTCAGTGACAGACACCAATATGTAGCAATCAATAGCATAACCTCCCCAAATCTACCATTGACAGTAGGGGTGCCACAGGGCAGCATCTTGCGACCTCTTCTATTTCTTATATATACAGTATCAATGATTTGCCAAATGAGTCTAACATTCTTAAACCAATACTATTTGCTGATCATACTACCTATTCTGACCCCAACCCTCACACACTAAATAATATTGTCCACAATGAACTAAAAAAAAAAAAGTTCTCTGAAGAGGCCTGACAGCTGAGTGGACAGCACATGGGATTCATAGTCCTAAGGGCCCGGGTTTGATCCCCGGTGGAGGTGGAAACAAATGGGCAGAGATTCTTTCACCCTGATGCTCCTGTTCACCTAGCAGTAAATAGGTATCTGGGAGTTAGACAGCTGTAATGGGGGTGCTTCCTTGGGGGGGGGGGGGGGGTCTAACAAAAAGGAGGCCTGGTCGAGGACCGGGCTGCGGGAACGCTAAGCCCCGAAATCATCTCAAGATAACCAAGAAGATGGATGTCAACCAACAAACTTACACTAAACATAGAAAAGACCTACTACACTTTATTTGGTAGTAAATCATCAAATCAAATTCAACTTCAGATAGACAAAGTTAACATTACCAATAAAAATGAGACAAAATTCCTTGGCCTATACATAGCCAAGAGACTGAACTTCAGCACTCACATACAAAACACAGCTAAAAAAAAAAAGTCTCAAAAAGAGTCAGTATTGCTCATTATTAGTATAAATATATTATACTACACACTAATCTATCACTATCTAACATACAATATCTGTGCATGGGGCTCAACCACTGCAAATTATACCTCAGGTCAAAGTGCTTAGCTAAGTACTTAGCTCTTATGAAAATCGTAAAGTTTTTATTTAGTCTAAGTTTATTTCTATTTCTATTGAGGCAGGTATTTTCTCCCCAGATTCCACGTATGACTAACCAACCTGTGAGATGGGAATATTACATGAAATTATAGCTAGTTCTTTTATCTACATTGTATAATCTTTCATATAGAATAGGGTAGCAGCACATTGCTGTGTATACCTAAGCTTGTTAATAAAAAATAAAAAAAATTGATATTCTCAGAGTCAGACTAAATCTATGCAAACACTCTGTGCAAATAAAAGGGGCCATGTCCTTGAAACTCACTCCCTGATGAATTAAAAAATTGTCCAACTCATCCCCCTGTTCAAAAGTAAAACCAAAAAGTACCTAATTTCATCCTCATAGTTTCCTACCTTGTTCTTCAAACTCTCACTGTATTTTGGACTACCCACTTCCCCTTTATTAGTACTTAAGACATATCTTTACCAGTTTAATCAAAACCTGTCAACTTATATAAGCTTATAAGCTTTAGTCATTAATGTTTTTCTTGCCCGAAACGCTTTGCGTAATAGTGGCTTTAGGCATTGCATGTACTAGCTCTATCTTTAAATCCATAAATCTTTGTAAAATCTCTTGTATGTATGTACCTTACCTAAATAAACATTTATTTATTATTATTTATTTATATTGTAGTTATTTGTTGATATAAAACCTTGCTATAATGTACCTTTCCATCTTGCCTGATGTGCTAGATTAAGGACCTGCCAGAAATGCTATGCGTGCTAGCGACTTTGCATGAATGTAAAAATACCAATCTTATGTACAAGTTCAAGTATGTTTATTGAGATAAGAAAGAAATACATCTCAAAGGGATAGAGTAGCTTAGGCTATTTCTACCCCCCTAATGTAATCTCACCAACCCATTGTACCTTCTTGCAAATAAATTATTATTATTATTAAGATATAATATTTACCATGAGTAACAGTAATGAGGGCAAACTGTATTCTCCACTGGTAGTAACTAGTATATGGGCTAGTAATGGACTAGTTACAATAACTAGGTCATAACACCAATCAAACATTTGTACAACTACTTAAAAAACCTGTCCATCTTTCCTCAATCATGGCAGACTGTTTTACATTTATTAAACAGTTTGAGCTCCGAAGCACTATGAGGTTCTTTAACATTAATAACTTTGGGTTGTGATGTTCGAAGCTCAAACTTTCTAGTAAATGTAAAAACCGTCATAAATGAGGAAAGATGTACCGGTTATGTAAGTGCATAAATGATTCATGAATCCTCGCTATCTCAATATGCCCATCTTTTGTTTCAAATTTGACAAAAAATATTTGGTCACGTTTGTTCTTTGTGCGAGTTAAAAAGTAATAAACAAAATATGTATTATCAGATCAGATCAGATATTATAATATCAGATACCCAGTATAATATCAGATATTATGTACCTCGCCCTGCCCTGGTGATGCTCTTTTACTCTCTCATCTATCCTTATCTCAATTATGGTATTTGTACTTGGGGTTTTACCACACAAAATCATTTATGCCCTCTAATTATTCAACACAAAGCTGCTATTAGAATAATATCTAACTCTGGCCCCAGACAGCACTTGGTACCCTTACTCAAATCTTTGAATATGTTAGATATTAAGTCACTGCACATCCTCTCATGTGTACTCTATATATTTAAAACTCTGAACTGCAATGTCAATCCTGAACTTAGAAACTTCCTAGAAGGTTGTAACAGAACTCATGGGCATCACACCAGAAACAAATACCTATTTGATGTTGACCAGACCACACACTAGAAGTTGAAGGGACGACGACGTTTCGGTCCGTCCTGGACCATTCTCAAGTCGCTTGTGATGAGGAGGTAGAGAACGGGTAATAAATAGGCAAGAGAGAGGTGAGGAGGAAAGTAAGGTGTAGAGAATAGTAGTAATAATGAGAACTGCAGAAGGCCTATTGGCCCATACGAGGCAGCTCCCA
>WNGS01164437.1:27322010-27332295 GCA_020271785.1 Procambarus virginalis
ACTGTTGTGGGAATGCATCCTGGGGAGGGTCAGTTCGACCTGGGAGGAGGGGGGGCCGCGATACATATACACACAGGCTTCCTGTCCCTGACAAAGCGAATTTATAATATATATATATATATATATATATATATATATATATATATATATATAATATATATATATATATATATAGTCAGCCAAGTATAGGCAATTAGATCATCGGTACAACTTCGTTCCAATAGGGTCTGAGACCCTAGGCCCATGGGGAGAGAGTGCAAGAAGGTTTCTAAAGGATCTTGGTTCCAAGCTCATTGACACCACAAGAGACCCTAGAGCGGCAAGTTTTCTCTTTCAGCGCCTCAGTGTCGCGATCCAGAGGGGGAATGCTCGCTGCATCCTCGGTTCCTGCCCAACGTCAGAGGAGTTCGAGGAAATCTACAGCCTCTAGGAAGCGAACATTTTTGTGTCCTCTTAATGCTCATTTTTGTATACAATCAGATATGTAACTGTATAACCTTGCTTAATAAAGTGTACACCATAAAAAGGGGGGTGGTAGGAGAAGCGAAACACCTCATGTATTCAGAGTTAAATGGCAAGTTTTTCCCTGAATGCTCTGTGTTCCCTTCTCTGAGGCTGTGGGTCCCTATAATTGCACCAGAGGTGGTACCCCCTATATATATATATATATATATATATATATATATATATATATATATATATATATATATATATATATATATATATATATATATATATATATATATATATATATATATATATTATATATATATTATATATATATAATTATATATATATATATATATATATATATATATATATATATATATATATATATATATATATATATATATATATATATATATATAAATTAACTGTGTCAGGGGACAGGAAGCCAGAGTGTATTCATACACATTTAACTTTTTTATCGAGGCCCCCCCCCCCATTTCCCCTATCCCAAGATTGAATTACTGCTGAATTACTGACCCCTCGCAGGATGCAACCCCACAACAAGCTGACTAACTCCTGAGTACCTACTTACTGCTAGGTGAACAGGTGCATTAGGGGAAATATAATGTACACAACCAATTCTGTCCCGCCCAGGATTTGAACCAGGAATTCTCGATTGTGCGTCGAGAACGAACCTGACTGTACTAACAGGACCCTTAAATATATATTAATTTACTACATAAATTTTATACAAAGCATAATTTAATTATCAGTTGTATTAGGAATAATGTGTATATATTTAGATTTTTTTAACTGCACCCTTGGTGACCTCTGATATTGAATATACCATTCAACACTCACTACCTAATTCAGGCACACCCTGCACCACAAGGGACTGATCACTTTCAATTAACCTTGACATACTGCTGCAACCTCCATTCACTGTAGCACCCAAATTGGTTCACCTTTAACTCACCATACTTAGTCATGGTGTTGGGGTCGGCATTGTTGTTGAGCAGGATCTCAACACAGTCTCTGTTGCTGTTCTCTGCAGCCAGGTAAAGTGCACTCATACCTGTCAAAGACGGATTTAAGTAATTTTTACCATCGATTTTATTACGTTAGATCACACACATACACACACACACATTCTTTCACCCTAATGCCAGTGTTCACCTAGCAGTAAATAAGTACCCGAGAGTTAGACAGCTGCTATGGGCTGCTTCCTGGGGGTGTGTGTGTGCGCATTGTATTCTAGTTGTACTCACCTAGTTGTGCTTGCGGGGTTGAGCTCTGCTCTTTCGGTCCGCCTCTCAACTGTCAATCAACTGTTACTTACTACTAACTAATTTTGTTATTTTTTATCCCCACACACACACACACTCAGGAAGCAGCCCATAACCTCTGTCTAACTCCCAAGTACCTATTTACTGCTAGCTAACAGGGGTATCAGGGTGAAAGAAACTGCCCATTTTTGTTTCTCGCCGGTGCCGGGAATTAAACCCGGGCCACAGGATTACGTGTCCAGCATGCTATCCACACAGCCACTGGCTCCTTGTCAGGGAGGGAGGGAGGGAGGGGGGGTGGGTGTGTGTGTAATTACATAAGTGTGTAATTACAGGATGAGAGCTATGCTCGTGGTGTCCCGTCTTCCCAGCACTCTTTGTCATATAACGCTTTGAAACTACTGACGGTTTGACCTCTACCACCTTCTCACCTAATTTGTTCCACTCTGTTTGCGAAAATGAATTTTGTTATATTTCTTCGGCATCTTTGTTTAATTAGTTTAAATCTATGACCTCTGTTCTTGAAGTTCCAGGTCTCAGGAAATCTTCCCTATCGATTTTATCATTTCCTGTTACTATTTGTACGTAGTGATCATATCACCTCTTTTTCTTGTCTTCTAATTTTGGCATATTTAATGCCTCTAACCTCTCCTCATAGCTCCTACCCTTCAGTTCTGGGAGCCACTTAGTAGCATGTCTTTGCACTTTTCCAGTTTGCTGATGTGCTTCTTAAGATATGGGCACCACACAACCGCTGCATATTCTAGCTTGGCCTAACAAAAGTTGTGAACAATTCTTTAGTATTTTGCCATCCATGTACTTAAAAGCAATTCTGAAGTTAGAAAGCATGGCATAGGCTCCTCGCACAACATTCTTTATGTAGTCTTCAGGTGATAGTTTTTTATCTAAAACCACCCCCTAGATCTCCTTCTTTATCAGAATTCAATAAAGATTTCTCACATAATTTATAGGGTGTATGGGGTCTATGTTCACCTATTCCATATTCCATAACATGGCATTTATTCACATTAAATTCCATTTGCCAAGTGGTGCTCCATATACTTATTTTGTCCAGGTCTTCTTGGAGAGCATTATGATCATCTAAGTTTCTTATCCTTCCTATTATCTTAGCATCATTGGCAAACATGCTCATATAGCTTTACTCTTATCACTTTACTTATCTTTACTCTTTACTCTTATCTTAAGCAGCTTTACTCTTATCTAGCCAAGCACAATATACTTAGCTCTTGCCAATATGGCTTCAGACCTAAAAAAAGCACTAACGATGCACTTATTAGTATGATTAACTTAATTCATGCAGCTTGATAAAAATGAGTTCCCTGTTGGGTTATTTGTGGACCTGCGTAAGGCTTTTGACACTGTGACCACCAAAACCTTCTTCTTAAATTACATCATTATGGAGTCAGAGGACTCTCCCTGCAATACCTCAAATCTTACCTTACTGACAGACTCCAGTATGTTTCTGTGAACAATTCAATTTCTCCTACCCTACCCATCAACATTGGTGTTCCTCAGGGCAGTATACTTGGCCCTCTCCTCTTTCTCATCTACATAAATGACCTTCCAAATGCCTCCCAACACCTTAGACCAATTCTATTTGCTGATGACACAAACTTCATTTACTCCAGTCCTGACCCCTTGCCCTAAATGCCACAGTAAATACCGAGCTTAATAAAGTCCATCTTTGGCTAACTGCCAACAAACTCACCCTTAACATTGACAAAACTTTCTATATTCTGTTTGGCAATAAATCCTCTAACCAAATAAATCTCGAGATTAACAATACCCAAATTTGTAACAAATTAGATGGCAAATTCCTTGGTTCTCATTGATCACAAGCTTAATTTCCAGGGACACATTCTAAATATATCAAAAAAAGTTTCAAAAACTGTTGGCATTCTTTCTAAGATCAGATATTATGTACCCTTCCCTGCCCTGGTGACTCTCTATTACTCCCTCATCTATCCATATCTCAACTATGGTATTTGTGCTTGGGGTTCTACTACCCAAAATCATTTACGTCCTCTAATTACTCAACACAAAGCTGCTATTAGGACAATATCCAACTCTGGCCCCAGACATCACTCGGTACCCCTACTCAAATCTCTCAATATGTTAGATACTAAGTCACTGCACATTCTCTCATGTGTATTATACATATATAAAACGCTGAACTGTAATGCCAATCCTGACCTCAAAAGCTTCATTGAAAGCTGTAACAGAACCCATGAGCACCACACCAGAAATAAATACAGTTTTGATATTCCAAGAGTACGACTTAACCAAACTAGAAATGCTCTACAAATCAAGGGACCCAGAATGTGGAATGACCTTCCCAACCATGTTAAAGACTGTACCTCTCTCAACCAGTTTAAGATAAAACTAAACACTACCTGATAAAATCCCTGTAACCTACTTACCCTCTATTGTCAACCATGTCTTATTTTTTTTATTCAACGCTGTTGTCTACATATGTATTTGTGCTGCTTTTCAGTCATGTTCCCCCTTTTTTTTTGTACCTTTAATTGTATCTATTCTCAAAACATTTATTCTTTTTGTCCAATTAGTATTAAGTTTTAGATATTAATGTTTCTTGCCCGAAACGCATTGCGTAATAGTGGCTTTAGGCATTGTATGTACTAGCTCTATCTATAAATGATCCACTTATGTAAAATCTCTCTATGTATGTACCTTTCCTGAATAAACATATATATTATTATTAATTATTATTATAATTCTGTATTCCATCTGGTAGATCATTTATGTAGACAATGAACATTACCGGTGCAAGAACTGAACCCTGTGGTACTCCACTTGTGACATTTCTCCAGTCTGATACATTGCCTCTGATTACTGCCCTCATTTTTCTATCAGTCAGAAAATTTTTCATCCATGTTAGAAGCTTACCTGTCAACCCTCCAATATTTTCCAGTTTCCAGAACAACCTCTTACGTGGAACTCTGTCAAAAGCCTTTTTTAGGTCCAGATAGATGAGGTCAACCAACCATCTTTCTTGTAAAATCTCTGTGGCTCGATCATAGAAACTGAGTAAATTCAATACACAGGATCTTCCAGATCGAAAACCATACTGTCTGTCTGTATTATATCATTCTCTCCAGGGTTCTACCTCCCTGCTGCCACATTTGTAGATTGGAACTATGTTAGCCTTTTTCCACACATCTGCTATGACTCTTGTACACAGGGATGTCTGAAAAATCAGCTGAAGTGGAATGCTGAGCTCAGGTGCACATTCTCTCAGAACCCATGGTGAAACTCAATCTGGGCCAACTGCTTTGTTCTTACTTAACTCCAGGAGCATTTGTTTCACTTCGTCTCTAGACACTTCTATGTGCTCCATGCTGTTCTCTGGAATTCTTATTGTGTCTGGTTCTCTGAAGATCTCATTTTGTACACACACACTTTGGAACTTTTCGTTTAATGTTTCACACATTTCCTTTTCATTTTCCGTGTATCTGTTCCCATTTTCAACCTCTGAATATTATCCTTTACCTGCAGCTTACTTTTAATGAATTTATAGAAAAGACTTGGATCTGATTTACATTTGTCTGCTATACCATTCTCAAAGTTCCTTTCTGCCTCTCTCCTTACTGACGTGTAGTTGTTTCTTAAATCTTGTATCGCTGGTATGTTTGGGGGTTTGGCCTCTTTCTATAATGATTTCATGCTTGTGTCTTTTGATCTCTGGCCCTCTCGCAATTTCTGTTGAACCAACCTGTTTCCTAGGTCTGCATGCCTGTTTTGAGATGAATACCCTATGAATACTGGAATACCCCAGATGAATACCGGTACCCTACTCAAATCTCTTAATATGTTTGATTAAGAGATTTGAGTAGGGGTACCGGTATTCATCTGGGGTATTCCGTATCATAGGGGTATTCATCTCAAAACAGGCATGCAGACCTAGGAAACAGGGTTGGTTCAACAGAAATTGCGAGAGGGCCAGAGATCAAAAGACACAAGCATGAAATCATTATAGAAAGAGGCCAAACCCCCAAAAATACCAGCGATACAAAGATTTAAGAAACAACTACACGTCAGTAAGGAGAGAGGCAGAAAGGAACTTGAGAATGGTATAGCAGACAATGTAAATCAGATCCAAGTCTTTTCTATAAATTCATTAAAAGTAAGCTGCAGGTAAAGGATAATATCAGAGGTTGAAAATGGGAGACAGATACACGGAAAATGAAAAGGAAATGTGTGAAACATTAAACGAAAAGTTCCAAAGTGTGTGTGTACAAAATGAGATCTTCAGAGAACCAGACACAATAAGAATTCCAGAGAACAGCATGGAGCACATAGAAGTGTCTAGAGACGAAGTGAAACAAATGCTCCTGGAGTTAAGTAAGAACAAAGCAGTTGGCCCAGATGAGTTCACCATGGGTTCTGAGAGAATGTGCACCTGAGTCAGCATTCCACTTCAGCGGATTTTTCAGACCCTGTGTACAAGAGTCATAGCAGATGTGTGGAAAAAAGCTAACATAGTTCCAATCTACAAATGTGGCAGCAGGGAGGTAGAACCCCTGGAGAGAAATGATATAATATCAGACAGACAGTATGGTTTTCGATCTGGAAGATCCTGTGATTGAATTTACTCAGTTCTATGATCGAGCCACAGAGATTTTACAAGAAAGAGGTTGGGTTGACCTCATCTATCTGGACCTAAAAAAGGCTTTTGACAGAGTTCCACGTAAGAGGTTGTTCTGGAAACTGGAAAATATTGGAGGGTTGACAGGTAAGCTTCTAACATGGATGAAAAATTTTCTGACTGATAGAAAAATGAGGGCAGTAATCAGAGGCAATGTATCAGACTGGAGAAATGTCACAAGTGGAGTACCACAGGGTTCAGTTCTTGCACCGGTAATGTTTCATTGTCTACATAATGATCTACCAGATGGAATACAGAATTAATAATAATATAATATAATATAATATGTTTATTCAGGAAAGGTACATACATAGAGAGATTTTACATAAGTGGATCCATTTATAGATAGAGCTAGTACATACAATGCCTAAAGCCACATTACGCAATGCGTTTCGGGCAAGAAAACATTAATATCTAAAACTTAATACTAATTGGACAAAAAGAATAAAATGTTTTGAGAATAGATACAATTAAAGGTACAAAAAAAAGGGGGGAACATGACTGAAAAGCAGCACAAATCAATATGTAGACAAAAACAGCGTTGAATAAAAAAAAAATAAGACATGGGTTGACAATAGAGGGGTAAGGTAGGTTACAGGGAGTTTATCAGGTAGTGTTAGTTTTAATCTTAAACTGGTTGAGAGAGGTACAGTCTTTAACATGGTGGGAAGGTCATTCCACATTCTGGGTCCTTGATTTGTAGAGCATTTCTAGTTTGGTTAAGTCGTACTCTTGGAATATCAAAACTGTATTATTTTGGGTGGTGCTCATGGTTCTGTTACAGCTTTCAATGAAGCTTTTGAGGTCAGGATTGGCATTACAGTTCAGCGTTTTATATATGTATAAACACATGAGAGAATGTGCAGTGACTTAGTATCTAAATATTGAGAGATTTGAGTAGGGTACCGAGTGATGTCTGGGGCCAGAGTGGATATTGTCCTAATAGCAGCTTGTGTGTGAGTAATTAGAGGACGTAAATGATTTTGGGTAGTAGAACCCAAGCACAAATACCATAGTTGAGATATGGATAGATGAGGGAGTAATAGAGAGTCACCAGGGCAGGGAAGGGTACATAATATCTGATCTTAGAAAGAATGCCAACAGTTTTTGAAACTTTTTTTGATATATTTAGAATGTGGTCCCTGGAAATTAAGCTTGTGATCAATGAGAACACCAAGGAATTTGCCATCTAATTTGTTACAAATTTGGTATTGTTAATCTCGAGATTTATTTGGTTAGAGGATTTATTGCCAAACAGAATATAGAAGTTTGTCAATGTTAAGGGTGAGTTTGTTGGCAGTAGCAAAGAGAGGACTTTATTAAGCTCGGTATTACTGTGGCATTTAGGGCGAAGGGGGTCAGGACTGGAGTAAATGAAGGTTGTGTCATCAGCAAATAGATTGGTCTAAGGTGTTGGGAGGCATTTGGAAGGTCATTTATGTAGATGAGAAAGAGGAGAGGGCCAAGTATACTGCCCTGAGGAACACCAATGGATGGGTAGGGTAGGAGAAAATTGAATTGTTCACAGAAACATACTGGAGTCTGTCAGTAAGGTAAGATTTGAGGTATTGCAGGGGAGAGTCCTCTGACTCCATATGATGTAATTTAAGAAGAAGGTTTGGTGGTTCACAGTGTCAAAAGCCTTACGCAGGTCCACAAATAACCAACAGGGAACTCATTTTATCAAGAGCTGCATGAATTAAGTTAATCATACTAATAAGTGCATCGTTAGTGCTTTTTTTTAGGTCTGAAGCCATATTGGCAAGAGCTAAGTATATGGTGCTTGGCTAGATAAGAGTAAGCTGCTTAAGTAAGAGTAAAGAGTAAAGATAAGTAAAGTGATAAGAGTAAAGCTATATGAGCATGTTTGCCAATGATGCTAAGATAATAGGAAGGATAAGAAACTTAGATGATCATAATGCTCTCCAAGAAGACCTGGACAAAATAAGTATATGGAGCACCACTTGGCAAATGGAATTTAATGTGAATAAATGCCATGTTATGGAATATGGAATAGGTGAACAGAGACCCCATACACCTAAATTATGTGAGAAATCTTTATTGAATTCTGATAAAGAAGGAGATCTAGGGGGTGGTTTTAGATAAAAAAAACTATCACCTGAAGACTACATAAAGAATGTGTGCGAGGAGCCTATGCCATGCTTCTAACTTCAGAATTGCTTTTAAGTACATGGATGCCAAAATACTAAAAAAATTGTTCACAACTTTTGTTAGGCCAAAGCTAGAATATGCAGCGGTGTGTGGTGCCCATATCTTAAGAAGCACATCAGCAAACTGGAAAAAGTGCAAAGACATGCTACTAAGTGGGCTCCCAGAACTGAAGGGTAGGAGCTGAGGAGAGGTTAGAGGCATTAAATATGCCAAAATTAGAAGACAAAGAAAAAGAGGTGATATGATCACTACGTACAAAATAGTAACAGGAAATGATAAAATCGATAGGGAAGATTTCCTGAGACCTGGAACTTCAAGAACAAGAGGTCATAGATTAAAACTAATTAAACAAAGATGCCGAAGAAATATAACAAAATTCATTTTCGCAAACAGAGTGGAACAAATTAGGTGAGAAGGTGGTAGAGGTCAAAACCGTCAGTAGTTTCAAAGCGTTATATGACAAAGAGTGCGGGGAAGACGGGACACCACGAGCATAGCTCTCATCCTGTAATTACACTTATGTAATTACAACACACCACACCCACCCTCCCTCCCTCCCTCCCTGACAAGGAGCCAGTGGCTGTGTGGATAGCATGCTGGACACGTAATCCTGTGGCCCGGGTTTAATCCCGGCACCGGCGAGAAACAAAAATGGGCAGTTTCTTTCACCCTGATACCCCTGTTAGCTAGCAGTAAATAGGTACTTGGGAGTTAGACAGAGGTTATGGGCTGCTTCCTGAGTGGTGTGTGTGTGGGGGATAAAAAATAACAAAATTAGTTAGTAGTAAGTAACAGTTGATTGACAGTTGAGAGGCGGACCGAAAGAGCAGAGCTCAACCCCCGCAAGCACAACTAGGTGAGTACAACTAGAATACAATGCGCACACACACACATCCCAGGAAGCAGCCCATAGCAGCTGTCTAACTCTCGGGTACTTATTTACTGCTAGGTGAACACTGGCATTAGGGTGAAAGAATGTGTGTGTGTGTATGGTGTGATCTAACGTAATAAAATCGATGGTAAAAATTAACTTAAATCCGTCTTTGACAGGTATGAGTGCACTTTACCTGGCTGCAGAGAACAGCAACAGAGACTGTGTTGAGATCCTGCTCAACAACAATGCCGACCCCAACACCATGACTAAGTATGGTGAGTTAAAGGTGAACCAATTGGGTGCTACAGTGAATGGAGGTTGCAGCAGTATGTCAAGGTTAATTGAAAGTGATCAGTCCTTGTGGTGCAGGGTGTGCCTGAATTAGGTAGTGAGTGTTGAATGGTATATTCAATATCAGAGGTCACCAAGGGTGCAGTTAAAAAAAAATCTAAATATATACACATAATTCCTAATACAACTGATAATTAAATTATGCTTTGTATAAAATTTTATGTAGTAAATTATATATATTTAAGGGTCCTGTTAGTACAGTCAGGTTCGTTCTCGACGCACAATCGAGAATTCCTGGTTCAAATCCTGGGCGGGACAGAATTGGTTGTGTACATATATTTCCCTAATGCACCTGTTCACCTAGCAGTAAGTAGGTACTCAGGAGTTAGTCAGCTTGTTGTGGGGTTGCATCCTGCGAGGGGTCAGTAATTCAGCAGTAATTCAATCTTGGGATAGGGGGAATGGGGGGAGGGGGGGCCTCGATAAAAAAGTTAAATGTGTATATACACTCTGGCTTCCTGTCCC
>WNGS01164437.1:27351416-27362797 GCA_020271785.1 Procambarus virginalis
GGTGTTCATAGTGAGATGAGTAACTCGCCTGGTGTTATAGTGAGTGAGTAACTCGTCTGGTGTTCATAGTGAGATGAGTAACTCGCCTCGTGTTCATAGTGAGATGAGTAAACTCGCCTCGTGTTCATAGCGAACTGTGAAACATCGTCTTTTGGAGGTAAACAACTTCATGGGGCGAGTAACCGATGTTGGGTACCCACACGTCAGTAGTTCATTGCTTTCCAACAGTATATTAATTCGATTTCTTACGGGTTCACCATAGCCCGTGCTACTTGGATCTTTTGTTCGGAGTAGCTGAATCTTGAACACCAACAACAATTCGATTTATAAACGATTTCTTTAATCTTCTTTCCAATCCGTTGACCGTAATTCAGGTTTATTTGCTATACAAATTTTGGTACATAGATAGCCCATGCTTACTGCAGGTCGGCGTTCGATGCCCAATGGTCCAAGTGGATGGGAACCGTTTCTTTACTCTGTACTCCTATGCCAGCTCTATCCTGTTATCCTATCTATTCTCTCATCTCTAGCTATCCTCTCCTTATATCCTATCATTGTGATATATAATGATGCTCGCTTAACACTTTCTCCTGATAATTAACGCCACTAAAAATCAATTTAGGTTGAAGGTAGAAGCATAACTGCAATATTATTATACAGAAGATAAAAACATTACAGCTTATATACAAAATATAATTCAGAGACACTGCTTCAAGCTAACATAATCTTGACACCTTAGATAACCACTGGGATTAAACCTAACATAAAAACTTTGAAAATTAAAAACAAAAAGTTTCTTATTACCGAGAATCTGAAGGCAGCAGTAAAGCTGTATTTATTAGATTAACCTCATCATGATAAGTCAAAAGGATGATAGCGACAAGGTGATTGGCGGGTTCATTAACCAATCTTTCTCGCACCAGATTATCGCTGTTTGCTAACATTTCTCATCATTATTCATAATAATCGTAATTATTTTCCATACGAGAGGCCAAGCCAATCAAGTCGTCTGTCTCGACGATAACGAACTGGAAGCAAAAAATCAAATGGGTCGGGATAGAGATATCAAATTTTTCAAAGTTAACAGATTATCGATAGAGAAACGAAAGAGAATTTCTGGTATCAAATGAACGAGAAAATACAGTTTTGGCCTCCGTGTGAGAGCAAATGTTTTATCCTGTGTGTACTACACACACACACACACACACACACACACACACACACACACACACACACACACACACACACACACACACACACACACAAGCATATATATTCAGCATCATTCCTCATAAAACCTGGAGCTCCCTGACTCATGCCTCAGACTCCACACAACTACCACACATCCTCACCTCACACTCCACCACACAAATCATCACAGTCACGAGAAGGTTACAATAGATAACGGGATATCCTCACCGAGGTCGTGCACAGCCTATCAACCGTGTTTCAGGAGGAATAATGTCTTAATCAAGACTGAAAGAGAAGGAGGAGGAGAGGGAGTGGTGGATTGATGATTGAGGGGGATGATGAGAGAGCAGACAGAGACTCTCAGACAATACAAAATAAGGAAATTACCACTACCACCCTAACCTCCGCAACTATCACCAACTCCAACCACCTCCAAAGCCATCACCACTAACACCTCTCTACCACTTCACCAGTCACACAACCACTACCACCACCACCACCACAAGTCACACACCCAATGCACTATCACGGAATCTTTTAGCAATTACAGAGACTTAGACGATACAAGTTATATCCCAGACGATTCGCTAACAGATTTTGAAACCTAACTAACCTAGCTCAACCCAACCTAACCCAAATAAACCTAACCCAAACGAACCTAACCTAACCCAACGTAACTTTCAGTACGCGCAGCGTTTCGGGCAAGCCTAACACAGCCTAACCTAAACTAATACTTCCTAGAATAATAATATACAGATTACCAACGGAAAAACTAGCTTCGTCGAATGGTCTCGTGTCGGAAAGGACCATACCCCGATTCAGGGCAGTGTCGACAGGCAGAGATTATGTCAGTTTTTGTATTGCTTCGGTCTAAAGGCGGCCGATGGACGAAGGGAGGCCTTACCAGCGGGACTAGGATACACTTCCGGTTGATACCATCTCTCTCTTGGCCGCCAGCCACATGGGCCTTCTTGAAGGAAGGGGAGAGGGAGATGGTGTCCTTATCTACCTGTAGTCCCTCGCCAGGAGCGTTTAGGAAGCTCCTTAGCATGCCTAGAGGCAGCCAAGAGCAACTGGGAACTCGACAGGTGGCCCAGTGAGGAATATTTTTTATGTACCATCCGCGAAGTCTCGGCATCTCTTAATATCCTATACTACTAGTGCTTCATTATCAGGGAGCGCCATAGAGCACCTGGATGGTGCCCAGAAGCCACTATGTGGTGGCCGAGGGGTACAAAGAAGCCTCTAGAACTAGGCGGTGCCCAAAAGGCATTACAGAGTTCACTCTACCATATCCTTCAGTCAATCTGCTGTGACCAAAGGGCACCGGACACCCATGGAACACCTCAGGTTTGGCCATGCTTAAGTGCAACCTGTTCTCAGGCTAGGCGCGTTAAGCGGCGGCCATCCCCCAACATTCAACACTCGGGGGTCACTCAAGCCCCGTAAGCACAACTAGGTGAGTACTCATTCATCAGTTTTAATAATATACTGTGTATTAAAAATAGGTTTGTTCTCATATGAAAGTTAATGTTATTATATTGTTAAATGAAATTCTATGTATAGTTTGGTGTCGGTTTGGTGTTTACCTTCTGTTTGCCACTATTTGTGTTGTAGTACGTGGGTGAAGCATTGACACAGGTGGGATTCGAACAGAGGTCGTCAGCGAAACACCGTTCGAGAAATGTTTGATCGTCAATAATGGAGGCTTACCTTCAAAGCTACAGAACAGAGAACATTCAGGAAGCAGGAACTTCCAGTCTGTCACTGTTATCAGAGGACAGCAAGAGAACATGCGGCCAGTAACTCAATCCGTATTTTCGGGAACATTTCAAGAATTAGCTGAGGAACTCTCTCGTCCGGCGGTCCACTCTGGCCACATGGCGCTGCCAACACCACTTACAACTACAAAAAAGGAGTCCCTTAGCCACACCTCTAGACCACAAGTCATAAAAACACCTCGATGCCGAGACAGTTCCTTCCGTAGCATTCTGCACCAAGAAGGTGACTACTAAAAAAAAAGAGTTTTGACATCAAATTTGTTTGATGTCTCCATGCCTTTGACTGTTTAGCAGTTCGAACACCAATACATTCATGAACAACTTATCATTCACTCCATGACCACAACATCTTCCTAATGCGTCCTCTCATGTCTCCCGACCTCAGCATAGTACTGCCTCTCATGTCTCCCGGCCTCAGCATAGTACTGTTTCTCATCTCTCCCAACCTCAGCATAGTAGTGCCTCTCATCTCTCCCAACCTCAGCATAGTACTGCCTCTCATCTCTCCCAACCTCAGCATAGTAGTGCCTCTCATCTCTCCCAACCTCAGCATAGTACTGCCTCTCATCTCTCCCGACCTCAGCATAGTACTGCCTGTCGTCTCTGCGGGCCACATTAAGGCTCCATCGTCAACACAATGTCTACTGCTTGCGTGGTGGGCGAGACCTTGAGGGCCACAATGACCTACATAACCAGGCCTCACGTCCACCTCTGGTAGCTCCCGCCCATTCATCTTGCTGATTTAATTTTGTCCTCCACAATGGCCACTGACAGACACTGGAACATCCATAGCCTCTCCCTCCCTCTTCTTCCCCCCTCCATCTCCATTGACGCATCTTCTCTTCCTCTTGGTAACGTTCCCTATCCATCACCTCCACATACCTCTCCTCCATACACATATCTTATCACCTCCCCGCAGGTGAGGTGACTCAGGTAGGCCGGTTTAATTAACCTTCCGGCCGAGAGCCTACCTGAGGGAGGATGTTTGGCGTGTGTCTGGGTGTTGGGTCATCATGACTCGTCTCTCAACCTTCCTCAATCATTCCACCGGGAGAACTCTTTCCTTTGTATTATTTATTAAAAATAATAATAAAGTAATTTTTGGGAAGAGCAAACAATATATATTTTATCGCCGTTTTATATACAATTATATATGTAATATATATAATGAGGGAATCGAGTCGTTTCTTTTATAGGTTGGTGCCCATTCATCATACAGTCACTATACTTACTCAAGTATAAATAGTGATTGTATTCCTTTACTGGTAGAACTTATGGAATCATTTTCACAATGGCACTGTGTCAGTGACAGGTGACACTATCAGTGACAGGTGACACTGTCAGTGACAGGTGACACTGTCAGTGACAGGTGACACTGTCAGTGACAGGTGACACTGTCAGTGACAGGTGACACTATCAGTGACAGGTGACACTGTTAGTGACAGTTGCAGCCCAATTCCCATTGAATAAATAGATAATACAACAAAGATTTATGAAACTCAAAATAATGCCGTAGTTTTGAAGTACAGGCTATAAAAAAATGATGGTGGGGGGGGCCGCCCCCTACTGGTTGAGTGTCCATACATCCTGACTGGCGGTACCTTTATATACCCCCTCCTTCCCCACCTCACCCCACCACCCCACCCCTGCCGCGTAGCTAATTCTTCATTTAGAAGGCTTGCTGAGTGTGGCCACGCGACTGATTTACCTACTTCCCTCTCCCTCCCTCTCCGTCCCTCCCTCTCTACCTCCCTCCACGATACTATTCATTCTCCTTCCCTCACTCCCCCTACCTCACTGGCCACCCTCACACCTGTGTATCAACGGAAGATAATGAGACGGAGCATGAGGAAGTGTAGGGTAGGACCCTTCAGGGAGCTGCCTCCACCACTGTCCAGTTTAGAGGGAGAGTGTGGAGGTAGGGAGAGAGAGAGGGAAGTAGGAATGGAGCAGGAGGGAGGGATGATGGGTGGGAAGGTGAAGGTAGGTGGGAGGGAGTGAGGTAGGGAGGGAGGGAGAGCATGGCGATGTGTCAGTAGGTAAATTGAACCATTAGCATAAACACAGTAAACAAATAAGGTGGCCTAAGTAGAGAGGTTCCTCCTCGCCTGTAGTGGAGACAGATCTTGTCTGGCCTCCGTCACTACTTTAGTGATGAAGAAAGTGTTTAGTGAAGTTAGTTATAACAGTGAAGACCAGACCACACCAGACGGTCAGGTGACGACCACGTCTTGGTCCGTCCAGGGACCTTTGTCGCCTCCATTGTCCACTTGACAATTATCAAGACAATCGACTTGATAATGGTCCGGGACTTGATAATGGTCTGGGACTTGATAATGGTCCTGGACTTGATAATGGTCCGGGACTTGATAATGGTCCAGGACTTGACAATGGTCCTATACTTGATAATGGTCCGGGACGGACCGAAACATCGTCTCCTGGTCTTCTGATGTGTGGCTATCATATCTTCAGCCCCGTTATTGTGACTCATAGGTTGCATACGGATAAAGTACCCTTTATCTATTGCCTGTTCTATAAAAATGTTCATTGGAGATTGGGGAGGAGACACGTGGGGGTTGCCTCAGTGAAGAGAGTGCCACGGGGCACTGTGCCAGAGTGACCCCCACAGGATGATCTCACAAAACCATTCGACGCAACTCTGAATTACTAGTATTATATTCTAAACACATTTGCCTTGCCATATCGGACACGTTAGGCGCTAATTAAGCCAAATTGTAAAAAAAAATCTAATAAGTTTGCTTACCCTTTTAAATCAGTAAAACTTTGATTATATATTTCCTTAGACTTTATGTTAATAAATGTTCATAATGCTGCGGATGTTGGCCTTCTCGGGCTACTGGTGACGGGCGCATGTCATCTTACGTGACGGGCGCATGTCATCCTGCGTGACGGGCGCATGTCATCCTGCGTGACGGGCGCATGTCATCCTGCGTGACGGGCGCATGTCATCCTGCGTGACGGCCGCATGTCACCCTGCGTGACGGGAGCATGTTATTCTGCGTGACGGGCGCATGTCATCCTACGTGACGGCCGCATGTCACCCTGCATGACGGGCGCATGTCATCCTACGTGACTGGCGCATGTCACCCTGCATGACGGGCACATGTCATCCTGCATGACGGGCGCATGTCACCCTGCATGACGGGAGCATGTCATCCTACGTGACGGGCACATGTCACCCTGCATGACGGGCGCATGTCACCCTGCATGACGGGCACATGTCACCCTGCATGACGGGCGCATGTCACCCTGCATGACGGGCGCATGTCACCCTGCATGACGGGCGCATGTCATCCTGCGTGACGGGCGCATGTCATCCTGCGTGACGGGCGCATGTCACCCTGCATGACGGGCGCATGTCACCCTGCATGACGGGCACATGTCACCCTGCATGACGGGCGCATGTCATCCTGCGTGACGGGCAACACCGTGTCTGCACCACAGCGCCGCTATGCACAGACACGACTTAATGGTCTCATTAAGAAGAGAGAAGGAGACGAGGCCGCCAACGACGGCCAGAAGAGAAGCTTGGCCACACCCCGCTGACCAACACAAAGGCGACCCCAATTACGTAGACCCCACCACCAGCAGGAGCACAGTCTCGGCTACTTGGCTACCTCGGCAGAATGGCAAGCAGATGGCCTGGCTGCAGTCTGTTGGGGGATGCTGCCCGCTCCTGAGGGCGAGGGAGATCTCTCTTCAGCACTCTGTGAGGGAGAAGCTGCCAGCTCCTGAGGGCGAGGGAGATCTCTCTCCAGCATTCTGTGAGGGAGAAGCTGCCAGCTCCTGTGAGGGCGAGGGAGATCTCTCTCCAGCACTCTGTGAGGGAGAAGCTGCCAGCTCCTGTGAGGGCGAGGGAGATCTCTCTCCAGCACTCTGACTGTGAGGGAGAAGCTGCCAGCTCCTGTGAGGGCGAGGGAGATCTCTCTCCAGCACTCTGACTGTGAGGGAGAAGCTGCCAGCTCCTGTGAGGGCGAGGGAGATCTCTCTCCAGCACTCTGACTGTGAGGGAGAAGCTGCCAGCTCCTGTGAGGGCGAGGGAGATCTCTCTCCAGCACTCTGACTGTGAGGGAGAAGCTGCCAGCACCTGAGAGAGCGAGGGAGATCTCTCTCCAGCACTCTGACTGTGAGGGAGAACCTGCCAGCCTCACAGGTAGTGTGTGTGGTGAGGGAACACGAGGTGAGGCTCTTGGGAAAACATTGTCAACCTGGAGGACAACAACCACACCACCTCAACAACCAATCCAATCTAACCTCCACCACGACACTAACCTCGTAATCCACCTCCACTCACACTCAACCACACTTGTTGATATCCTTCACCACGCACACATCCATCTACACACATTCACATTACCCCATCCGCACATAGCTACACCCACACCACAGGACCCCACACCCACACCACAGGACCCCACACCCACACCACAGGACCCCACACCCACACCACAGGACCTACACCCACACCACAGGACCCCACACCCACACCACAGGACCCCACACCCACACCACAGGACCCCACACCCACACCACAGGACCCCACACCCACACCACAGGACCTACACCCACACCACAGGACCCCACACCCACACCACAGGACCCCACACCCACACCACAGGACCCCACACCCACACCACAGGACCTACACCCACACCACAGGACCCCACACCCACACCACAGGACCCCACACCCACACCACAGGACCTACACCCACACCACAGAACCCCACACCCACACCACAGCAAGCTTCACCCACTGGTAGAGATTAATCAGCTTGACCCATTTCCCGACGCCTTGTGTATGAGGCTAGACGCCCGTGACCCGCACTGGAGTCTTGGGGCGAAGTGTAATTGGCTGTTCTTGCAGGCAACTGTGGTGTGTAATGGTGGTTAGGTTACCCGCTGGGTAGGGAGTGGTGGGGAGGGGTCAGGGTAAGCCTTCTCTACCCCTAGGTAAGGTAAGCCTTCTTTATCCCTAGATAAGGTAAGCCTTCTCTACCCCTAGATAAGGTAAGCCTTCTCTATCCCTAGATAAGGTAAGCCTTCTCTATCCCTAGATAAGGTAAGCCTTCTCTATCCCTAGATAAGGTAAGCCTTCTCTACCCCTAGGTAAGGTAAGCCTTCTCTACCAATAGGTAAGGTAAGCCTTCCCTACCAATAGGTAAGGTAAGCCTTCTCTACCCCTAGGTAAGGTAAGCCTTCTCTACCCCTAGGTAAGGTAAGCCTTCTCTACCCCTAGGTAAGGTAAGCCTTCTCTACCCCTAGGTAAGGTAAGCCTTCCCTACCAATAGGTAAGGTAAGCCTTCTCTACCCCTAGGTAAGGTAAGCCTTCTCTACCCCTAGGTAAGGTAAGCCTTCTCTACCCCTACGTAAGGTAAGCCTTCTCTACCCCTACGTAAGGTAAGCCTTCTCTACCCCTAGGTAAGGTAAGCCTTCTCTACCCCTAAGGTAAGGCAGCCGTCCCACTCCCTAATGATACCTTAGATACACACTTCCCTATTTTCCACCACCAAAGCGTAGCAATCTCAGATTATAGTTTGCCTTCTGCTTCCTCTCCTTTATCTTTATCCTTCCTCCTTCCCTTATTCTTCCCCTTTTCTTATATTTCCTCCCTTCTCCACTCTCACCTCTCTCTCTCTCTCTCTCTCTCTCTCTCTCTCTCTCTCTCTCTCTCTCTCTCTCTCTCTCTCTCTCTCTCTCTCTCTCTCTCTACCGGAGGAGAGAAGTCTCGATGCTGTGAGTCACACTGGCCAGGTTTGAAGACTGCATAGTATCTTATGGCGGCTTAGCTTATATCAATATGTCTTGGGCTCTTTTGGGATTGGTAGGCCGCAGGCCAGTAGGGAGTGTGGCACCGTCCAGTTCGTCCGTGGCTCCGTGGGGGCCGGATGTGGCACCCTGGAGGCCGGACGTGGCACCCTGGAGGCCGGACGTGGCACCCAGGGGGCCGGACGTGGCACCCTGAAGACCGGACGGAGCCGCTACTGGCCGCCAATGTGGTGGTGGCTCGCTAACCATAACATTGCAAAACAAAAGTAGAATACAATGTAAGTAATATGTTTTAAATAGTGCCTGTAACACTTATTACAAGTTTCAAGAAGCGCTTACAAGTGGTAATTAACAACACAACCATAGAAGAAACTACTGGCTCTCCTCTTCAATCTTTTCTCCCTTTCTGTGTGTCTGTCTGACTCTCTGTCTCTCTCTCTCTCTCTCTCTCTCTCCCTACTCTCCTTCATTCAGTCTTCCTCCTCCTTCCTCCTTGTCTCCCTCCTACCGGCATCCAGGTATTCATCTGCTCCTAATAACACCTTTTCCCCACCTACTCAAACCTTTGCCTTTGGGTGGTCTCTCCGGGGTGGGTTAGGAATGGGGTGATGGGTAGGGAAACGGGGGAGGTGATTGGATAGGGAGGGAAGGGGGCGGTGGGATGAGTGGGGGGATGGGGGGAGCATCTACGATGGTTCAGATAAGCGATAAGCGTCTTTAATAACCGACCGGTTACCTGAGCCTTTTGTCTTAACCGAAACTAAAGTATAAAATAAGCTTAGGGATGGTGTGAAATGGTGTTATTACTGCGTACCGCAGCTTTAGCCGGGGCGCTGAGGTAAGGAAGGGAGGGGGTGAGGGAGGGGGTGAGGAAGGGGGTGAGGGAGGGGGTGAGGGAGGGGTGAGGGAGGGGGTGAGGGAGGGGACTTAGGGAGGGAGGAAGGTCGTCTTGAAGATGGTAGGAAGGAGGCATAGTCTGAGGGAAGGAGGGAAGGAAGGGGTAACTCAAATAAATGTGGGGTCCCATGTTAAGTGTCGCACCGGGAGGCGCGCGCCGCTAACCACTAGGGGGCGACGCGAGGTGTGGAGTATATCGCGGATAAGGCGATCCTGTCGCTCTTAATGGGCACGTTGTAGATATATAGGTAGAGTGGGTGTAGCATCTACTAGCGGACGTATTTCTAAAGTCCGTAATTGCTTTCAGATTAGGTGATAACGTAAGTCTGGAATCCCTGGTAGATTTACATCAACGCCATGCTTCTAACCGCGGGGAAATATAACTCATAACGCAGGAAACTACATATATAATAATTACTGTGTGGGTGTGTGTGTGTGTGTGGTGTGTGTGTGTGTGTGTGTGTGTTGTGTGTGTGTGTGTGTACTCACCTAGTTGTGCTTGCGGGGCGTTGAGTTCTGACTCTTTGGTTCCGCCTATGAACTGGTGTACAGGTTCCTGAGCCTACTGGGCTCTATCATATCTACATTTGAAACTGTGTATGGAGTCAGCCTCCACCACATCACTGTCTAATGCATTCCATTTGTTAACTACTCTGATACTGAAAAGTGTTCTAACGTCCCTGTGGCTCAGTTGGGTTCTCAGTTTCCACCTGTGTCCCCTTGTTCGCGCACTACTGTGTGTGTGTGTGTGTGTGTGTGTGTGTGTGGTGTGGTGGTGTGTGTGGAGAGTGTGGGTGTGTGTGTGTGTGTGTGTGTGTGTGTGTGTGTGTGTGTGTGTGTGACTGTGCTACAGCACACGCACGCACACAGAGGAAAGGGCGTGTATGGAGTGAGAGTGAGTCTCCACCACACACCAAGACACCTTGCCAACAGCTTCTCCAGACACACACGCTGAAACTAGTCTCCAACGTCAGTCGCCCCTAAATCATGAGGCCTCGTTCGCTTTCCTTGTAGTCGCCTCGGAATTCCTAGTATGGGAACCCCATGGTGATCCTCCTTGCTTTGGGGCTATAAACTTTGTTTCCGTTGGTCTCCCGCCAAACAAAACTCACTTTTGTGTACCAGGTCTGATCTGGTTGTCTAAAGTCTCACAAATTATCGGTGTTTAAAAGCTTTTTCCTTCTGTATTTCTTGAGTTTCTGACTTTTAATTGATTATGAACTCTACTGAAAATTATTTTGTCATGTATTAATACAGTATTTTTCTAAAGATGCATAATTTACAAACGTATGGTTGAGAACATGTATTGTTGAATGACACAAAGTGTGAGATAAATGATTCGTCTCTATATTTTTTTATTTCTACTTCACTTGAGAAGGAAGTTGAAAAATTAACTCTACAAAGTTCATTTAATAATTCTATTGTTAAATTTTTCGCGTCTGAGCATTGCGATCAAATTACATTTATGGAAGTGCTTAGGAATGTGGGCTGCTAAGACGTGGAGGGAAATTTGAACATGAGACAAGACATGAATGTGGTCTAAGGTGGGGAGCCGGTCGGCCGAGCGGACAGCACGCTGGACTTGTGATCCTGTGGTCCCGGGATCGATCCCAGTCACCGGCGAGAAAACAATGGACAGAGTTTCTTTCACCCTTTGCCCCTGTTACCTAGCAGTAAAATAGGTACCTGGGTGTTAGTCAGCTGTCACGGGCTGCTTCCTGGG
>WNGS01164437.1:27386482-27402736 GCA_020271785.1 Procambarus virginalis
TATACTAAGAAAACCTCGGTAAAACAAGTTGGTTGTTGTTGGCTTCAACCAACCCAACAACCAACTCTTGGTTGGCTCTTGGTTGGCAAAGTTGGCTTCATCCGAGCATCTCTCCTCCCAGCCCGCGATGCTGATGACTGCCAGCAAGTCCGAGGTCACCAACCTCATAGAGATGGGACCCGGCAAGGTCCCCCAGAGGTTCCTCGACGAGTTGAACCGTATGACGCTCATCACCCAGACGGACGAGGAGGTCATCAACATGATCCAGAGCGAAGTCGGCCAGGTACTGTATACATCATCTGTATGGTCTTATTTACACACACACACACACACACACGCACGCACACCTCATGACACTGGAAGACACAATAGTAAGGGCAGACATGATCACTACCTACAAAATTCTCAGTGGAATTGACAGGGTAGATAAAGATAAACTGTTTAAACACGGGTGGTACACGAACAAGGGGACACAGGTGGAGACTGAGTACCCAAATGAGCCACAGGGACGTTAGAAAGAATTTTTTCAGTGTCAGAGTAGTTAACAGATGGAATGCATTAGGCAGTGATGTGGTGGAGGCTGACTCCATACACAGTTTCAAGTGTATATATGATAGAACCCAGTAGGCTCAGGAATCTATACACCACTTGATTGACAGTTGAGGCGGGACCAAAGAGCCAGACCTCAACCCCCGCAAGCACAACTAGGTAAGTACACCCCCCCCCCCCACACACACACACAGTTTCAAAGCGTAATACAACAAAGAGTACTGGGAAGACGGGACACCACGAGCGTAGCTCTCATCCTGTAACTACACTAAGATAGTTACACTTAGGTAATTACACACACACATACACAGAGCAAAGTCTTAGATTTTATTTAAAATTGTATCTTTTAAAAAATATTTTGATTACTTTTCAGTGTAATTAAAAAAACATTTTGTTAATTGCTTAATATAATTATCATAATGTGCTTGTGCAATAATGTCCCTAAAAGTACTCTTACTTAGGCCATTACCTTTTGCATGTGACAAACTGGCCAATTTATTCTAGCTATGAAAATCTATTTATTCTGGCTATAAAAATCTATTTATTCTAGCTATGAAAATCTATTTATTCTAGCTATGAAAATCTATTTATTCTAGCTATGAAAATCTATTTATTCTAGCTATAAAATCTATTTATTCTAGCTATGAAAATCCACTTGCACCTTCTGAATCTAATACTTAAATAACAAGAGTTAGTTAACTCGATTGACTAACTAGTTGATGGTAACTCCGCAGCACTAACAGCACCCACTACACCGAGTGCTTGTACTCAACTCTTAATCAACTGTAAATTCTTTATACGAATTGTTAAGTCCTTTTTTTTTTTTGTCTTGGAATAATTAATATTTGTATTTATTTTGTCTTAAAACAGCTGATTCATTCCTCTGGAAATTGGCCAGTAAAGTTAAGTGGGGTTTTGAAAGCAATTCACAAACGAAAATTTAAGACAGTTGTTAACATATAACCTCTAAGTGAATTATAAGGCTGTCTTAAAGTCAAATCTTTTAGTTGATTATGCTTCTAAATCTAAATCAAAGTGAAAACCGCTTTAGAGACGCATGAAATCTCAGTATTTAAGCACAAACATCTGTGTAATTTTAGTATATATTTTGAAAGGCGTCGCAGGCAAAATACATTAATTAAAGTATTATGTTAAAACTGCCTCCTGGTTCAAAATTTACCAGGATATTATAACTCTTGAAAGAAGTTCTAACAATATGTCACTAATAACATAACAATTGTCTCTTTATGAGCCAATTCCCAACAGTGACAACAAAGTCAGTCAAAAAACATAAATTAATATTTGTAAACAGCACTTCTCCCCCCCCCCCAAACCCTCTGAGGAACCCCCAAATTATCGTAAAAGACTCCAATAATTTTAGATTTCTGTCTATGAATTAATTTATAATTCTTTGGAGCCAAGCATTCAAATTATTTTTCTCTGTTGTTGTGTGATGTTGACAGTGTAGCACGCTCATATCAACTGCTGGAACATCGTCTGCTCCTGGCTGTGAGGTAGTCAAGTTTTAATTATCCGCATGTACTCTTATCTCCTAACATTGTTCCCAGATTATTGGTTGTAAACGTTTACTGAAGGACTAAGTAGAAAGGTCCGCATGTTCATGTAGTAACACTTTCCATTACTTCCAGAGAATTTGTATAAAACGTTGCCAATTAAGGGCTTTCATGTGGTGAGGTCCGCATGTGCATGTGGTAATACTGTTCCAATGTTGCCTCGAACAAGTGGAGAAGTCTGCATGTTTATGAGGAAATTCTCTTTACCTATTGGCTCTCAAAAGTTAAATATAAAACAGTAATGTCCAATTGGACTATGTCCGTAGTTAGCATGTGATTATTGTGACCAGAATTTGTGAAACACTGAACCATCTATAATCTATATGTAGTGCATGAGTCTGGATTAGAGTTATGTATGTAGGTATATATATATATTCTTTACTAGTATTAAGAAGAGCAATCAAGTTACCAAAATTGATGGTAAAGAAACTGTAGCAGTCATTGATGGATATATTTGGTACAGCGTTTCATTCCACTCTGGGACATCTCCATTTAATGAATGCCCGAGTTACAGTTTTGGGTTAAATACACATATCAATGACTCGAAGGAGTTAAATACATGTGTATTTAATGTACAAAGTTAAATACATGTGAATTTAACCCCCCAAAAAATATATGTGTGATGATCTCCGTGAGAGTTGATCTTCAAGGGGAATATTAATAAAGTATTTAATAGATATATCACAAATGAAACTCGGAAGAATGAAGATGAATGGGATACATTCAAATTCAGTAAAGACCTGGGTAAATACTGGTCAGGAAACGGGACTCTTTGATTTGTGGAGCAGATTACAGGTTAAAACACCTGAGATCACTTGATTGTTTCGGTGGATATAAACAGGAGCTGCCTCCAATGGCTCAATACAGGTTTACTGATCACTGTACTAGACAATCACCAAGTGTACACTGTGTGTGGTGATCACTGTACTAGACAATCACCAGATGTACACTGTGTGTGGTGATCACTGTACTAGACAATCACCAGGTGTACACTGTGTGTGGTGATCACTGTACTAGACAATCACCAGGTGTACACTGTGTGTGGTGATCACTGTACTAGACAATCACCAGGTGTACACTGTGTGAGGTGATCACTGTACTAGACAATCACCAGGTGTACACTGTGTGTGGTGATCACTGTACTAGACAATCACCAAGTGTACACTGTGTGTGATCACTGTACAAGACAATCACCAGGTGTACACTGTGTGGTGATCACTGTACAACTCAACTATTGTTGCTTCAGTCACATTATTACATACTGGTGTTATTTGTCTTAACAATATCATGTTCTTGCATGATAAACAATGCTCAACGATGCATATAAATAAATTGAAAGAGATTAAGTGTACTGTATTTACAAAATTGCGTCTTTTGTGTATTTTAAGAGTCCAACAAGACCTGTAAAGGTGTTTTTGCTTCAATATTGGTTGTCAACATGTATACAATTACACATTGATGTTATGGTAGTTCTGGCATCCGCTCCAGCATAAACATATACTTATATATGTGTATTTTGCATCTATTATTAACTAATTGTTTTCGGAAGTGCATGAAATAAATGTTGGTAAATATGTCCTTGCATGATAATGGATATTGGTAAATTACTGGGTGTGAACGACTTAATAGTTTACGGTATGTGCAGGCGTGAAAGCCATGCGCAGGATGCATTCACTAAATTGTAAATGTGTGAGCGTTTTTGTGTGTGTATATATATATATACTGTATATATAGTATATATATATATATATATATATATATATATATATATATATATATGCTGTGTGTGTGTGTGTGTGTGTGTGTGTGTGTGTGTGTGTGTGTGTGTGTGTGTGTGTGTGTGTGTGTGTGTGTGTGTGTGTGTGTGTGTGTGTGTGTGTAGAGAGAGAGACAGATATACCGAGAGAGCTCATTCTTTAATAAATTAGCACCCTAACAGCTAACACTGAGTGAAATCGTGACCCTGGTGTCAAGACTGGGTGACCCTGCCAAGTGGTCCCCTCAGAACGTGACTGACCTCGGCCCAGTTCTCTTCCTGCTGCCCGTCTGCGTCGACAAGGTCCAGAACGACTCTACTGCCCAGGCCGTGTAAGTATGGCTGGGGAGATGGAGACAGAGTGAAGGAGAGTGAGAGGGGGGAGAAGTGAGAGGGATAAGGTCGGTTAGCGAGAGCGAGAAAGCATGGGAAACCGTGGTAGAGACATTTAGAATAAAACACTTTACCTTCAGGTCTATAGAAAGGTTATCTGGTGAGGCTGGGATGATGCTGCTACAGATCCTGTATGGAGAGATGAGGTCAGGAGATAAGTGAACTCTTCTCCTCGCAGCAAGACTTGAGACCAAGTAGCCAGGCTGCCGGTGACATGCGAGTTACCTGTAGAGAAAGCATGTATATTGAATTTGATTTACCTGGAGTACTAAAACTTCCACTACTGTTCCAACTATTAGATTACATTAACTGCTGTTGTTGGCTACATATGCTGCACTACTAGAACTATTTCTCAAAATAATTATTGACTACTCATTTGGCTATTACTATTAATTCGGTCATTTTTTTGTTTACTGCGGGGCAGTAGCCACCACAGCTAGCTAGTTAAACGAGGTAAATGACACCGTTTCCAGTTCCCGAAATACATTACACAACATATCGAACACAGATGTATGCACCGAAAGATGTTGCCAGCTTGTGGGTGCATACACTGAGAGTATACTGTAGTCGTGGACGGTGTTCAGGACTATAGTATACTTGCTGTTTGGTCAGTAAGCTGTTGAGGTGACGTTAGTAACCCTGCAGAGGGTGATGGGCCCAACACTAAACTTGCTGGTTGGTTACAAACGTTTTGTTGTAGAGCTTCTAGGGACAGGCTTCAAGTGAGCTGAAATAGGATAACAGTCATTAGCTTGCAAGTTTCATTAACATCAGTATCGTTCCGAATGAACCCTAGTCATAGTTTAAGAGACACACACAGAGATACACAACTCCATATCACTCAAAACACTGGTCAACTGAACCCTACTCTTAGTTTAAGAGAGAGACACACACAGAGATACACAACTCCATATCACTCAAAACACTATCTCACCAACAGCATGGAGGTCCTAAAGATGTGTCTGACTCCCAATCCCGACCCTAACTGCCTTCAACCGGGTCAACTGTGGAACCTTATCCAGATGATGTCCCTTCGCCTGGAAGGCCCCCGTCTACCTGGGGGCAGAGCAGTGTCGCCAACATAGGTGGTATCAACATGATACCTGACTATGCTGTCGTCTACCTCAGTGATTCCTTAATTAAGACGTTCAAGCCGGATATTGTTAAGGTGAGGGGGAGAGTGTGTGTTTGTGTGGGATACAGGAACAGGGAGGAGAGGGGAACGGGGTGGCATGCGCTTTGCTAGGTTGTGTATTTTTGCGGGTGTTGTGTGTTGAGGTGTCGTGTGTGTGTGTGTGTTTGATATTGTATGTTTGTGGGAGACGTGTTGCGTGTGTGTATGAAGTGGAGGGAAAAATTGTGTGTGTGGGGGGGGGTAGGGGTGGGAATTGTGTGTTTGATGGGAGACGGTTGTGTGTATGGTGGAGGTGGGGTGAGTGTATGGTATCGTGGGATGTGTGTATATTGAGTACGGGAAGGGGGGGTTAAGATATTACCAATGTTGGGTTACATTGGTAGAGATATTCTTATAAGAGATTCCACTAGGTTCAATACAGTATTTTATATCTTCATTTTATTGGTTTAAACAAACTATTCCTAGCGTTTTTCCCATGACTGGTTTAAACAAATTCATTAATTAGTGATTTGTAACTTCTTACAATCTTGCTCAAGATTGATTTGATTGTTGCCAGTGATGATGAATGGCAAATATTATCTTTCTCTGTCTTTCAGGATGAATATTTCCAGTGACTTCCACCTTCCATAGTGGATCATTTTTAATCACTAAAATCCATTTTCTTGCGTCTCTAGAACTTTTCTATTTAATCACTTTTTTTCCAGGAGTGGATACCGAACTACAGCAATGTAAGCCTTATCTACCACATATTGTGAATACTTCACTTTTTTCCACTGGTCTATCCATATATAATTTAACCTAAATATTGTAAACAGTCGTATATATATATGAGGACCAAAGCACACATCAAAAAGATATCAAGCTGATATCTTTAGTCACGTTATTGTGACTCATCGTCTGCAATCGTATCATTGTACGATCTCTTCCATTTCATGGCGAGCCTGTTTATAATCATATAATGATTATAATATAATGAAGAGAATAAATCACAATAACGAGGCTGAGACAAATAATTCAACCTTTACACAGCTTCTAAAACTTGTTTACAAATTTTGTTACGTGGCGTTCGTCTGTCCTAAGCTTTATCTTGTGCTTATGCCTCCCAAGAAGCAGCCCGTAGCAGCTCTCAAATTCCCAGGCACATTTTTCTGCTAGGTGAAGAGGTGCATCGGGTGAAAGAAACTTTGCCTATTTGTTTCTGCCTCGTCCGGGAATCGAACCTGGGCCCTTAAGACTACGACCCTCCCCTCCTCTCCCCGAGTGCTGTCCACTCGACTAGTACTCCAGTGGACAGCACTCTGAGCTTAAAAGTGGCTTTGGTCAATTGACTCTTTTTCATTATAGACGCTTAAAGCACTTCTTTGCTTTTGAAACAAGACAGCTGTCAATCATTTGTTTTGTAAATAATTGAAGTGTGTCCTAACCAGTGTCCCATAAGTGTGTCCCAAGAGTTAATAAGTGACACTTTCCTTACAATAGGAACACGTGTGATCATATCATAGCAAAGTGTTGTTAACATAAGCACAACGCCGAAGGATATCCTTCTTTCAGTATAGAACGTTCTTTCTTAAAGTGGAAGACAAGTGTCCTCAGGCGTTTCCTTGAGAATTATGTTATCTAAATACAAAAATGGTGGACCCCCGATAGTTCTGACCAAAATACTTTAGATAACCAAATGCATCCGGAGCAGATTTCAAGCTAATGTGCAATTTTTGAAAGTTTCTTTCCAATTGTATGTTTCACGTCAGATTACGTCATCTCTCCCCATTATTTGAACGAAGACGGCGATTTCTTTTTACACCTCTACTAACATTATTTGTTATAGTAAATAATTGAAAGTAATTTAAGGGTAGAAAGCTTACGAATATCTTAAATAAAACAAAGTTTCTAAGATATTAGGTAGAGAATATCCTTCTTATTTGTTTAATTTACTCTCCAGAAATCTATGCAGTTTTAATCGTTATTTTTCTTATGAAAACTAACTATAGGACTTTGCCAAGGTAAATCCGACAGTTCTGTAATGAAATAGTGAAATGAAATTCTGTAATGAAATATTCCCTAATCTGCTAATTTCAAATCTCACTTCTGCATGCATTGGGCAGGCATGCCATTTGCTCTAATATAAATTGCGTAAAATAATGCCCTCATTAAACTGTCTTCGGTAAATCCTTCAAATTATGATCAGCCTGCACAATGAGATCCAACACAGGTCGTACTCGTTTGGGATAACACTCAATGATTTACCTTTCACACGACTGACCTTAAACAATCGTTGCAACAATCCAGTAGGCGGGAACATTATACCATATATGCTAATTAGCCTCTACTTAGGTACCATGTCTGTACTGGCTGAAGTCTCAGGCACGACACCAGTGTCTGATGTATCCCTGACGGCAGGCAGTCTCTACCAATGACCTCAACCTTGACGCATATATTAAGACATCCCTTGATTACTTCTCCCATGCACACTTCATTATGCTTCTTCGCATCATGGATATTCTATAATGTACTGACATTGCTCTTTGTTTGTTATGAATCTATTCTCATATATCATCCCCCTCATTCTGCAAATATCTGAATTCATGAGGTGATTTACATTTCTGATTCGATGCATATTTTGTCTGTCGATAAGAACCGCAGTTCTGTTGCATCACTTAATAATTTCTATCTTTTCCTGTGTGGATTTTCATCTTGATCTGATACGTTGCTCTCTGGTCTATTGTTAGTCATGTTTCATCAACAGAAAGCATTTCCAGGCCCAAAACACCCTTTGTAAGATGGCTCGAGCTCCAATAGTAACCTAGCCCCTGTTCCAAGCACCTATCAGAAAGAAAATAAGTATAATCACCTGTATTCCTTGGTGCACCCTGTTCTTCCCGGGTCGCCCTTCAACCCGTGTCCCCCTCCAGGAGCTGAAGATCAAAGAGAGACGCAGGCCAGCTGCCAACAACACCCTCGTCAATAATGTTACCAGCCCGGCCTCGGTAATCATCAACACTTGTACAAGTGTTCACCACCACCACAAGTAGTTAACCAAACACACGAAGCCACTGGTAAACATTGCCACACAGCTCAACACTCACTGCAAGCGGCGGCCAGGGTCAGCGGCGGAGTTGATTATGGCACCACATGGCCCACCAACCATTACCAATACTGAAATACAACACTTCTTATATCTCATGTTTGTATACCCCCATAACATGCGTCCACGCTCCCCACGGCAGATTGATTCATATTATATTATATATATATATAATATGAGTCTGCCACATATTATATTATATTATATTATATTATATAATATATATATATATATAATATATATATATATATATATATATATATATCGGCGGGCTGTGTGCTACACCCATTCAATATACTACTACAAGTATGTATTACACTTGAATTGTTATAGTTACCAAGTTCACCAGATAATTTACTTTGTTTTCATTACTGAACACATTACTATGACCCTATTAATAATGACTATTCAAAGTATAACAAAATAATAGGTATCATTGTTACTGCTTTATAACATAAGAACTACAGAGAGTAATTATAAATAACTCAAACACTGCATATGGTTAATATCAACTGTCTTTTGACCCACAAGCTGGTAAACAACGCCTATATACTTTTTTTCCCACAGTTAACCATACTTTACTAACCTCGTGAGGTGGTGGCAAAGTTTAAGGTAGTAGTAGTAGGCACCCATCAGTCTCGGGAGACTGTGGAGTTGCGCTCTGGTTGTCGGTCTGGAGTGGCCTCTCCACGGCGTAAAGCCAGGGTACGTTGATGCGGGGGAGAAGCTGTTATCCATGACGCAAGTCCCCCCTTATCCACGGCGTCGAAAGTCTCAAATGGAAAGACAAACGCCAATACGGTTGGTCCCAGCGCCGTCGTAGGAACTGTGAGCTCCGGAGTTGACCTCGAAGTTGCTGAAAGAAAGCACAGGGACTCCAAACCCGGAGACCGCCGTGGTCGGGGTTGGAGAAGAACCACCCAAACAGGGGCAAGAACGAGCCCAGCCTCCTGAAGCAGAGCCTGGGGGCCGCACGAGCCCCAGGTGGTGGACACACCTACGGGTTCCAGACAGAGATTGTCACATCCCTCCCCCCCCCCTCCCCCAGGCCGGCTTCCTTCAAGACCAAGCAGAGTTTAAGTTATAAATTATATTATTTCAAGCCACACTTATTTACCGCCATACTGTAGTCTGGTTATATAACTCGTCAAGCTGACCCAGCCAGCAGTTGTTTACATGTCATATTTGTAGCAAGATATGACTGTAGATGATAGTGAATCCAGCACAAACACCGTTCCTGCAGCTCCCTCAATACCACCATTCCAAGCACAACACGGGATAAGTACACTTTACCTCTCGAATGCTTACACTTCCAAAGGTTCGATTCCCATCCTGCTCCAAAGATTACCTCATACATATATCACGTTATTGTAGTTTCCTTGATTACCTCCTCACAGGAGACACTCTCCTTGTGGGTTAGTGAGCTGTTCTATGTTCGGTCACACTTCAATGATGTCATTTATCAGAGCACCCTTTCTCACGGGTTGACAAGCGTTAAATAAAAAGTGGTTTTAGCTAGCCAAAAGCGTACGAAGCAAGGCAAAAACCAGCTAACATATCAAAGTCACTCCATCCTCATTAGTCCGAGGAAGCGTAAAAGTGGTGTGCATTACGTGTGAGGACAGTTTGGTAGGAGTGATGGAGGAGCCGAGGGTTAGGTCGACTCACCGCGCGACGTGTTCACGACGTGTTCATTATGTGACATTGAACTGGGAGTTACATTGCGTATCATTGCTTGCGTGTTCTGTATGCTTTGTTATACGTCTGTATGTTGCTTGCTTGGGGCTACCCTCGTCACCTAGGTCTCCACCACTACTCTCAACACTCACCGTCAGTGGCATTACCATTTACACCATCTCTATCACCCCTCGTTTCACCATTATGGTCACCATTAATATTACCATTATTGTTACTGCCACTCACCATTATCGTCACCATATTCACCATTATTAGAGCTAATACTATCATCACTTATGTTATCACCGCTATACTACCACCATTGCTACGAATATCACCACCATACTTGCACCAGTTATAACCACTAGTGCATATCTACCACAACTCTGACCACCAATAACACTCCCTTCCCTCCCTCCTCCCGGTATTGCCATGTTGTTGTTTAAGATTCAGCTACTGGGAACAAAAAGTTCCAAGTAGCACGGGCTATGGTGAGCCCGTAGGGTATTGCCACCAATTATTACCTGCTTATATATCACACCCCTCTCCACTTCCATTCCCCCCCCCATCTTTATTCCATCCTCCCTCTCATTTCCTCCCTTCCTACTCATTCGCCTACTTACCTAAATGCTCACGTACCCAGCCACCTACCAACCGCTTCTCATCTACAGGTGCAGATCCCGGCCACAAAGTACCAGGTGTGTGAGAGCTGGAAGGCAGCGCTCTGTAGAGCCGAGCAGTGTACCGGCATGACAGCTGCAGCTGTAAGTATAGCTGACACGGAATGTCTATTTCAATAAGAGAATGTTGCTCTGTTTGTCTAACGTTTGAGGCTAGCCTCGCCCAACTTTGTAGGCTGAATGGTCTGGGGTACAGATTCCTGAGCCTACTGGGCTCTATCATATCTACATTTGAAACTGTGTATGTAATCTGCCTCCACCACATCACTGCCTAATGCATTCCAGCTGTTAACTACTCTGGACAGTGAAAAAGTTCTTTTTAACGTCTCTGCGGCTCATTTGGGTACTTAGTTTTCACCTGTGTCCCCTTGTTCGTGTTAAACAGTTTACTTTTATCTACCCTGTCAATTCCTGAGAATTTTGTAGGTTGTGATCGTGTCTCCCCCTAACTCTTCTGTTTTCCAGTGTCGTGAGATTTATTTCATGCAGCCTTTACTCGTAATTCATGCCTCTTCGTTCTGGGACTAGCCTAGCGGAATACCTCTGAACGTTTTCCAGCTTCGCCTAGTGCGTGTGTGTGGTGGTGATGGGGGGGGGGGGGTTGCGCTAACCTTAGCATAGTATCACCAGTATAGCCACCACACCATAACTCTGCGCTAACATTAGCATAGTATCACCAGTATAGCCAGCACACCATAACTCTGCGCTAACCTTAGCATACTATCACCAGTATAGCCAGCACACCATAACTCTGCGCTAACCTTAGCACACTATCACGAGTATAGCCAGCACACCATAACTCTGCGCTAACCTTAGCACACTATCACGAGTATAGCCAGCACATCATAACTCTGCGCTAACCTTAGCACACTATCACCAGTAAAGCCAGCACATCATAACCCACCATAACCACAATGACCACCTTCGATAAACATTGATCAACACACCATGCACCTGCCAACCACTATACCCACTCATCATAACTATGTACAGCAGGCACCATAATTAGCCATAATTACAGCCCTCCTCAACCATCCAATATAACCAATCACCATTGACATATACGATAACCTTAACCATTCGTGTGTGTTGCTACCTCTCACACTTATTCCAATTCAAAATCCTTACACAGAACATTAAATTAAATAAATAATCATGCAAGTGAGCGGTAGTAAAATGAAGCCAATTGTGAAGGGCCTGAGCCTTTGTGGGTATGGAGTCTGACGACAATAATTACTCGAGAATACTATCTACTAATAAACTGATAAATGATAAATAATGAAAGAAATGACTCAACTTAGCTTAAGTTCCGTAGAGTAGTATGCGCTATAGAGTCCCTAGTCCTGGATAATGGGCCATTGAGTCCACACTCCTGGGATAATGGGCCATAGAGTCCTCACTCATGGGATAATGGGCCCTCGAGTCCACACTCCTGGGATAATGGGCCATAGAGTCCACACTCCTGGGATAATGGGCCATAGAGTCCACACTCCTGGGATAATGGGCCATAGAGTCCACACTCCTGGGATAATGGGCCATAGAGTCCACACTCCTGGGATAATAGGTCATATAATACACGTAGGTAGCCGCTGCCTCTTCACACACCTGCCGGAAGGTTCCCCATTAGTATAATTAGTTTAACTATTGTTAAAGCGTTAGTAACCATTAACACCACTGTTAAGCGCCCATTAACAGTCACGAGCGGCAATACTTCTATATTGTAGCCTAGCGTATTATCATAAGGATTGTAATTAATTAGAATAAATTAAATGGCATGGATATTATTATCACAAAATTGATACATTAATTAATGATGGCGTGGCGCAGTGGACTCAAGACGCAACTGAGATCATCCTGAGCGGGGGTTCGAACCCTCATCACGGCCCTAGTGGATTTATTTTAATGAAAGGTTAACTTTACGACATACTTTGGTGTGGAGTTTAACCTTAGGATAAATAGTTTGTGGCATGTATAACATTATCTATTTTACGTCAAACTAATACCCACACAAGGCCCCCAAACCGTCCTTTAGCTCTGTGTTGGAGGTGAGGTGACCAAGTCATCGTGTAGTCATTTAATACACTAGTGTAGGGTCAGGGGCAATATATATACTGTATATATTATGTAGCCGCTGTCCACGTGGAGTGGCGTCCTCGGGGCCCAAGTCTCGAGTTCTCTCATGTCGATTCATTGAATAATAAATAACTTATTGCAGCTGTTAGGTAGGTGTTAAACACGTGTCCGGGTCCCCACGTCTCACAACAACACCTGACGGTCGGGCGAGCACAACACAGCGTATAAAACTCCTTGAAAACAGGAGGTGAGGCCAGCCGCCGCCGCCGCCGCCATGGCCCGAGCACCCCACTGTGGCGTCTCTTTAACCCACTGATTATATTTATTATTTTTAACACATTTAGGTACATGTGCGTTTGTGCAGCTATGCCCTAGAGTGTAGAAGGGGAGTACAGTGTGTCACAAAGCTACGTGATGCTAAAATCACCATCACACAGGATGGTTAGTCAGTCATGTGATCAGTATAGTCTGCACTGGCAACCTCTACCAACGCTAATTTATGATTTCAATTGATAATTTATAAATATAGCTTATTTTATTTTAATTAACACCTTAACACTGAGGTAAGGTGAAGTATATTTTCTAAGTAGTAATCAATATTAGTGATATAAGATCAAATGAGGACCCGTGTTGAGGCCACAATGTTATGTTGTCAACACGAGGCGCTGGAGGAGGACCCGTGTGGACTCTTGGTAAACTCCTGTAAACTTACCATTTCCCTGGCTTGGTGGGCCACCCGCATCACACCGCAAGGTAGGCAGGTTACTTCACTCACAATGGCTATACTTATTAATAAGAGTCTCCGTGGTGTAGTGGTAAGACACTCGCCTGGCGTCGCGAGCGCTATGTCATGGGTTCGTATCCTGGCCGGGGAGGATTTACTGGGCGCAAATCCTTAACTGTAGCCTCTGTTTAACGCAACAGTAAAATGTGTACTTGGTTGTAACAAGATTCTTCGCGGCGGGGATCGTATTCCAGGGACCTGCCCGAACGCTACGCGTACTAGTGCTGTACAGAATGTAACAACTCTTGTATATATCTCAAAAAAAAAAATAATCAACAGTTAATGGCTGACGGCCTTGAGTCATGGGCCGACCTGCGTCTGTATTGTGTGTTGATGTCTGAGATGAATGTCATTACGACGTCACAGTGTTTATTAACATTATACTGTGGATATTTTCCACACTGTCCACAAACCACCGTTTTTATCAGGCACCTTAATCACCCACTACATCAATGCATTAGTAATCCAGCATTATCATCGTGTACCATAATCCATTACTAATCACGCATTATATCTCCCTCTATAACAACACAGTAACCACCCACCATACTCACAGTGTACTTATAAGCTTACACAATAACCATATTCCTAACACCTACCCCCATAACTGCGCCATTATAGACGCATTATTACCCCACACCGTAACACATACCACCATACGCACACTATAACCACACCATAACCACGCATCATAACCACACAATATAACTACTTCTTCCACACAGGACACCGCGTGGTACAACAGCCTGGGCACTCTGCAGGTGTGTATGGGACCCTCAGACCTGTCACCAGCTGGACAAGCTGATCCCACTCTCCAGACCATGACATACAACGTCTCCAAACTTAGGGGCAAGGATATAAACCCTCAGGTAAGCACGCTTACAGAGCTACAAGGAAAGGCTGGGAAGGAATGACTGGGGTAAACACCAGGGTATATTCAAATGTACTCTAGTGTCTTATTTAGATACCCAAGGACACATTATGGAGGCACCATATGATTCCTCACCATCTCTCTCTCTCTCTCTCTCTCTCTCTCTCTCTCTCTCTCTCTCTCTCTCTCTCTCTCTCTCTCTCTCTCTCTCTCTCTCTCTCTCTCTCTCTCTTTAACTCTTCTCTTCATTACCTTGCCAGAAATCTAAGCTCCCCTGTTCCTTCCTGTAGGACGCCAGCATCATCCTAAAGGACGCACTGTCGAGCAAGACCATCGACAACATCACCAAGCAAGATGTTGATGCTCTAGGTGAGTGTTACCAACCTTGTGGTTCTCCCACACCTCAGCTGTAATGTTGTGTTTTGTTTCAGTTACCCCCAAGATGATGTACTTCAGAGTAGTCAGTAACAGCACTGTTTTGTGAGTGGACGAGGACTTTGAAATCAATTTGTCTTTGACTGGGATTTAGTTTTCCATTAAAGGTGTTGGGACGAGGCATCTCGCCAGCCTATTGACCTAGAGTTGTGTATGTACAGGAGGGCCGTTGATGATGAGGGCTCCTGCCTGCTACCTGAAGGCCGCCGCCAGGCGTGGGCTGCTCAACACAGTCCTGCCATACATGGACTCTAGTGTTATGAGGGTCCAGGGTCCAGAGTTCTCAGCTAAGGTGGGTACAATAACTAACTATTCCCAATACTTAGAATCATTCCAACTGTTTCTAACTGAAGTGAATCCAAACAAATTTCATAACATCAACAAATCTTTCGAATTCTGTGTTTTTTCCCATATAAATAGTTCCTGTTACACCATTTCTACCAATTCCTCCATTATATTTGCTCACGTTAGTCCAACCATCTTCTCACACCATGTCCAACTACTTACACCCAATTCGGTTCTACTTGCCAACAATCGATCCCAAACCTGACATCTTTTACAACCATTTCTACTTCAGATCTTACCGACATATTACAATTATTTTCAGACGACGTTTCCCCTTCCCCAACCCACAAGACTTCTCTAAATTTCCTAACACTACAAATAAACCTCCAGACAATTTCTAACCATCATGCTAACTTGGTTCCAAGCGCTTACAGCTAATTACAAATTATCAGTCATCCCAGGCAAGCCAAACAATTTATATCCAACACGACAGTGTTAAAAAAAGTAGAAATAAAAGTATAACTTCACTTCATTAATTTCCTCCAAAAGTTAAATAATTGAACGATAAATTTTTGTAACCAATTTCCAACAAAGAAAAAACAACTTTTCATTCAAAATCACCAATTTAAAAAACGTCCAACAATTTTTATGGACGTTTAACCCTTCCCAAAATATGGGAGCGAGTGTGGTAGCCTCAGCCAGCCAGCCGCTTCAAGACTCGTAACACAAAACATCTTTTAAAATATCTGTTGACACTAGGTTGTATCATCTTTAAAAACATACATATATTATCAACTAACATTCAACAACTTCATCTTCGTTGTTCGTTATATATGATTTTGTATAAAAATCACAACCCTGTCTCCATAAATGGTAGTTCCCTTAGCGTCTATGGAATGTATTGTACAAAATAGGGCTGTTAGTCCCCTTCATTATAATTTAGGTGAAAAAATTCGCCAA
>WNGS01164437.1:27411868-27423388 GCA_020271785.1 Procambarus virginalis
CTACTGTTGTGTTTTATGCGAGGCTACTGTTGTGTTTTATGAGAGGCTACTGTTGTGTTTATGTGAGGGCTACTGTAGTGTTTTAGGAGGCTACTGTTGTGTTTTATGAGAGGCTACTGTTGTGTTTTATGGGAGGCTACTGTGTGTTTTATGAGAGGCTACTGTAGAGTTTTATGGGAGGCTACTGTTGTGTTTTATAGGAGGCTACTGTTGTGTTTTATGGGAGGCTACTGTAGTGTTTTATGAGAGCTACTGTTGTGTTTAAGAGAGGCTACTGTTGTGTTTTATGGAGGCTACTGTTGTGTTTTATGAGAGGTACTGTTGTGTTTTATGAGAGGCTACTGTTGTGTTTATGAGAGGCTACTGTTGTGATTTATGGGAGGCTACTGTTGTGTTTGTGAGAGGCTACTGTAGAGTTTTATGGGAGGCTACTGTAGAGTTTTATGGGAGGCTACTGTAGAGTTTATGGAGGCTAATGTAGAGTTTTATGGGACGCTACTGTGAGTTTTATGGAGGCTACTGTTGTGTCTTATGAGAGGCTACTGTTGTGTTTTAGAGGCTACTGTGTGTTTTATGAGAGGCTACTGTAGTGTTTTATGAGACGCTATTGTGTGTTTTATGAGAGGCTACTGTAGTGTTTTATGAGAGGCTACTGTTGTTGTTTCTCTGTAATCCTTTACACCACCGCCCACGAGATGAGTATGGGGTGCATAATAAAAAAGAAATTGAATCAATAGAACAATACCGGATTATTTCGGGACTAAAATGTTCTAATGGGCATATACACAGAGAAGTACACATGGCGGGGCATTTTAAAAATCATAATTACAGGCATAAACTGATACATATACAACAAATATTGAAATTTAAAATGTTTTTTCATAAATGTTATCTTGTACATTCGTGTACATTTAATCAGTTACTGATGTGATCAATGTCTAAAAAGTATGATAGTTTAAGGACGTGTTTTAAGGCCTATCATCCCCTGGAGGGTTACTTAGGCCATCACAACAGCTTACTGACCAACCAGCAAGTATACTCAAGTCCTGAACATAGTCCAGGACTAAAGTATGCTCTGTATATGTATATCTCTGTAGAACTAGTTATATCATCTTGAGATCTAATGGTATATAATGATATATGATCATTAAGATAATTTTACAGAAAAAAACGTATTTTGTGAGCATTATGAATTAGAAAATGTCATAATATTCCATTAAATATATTTTCACCTTCATTATATTATCATAACTCCCAAGACCAGGCGAAGACAACCTCATTGATCACTTTCATCACTAAAATAATGCCAATAAATTTGACTAATACAAATATAGAGGTTATGAAATTCCAGCTCTTGGCCTCCAGATAACTGCCTTCAATACAACATAATATCCAGCCTTACATTTATTAAATATGACTGATAGAACCCAAAGGAGCTCAGTTTATGGACATTTCAACTCTTTGTTGTTGTTGTTGTTGTTAAAGATTCGCTACCGGGAACAAGAAGTTCCAAGTAGCACGGGCTATGGTGAGCCCGTAGTGGATGATGTTTTCAACTCTTTAATTTATCCCGGTCATTTTAATGTGGTTTTAATGGAACTTTCAACAGGTAGGTAGGTAGCTACATAAGTGGAGATGTACCTAAATATGTTACCAATGAGAAAAGGGGAGATTTGAGAGGGTGGATGTTGGTAGAGAGGGAGAGGGGGAGTAGGAGAGGAACAGAGCGAGAGAGGAGAATGGAAGACGGGTGAAAAGGGGATGTTAGTGGATGTTATATATATATATATACATGTATATATATATATATACTTACAGCGAGGAAGCTCGTGTTTATATCTAACCAAACTCATTCATATATATGTATAGTCTTCGCTTGAAACAATGCAGCGATCCTACGTGTATTATATTGCCCGCTAATTTGTCCCATTACTCAAGAGCCGTTCTCAAAGCAGTCCCAGGGAGAGACTTGAGGTCTCGTCCTCCAATATTGCAAGTGTAGGATAAATTCTCCCAGATAGTCAGTCACTACTGCCGTGGACTTGGCCTTAATGAATGCCTCTGACAATGTGTCCGCTCACTCCACTGCTTCCAACATTTTTGTCTTCCAACATATATGTTGACCAGACCACACACTAGAAGGTGAAGGGACGACGACGTTTCGGTCCGTCCTGGACCATTCTCAAGTTGATTGTCATTCTCAATCGACTTGAGAATGGTTCAGGACGGACCGAAACGTCGTCGTCCCTTAACCTTCTAGTGTGTGGTCTGGTCAACATACTTTAGCCACGTTATTGCAACTCCTCGCCTGCATTCCAACATATATGTTACATTCCTGGAGGAAAACTGAAATACCCTAAGAGGATGTAATAGACAATAGAAGATATGGATAACAAAATTATTGGAATAGGATGGAGATGGAACCAGCGTCCTGGGTAACCCTAGATCCGCGCCTTAACCCATGGATCACAACATGCTAAAGCAGGTTATTTAACGTGGGATTAGCCCGGACCTACTAGGAGTCTGGAGGCAGCACCGAGCTGGTGCCAGCCCAAGTTTTACAAATAACTCGCATGTACCCTGGCGCAGGTTATGGAGTTCTCCACCAAACGCTCCCTTGAGATACACAAAGAATTCACAATAACTTGATATATGTGTGTGTGTGTGTGTGTGTGTGTGTGTGTGTGTGTGTGTGTGTGTGTGTGTGTGTGTGTGTGAAGGAGAGACAGAGGCCCAGAATGTCCTCTCCCTACAGGGTGGTTACGGCTAGCAGTCGCTTGTCCCTAATTGCTGAGAGATGAGACCGAGAAGCAGCCGTTGGTAAGTCTTTGTTGTCACTAGCATGAGAGGCGCTCCACCCGAGGATCTTAAGGAATAGTGACACAACCTAAGATTAAACCTAACATTAACGTTCCCTTCAACGTTAAATCCATTATAGGGTTAAGGTAGACAGACATGTAGTGCATCCTTGACCCTCCCTCGTCTTAAGAAAAGGAGAACGGGTAGTATATCCCTCACCATTCTCCGTCCAGTATATGTGCGTGATGGAATAGACTCACTCGACGGTCAATATAACCGGAAAAAACCTGTTGGAGTATAGCCTTTGTTATTAATATATTTGAGGGGGAGGTTGTGTGTGGTGGTTGTGGGTGCGCACTTTATTGTACCAACAGTGACGGCAAGTGTCCACAAGCGACCAAGTCTTTCCATTTGACTTTTTGTTCTATCTGCAGAATTGAGCTATTAGCTCTTGGACTCCGTCTTTCTAACCAATTTATTTTTCCCTTTATGTCTACTACATATATTTCTCTTACACACACACACACACACACACACATACACTCCCAGGAAGCAGCTAATAGCAACTGTCTAACTCCCAGGTACCTATTTACTGTTAGGTGAACAGGTGCATCAGGATGAAAGAAACTCTGCCCATATTTTTTTCTATCCGGCGCAAGGGAATCGAACCCAGGCCACAGGATTACGTGTCCAACGTGTTAGCCACACAGCCACCGGCGCCCATAACGTCTAGTAATTACCTAAGTGTAGTTACAGGATGAGAGCTACGCTCGTGGTGTCCCGTCTTCCCAACACTCTTTGTCATATAACGCTTTGAAACTACTGGCGGTCTTGGCCTCCACCACCTTCTCCCCTAACTTGTTCCAACCGTCTACCACTCTGTTTGCGAAAGTGAATTTTCTTATATTTCTTCGGCATCTGTGTTCAGTTAGTTTAAATCTATGGCTTCTTGTTCTTAAAGTTCCAGGTCTCAGGAAATTTTCCCTATCAATGTTATCAATTCCTGTTACTATTTTATACGTAGTGATCATATCTTTTTCTTCTATCTTCTAGTTTTGGCATATTTAATGCCTCTAACTTCTCCTCGTAGCTCTTGCCCTTCAGTTCTGGGAGCCACTTAGTGGCATGTTTTTGCATCTTTTCCAATTTGTTGATGTGTGTGTGTGTGTGTGTGTGTGTGTGTGTGTGTGTGTGTGTGTGTGTGTGTGTGTGTGTGTGTGTGTGTGTGTGTGTGTGTTCGCGCTCCCTTACATGCGTGCGTGTCCCACACGCAGCTCGGCAGTACTCGTGGAGTTCTTCAATTATTAAACAAAGGCGTCAATAGAGAAGCGGAGGACGCGAGACAAACCACAGGAAACAGAAAAGATGGCCGCCGATGATTACCCAGACGCGACTGGCGAACATTCCAGGCGGGCGGCAGTGCCAGTGAAAAAAAAAGAGTACAGTAAAAGAGAAAAGTGCGACAGTGCCAGAGAAAATTGGCTGCGGTGATACAGAGGCGGGAGGCCGGGCCGTCAAAATTTAGTCCTGCACCCATGTTCAAATCTATGAAACAGTGTAGGAGACCATGCTATAATTTAGGAAGCCATGACAAGGTGTAGCCGTGACTCTGTTACCGTGACACTAGTGTCAATGACAGTGTAAGGGGGGCCATAATACTGTTTAAGTCCCACACTGGTAATTAGCTTGACATACGCTACTCTTATTGGATGCCGGGTTGGGCCTTGACCAGTTTTTTCCACAATATATCACTAGTTTTTTTCTTATTTGTCATTTATTTGTGTATATTTTGTCATTTATCTCATTTATCTTTATTTCTCATCTTACTTTGTTTTGTATTAATGATATATATTTGGCAGAGGAGGATGGAGCGACGACTGATGATGGTTGGCGTCCTTGTCATGTTGAGTGAGTATTAGGTTGGGCGTCACCCTGAGTATTATCTCCCAGTCCCCTTCATTCTCACACAGTATATCCAACAATGACCTCACACTATGATATCACACATATCCATCCACTACGTTATATTTTGTAAATGAAATTATCCTATCACGATATCAGAACTGTTAACGCAGTATGACTAAACTGGGTCTAAGAGAGTTTGCCAAGTTTCTTCATATCAGGAGAATAAAGGCAATAATAGTATTAGTCACATCATGATGTATGTACCTTCGAGGTAATCACTTCAAAACACGCTACGTATACATAATAAGTGTTTTATATAGCTCCTATCCCAGGTTAGGTTAGGTTAGGTTAGGTTAGGTTAGGTGTTACACAAGTGTATTGCATTCTAAAATATATATAACGTGAAATTATGGCGGATTCCCTAGAATTTGATATTAAAGAATACCTTGGCCTTCGGGCTTATCAAATTTAATGAGTTTACCAGACTTAGTCTATTGTAGAGCCTCGATGTATATTTTAGTAAACATAACTAAACTAGTTATAACGTGAATAATCTCTGTTTAGGACAAAGGTTCACTCACCAGTCTAAAGGAATATTATCAGAACTTTAATAATAAAGACTTCAAATCATCAGAAATATCTAAGTGGTTAAACCAGAGCAGCGGTCAATTAAGTAGGATCACTTTGGCCTGACGACACGTTGAAATATATATAGAACTGCAAGCTCTTACACAAAAAGAAATATATGCAAATGATCCAATGTTGTGTCGCCCCAAGATTTTCATACACAGTAGGCTAGGTGTTCTAAAGTTACACAGTAGGCTAGGTGTACTAAACTTACACAGTAGGCTAGGTGTTCTAAACTTACACAGTAGGCTAGGTGTTCTAAACTTACACAGTAGGCTAGGTGTTCTAAAGTTACACAGTAGGCTAGGTGTACTAAACTTACACAGTAGGCTAGGTGTACTAAACTTACACAGTAGGCTAGGTGTTCTAAAGTTACACAGTAGGCTAGGTGTTCTAAACTTACACAGTAGGCTAGGTGTACTAAACTTACACAGTAGGCTAGGTGTTCTAAACTTACACAGTAGGCTAGGTGTTCTAAACTTACACAGTAGGCTAGGTGTTCTAAAGTTACACAGTAGGCTAGGTGTTCTAAACTTACACAGTAGGCTAGGTGTAACTAGCTCATTAAGATTGTAACTTGCTTAGCTAAACGAATTGTGGGGTTCAGTTCCAGAGCCCAATATGTACCTCTGTAACCCTTTCCACTACCGCGCCCACAGGATGGGTATGTGGTGCATAATAAATGAACTGAGCTAAAAACTAACTGCTCTACACTCACACAGTAGGCTAGGTGCTATACAATTACATAGTACGCAGCAAGAATATACATTTTCCTATTAATTTCTCGTAGTTTGTACTGTTAAGTCTTTTGATATTATTGCGAGTTAGTTAATTGTTTTTATTGCATTGCTTCTTGTGTTGTGATCGTGTATCAGTGTTTGTGTGTGTGTGTGTGTCCGTGATCCACCTAACTGTTGTGTGTTCCGTGTTGGTGACAGTGTCGAGTGGGGCGGTGGGCGCCAACTGGTTCACTGATCAGTGGAACAGTCTCTCCTCCTCCGTCTCTGCCCTCTGGGCCCAGACCTCCCAGCTCTTTGACAAGACCTACAACAACATGTAAGTATGTGAGAGTGTATGTAATACGCTGTATATATGTATGCCAGTGTGTATACACCATTTACTATATGAATGTACATATATCTGTATATTGGTATATTTTGGTATATATTGTATTTTGGTATATATTGTATTTTGGTATATATTGGTATATTGGTATATATAGGTTTATATGTTTTTATAAGGAATAGGATGACTATTCCCGTGAGGAACATCGTTAAGTACTACCTATATTTCAAACAATATATTGCCTTTCGAAATCTAAATAAAACCAATCTTAAGAATCTAAAACCAATAAATAATCACCAGATCTAAAACCAATAAAATTACAAGTCAAGCAAAAGGTTCACAAAAACTAACAGTTAAATACAACGACAATAACCACTCAAGAAAGCACATTGCAAGACGTTAAAACTGAATAAAATAACTCAATATGTAACATAAAGAATTAACACTTAACTATCTTAAGTATACAAAACACAAAAGCAAACAGGGAACTCTACTTAAGTTAATGGTCAACCAAATTAGGAAGTGACGACATATTTATGGTATGGTGTTGTGGTTAAGTGTTGACAAAGTCTGCAGGGATATTAAGGCCTTAACAACAGCTTTACTGGACCAACCAGCAAGAATACTTTAGTCCTAACCTAAAGTCGAACTTTTGGTGCATATATATACACTGAGAAGAAGGGTTACACCTCTCGGTGCATACAGAACATGGTTCGATAGCGTTGATACCAACCACAACCAGTTATAAGATATTACAACTACAAGCTGTAAGAATGGTTGGCCTTTATACAAAAGGCCCGCTAAAAAATATATCAAATATGAGCCGGCAGTAAACACCTTTAAATAATGAATGTGTTACAAGTTGAGGATTACAGTGAATGATGAACTAATGTTAATATTCTCGAGCTCCTCAGATGCGGGGCGGGAACAAGGAGATACATTAGGCATTTCCTCTCTGGATTGAAGAGTTCAAACAGGAAACTAGAATTCCATTTGGTCTCTGGTGGTGTCGATGAGCCTGGAACCAGCTCTTGAGAGTTGACTCTGGTCCGAGGGAGGAACTTACGGAGCGTGGTACGCGAACAAGGGGACACAGGTGGAGATTGAGTACCCAAATGAGCCACAGGCACGTTAGAAAGAACTTTTTCAGTGTCAGAGTAGTTAACAGATGGAATGCATTAGGCAGTGATGTGGTGGAGGCTGACTCCATACACAGTTTCAAATGTAGATATGATAAGAGCCCAGTAGGCTCAGGAATCTGTACACCAGTTGATCGACAATTGAAAGGCGGGACCAAAGAGCCAAAACACAACCTCCACAAGCACAACTAGGTGAGTACAGAAAAATTCAGCTGAATTTAATTTACCAAAAATTGAATGGATACAACGATGGGAAATCGCGCTTAACAAAATTATCAAAGCTTTACGTAAATCCAACAAAACAGAGATGGTTAATCAGATTGCCTTCTCCTTGCTCGTCTTAAAATATTCAAGTGTCCTACACTAGACACTTCTACTGCAGCTAAAGAAGCAGGCTGGCTTATTTCGAGGAGTGGTAATTACTGTAAGTTGGGTGAGGGAGTACCTCTCAGGAAGGAAGCAAAATGTCTTAATGAGAGAGGATTAACACATGTAAATTAGCGATACATACTGATTAGAGTACTAGAAGGGTCGTACTACGTTCCTAGTATTTATTGACGCCTTAACACAGAAAAAATAGCTTCCTTATAGCTATTTGTTTAATGATAACGATAAATTACTGAATAACAAAACATAATTGGTTGCACAATTAACTAATATACTCTACAAGCACACCTAGTTATTTACACCTAGGTTAGTACACAACCAGCCGAGTGCTAGCTCGCGCGCGCGCGCATGTACACACAAGCTAAGTACTTCAATAACTGTTTAGTCGCCAAATGCCATACTATTTACGTGTACAATGGCTACATGATCATTTAAAATAAGTCAAAATTGAACATTAATGGCAGGTAATTTCAGAAGCATTGACCGGAGTGCCGGCCGTCGTGCGTGACCAAGAGTCACTACTGCTCTACACTCTGGCGCTGGGGGTGGCACCACTGGCGCCGGGGGTGGCACCACTGGCGCCGGGGGTGGCACCACTGGCGCCGGGGGTGGCACCACTGGCGCCGGGGGTGGCACCACTGGCGCCGGGGGTGGCACCACTGGCGCCGGGGGTGGCACCACTGGCGCCGGGGGTGGCACCACTGGCGCCGGGGGTGGCACCACTGGCGCCGGGGGTGGCAACACTGGCGCCGGGGGTGGCACCACTGGCGCTGGGGTGGCAACACTGGCGCCGGGGGTGGCACCACTGGCGCTGGGGGTGGCAACACTGGCGCCAAGGGTGGCACCACTGGCGCTGGGGGTGGCAACACTGGCGCCAAGGGTGGCACCACTGGCGCTGGGGGTGGCAACACTGGCGCCGGGGTGGCACCACTGGCGCCGGGGGTGGCACCACTGGCGCCGGGGGTGGCAACACTGGCGCCGGGGGTGGCACCACTGGCGCCGGGGGTGGCAACACTGGCGCCGGGGGTGGCACCACTGGCGCCGGGGGTGGCAACACTGGCGCCGGGGGTGGCACCACTGGCGCTGGGGGTGGCACCACTGGCGCTGGGGGTGGCAACACTGGCGCCGGGGGTGGCATCACTGGCGCCGGGGGTGGCACCACTGGCGCCGGGGTGGCATCACTGGCGCCGGGGGTGGCATCACTGGCGCCGGGGGTGGCACCACTGGCGCCGGGGGTGGCACCACTGGCGCCGGGGTGGCACCACTGGCGCCGGGGGTGGCACCACTGGCGCCGGGGGTGGCAACACTGGACCCAATAATGTCAACAACGGCTGTAAATTTCCACTCATGACAATTGAATAATAGCAAAAATACAAAAAATATAAAAATAATTATCAAATTATGATAAAAAATAAACTTAAATATTATTAATTTCCTCGCCAACATCTCTCCCCACCATTCTTCCCTACCATCCCACCCTACCAATCCTCCCCACCATACCCTAAGAGCAGCACTCGCCTCACTTGAAAGTAATTTGATGTGTCATAAATTGTTAGTAATTGTATTGATTAGCTGTAAAGTCAAGGCTGAAGGAGAGAGAGGGAGGTGGGGCTCGAGCCCTGGGCAGGAAGGATCAACTGGGCACAGATCATTAATACTCGCCCCTGTTCACCCAGCAGTAAATAGGGATCTGGTTGTAAACCCACTGGCAAGTGGTGTTCCAGGGAAAGTGTTAGGGGTGAGGTTGAATATGAGGTGTCAGAGGAGAGAGGTCAACGTGAGCTACCATGAGTGAGAGGGGGTATACTCCGGTGCCCTCCTGTGTACTCTCTCTCTCACACACACACATGTGTAGCGTACACAAGGTCCACTCTTCTCATACTGCTCAATTGGGAATGTTTGGTGTTCCCATGGTTACTGTGCGTAGGTCTTGGCTACTGTGTGCAGGTCCTGGCTACTGTGTGCAGGTCCTGGCTACTGTGTGCAGGTCCTGGCTACTGTGTGCAGGTCCTGGCTACTGTGTGCATGTCCTGGCTACTGTGTGCAGGTCCTGGCTACTGTGTGCAGGTCCTGGCTACTGTGTGCAGGTCCTGGCTACTGTGTGCAGGTCCTGGCTACTGTGTGCAGGTCCTGGCTACTGTGTGCAGGTCTTGGCTACTGTGTGCAGGTCCTGGCTACTGTGTGCAGGTCCTGGCTACTGTGTGCAGGTCCTGGCTACTGTGTGCATGTCCTGGCTACTGTGTGCAGGTCCTGGCTACTGTGTGCAGGTCTTGGCTACTGTGTGCAGGTCCTGGCTACTGTGTGCAGGTCCTGGCTACTGTGTGCAGGTCCTGGCTACTGCAACGTTTCCTCATCTCCACGCCTTCACCTCCACTCCCTTTCCTCCTCCTCCTCCCACGCCACAACGTCCTCTCTCTCTCTCCCCTCTACCACGCCCACTTCCTGCCTTCTCCACCCACATCCTCACCTCCACACTACCAAACCTCCACCCACTCCCACAACTTAACTCTCTTCCTCCACCTACTCAGTACCTCTGCCTTTTCACTCCCTCCACCACCCACTTCACCTCCATCATCACCACCACAACCAATCATCACTACCACCAGCCCCAACCAACACCACAACCACCGTCATTATCACCACCATCAACCACAACCAACACCAACCCTCACTATATATATATATATATATATATATATATATATATATATATATATATATATATATATATATATATATATATGTTACGTGTCCAGGAGGAAGCGGTTCTCGGCAATATCAGCGGAGCTGAAAGGATGGTTAAAGAACAAGACCTTCTCCAACGCCACGGCCTCCCAGATGCTCAACAAGATCCCTATAGACGGCTGGAGGGAGATGCACGTACGACATTTATCTTCGTGTTCCGCACTTCATTAATCATTTGTTGTGTTTTGGTGGTGGAAGTGTGTGTGGATATGTGTGTTTTAGTGGTGGAAGTGTGTGTGGATATGTGTGTTTTAGTGGTGGAAGTGTGTGTGGATATGTGTGTTTCGGTGGTGGAAGTGTGTGTGGATATGTGTGTTTTGGTGGTGGAAGTGTGTGTGGATATGTGTGTTTTGGTGGTGGAAGTGTGTGTGGATATGTGTGTTTTGGTGGTGGAAGTGTGTGGGGATATGTGTGTTTTGGTGGTGGAAGTGTGTGTGGATAGTGTGTTTTGGTAGTGGAAGTGTGTGTGGATATGTGTGTTTTGGTGGTGGAAGAGACTCGAAAGGTCAAAAGCATTTCACGGAGCTAGGACTCAGCTAAAATGTTCACATTTGATTACATAGTGACCGCAGTTGGTACATAGGGACAGTTTTCCCCTGACAAAGTTTACCTCGTGTCGGATCTACATAAAAAATGTGGTGGAAGCTCCCGAGGTGGATACTTCCGTTAATTGTCTGTTGCTATAATTTAGGATAATTTACCTAAGGTCGTTGGGGTTTTGGTAGATAATTCCAAATACATATATGTCATAAATAGGAATATTTCAATTTATTTGTGTGCTATCACGGTCTGCACAATATGCAAGGTAGTTTACACACAAAGTGACTTACAAAGATGACAAGGACGCCCACAA
>WNGS01164437.1:27431325-27444519 GCA_020271785.1 Procambarus virginalis
ATACGTTGAAGACTTAAGGAGAGCCAAAACTTAGAGCTCAACCTCCATATACACAAACAGGGGGATATTGTGCAGTTGGCTTAACAGCCATTGTAGAATCATTTGGGCACCTTCCTAACATTTGATCCCATTTCACTTGTAAATAGTTACATGGAGATAGTCAGTGTTGTTGGATTGCATTCAGGGAAATAGGACTAAGCGTTTGCCATTAGGTCGAGATGAGATGCTTTACTATCCCAAACAATAGGACCCTATTTACCTAAGAAAGCCTCGGTAAAACAAAGTTTGGTGTGTTGTTGGCTTCAACCAACCCAACAACCAACTCTTTGGTTTTCTATTGGTTGGCAAAGTTGGCTTCATCCGAGCATCTCTCCTCCCAGCCCGCGATGCTGATGACTGCCAGCAAGTCCGAGGTCACCAACCTCATAGAGATGGGACCCGGCAAGGTCCCCCAGAGTTTCCGTCGACGAGTTGAACCGTATGACGCTCATCACCAGAACGGCAAGAGGAGGTCATCACATGACTTTTCCAGAGCGAAGTCGGCCAGGTACTGTATACATCATCGTAGGTCTTATTTACACCACACCACACAACACCACGCACGCACACCTATGACACTGGAAGACACAATAGTAAGGGAGACAGGATCACTACTACAAAATTTCATTGAGGAATTGGACAGGTAGATAAAAAAACTGTTTAAAAAACACGGGTGGTACACAGAACAAGGGACAACTAGTGGAACTAAGTACTCCAATGAGCCCAGGGCTTTAGAAGAATGTTGTTCACGTGTCAGAGTGTTTAACAGATGGAATGCATTAGCAGATTTGGCAGTGATGTGGTGGAGGCTGACTCCATACACAGTTTCAAGTTGTATATATGATAGAACCAGTAGGCTCAGGAAATCTATACACCACTTGATTGACAGTTGAGGCGGGACAAAGAGCAGACCTCAAACCCCGCAAGCACAAATATGTAAGTAAACCCCCCCCACCACACACACACACAGTTTCAAAAGCGTCATACAACAAAGAGTACTGGGAAAGGACGGGACACAACGAGCGGGCTTATCATCCTGTAACTTACACTAAGATAGGTACACTTAAGGTAATTACACACACACATACACAGAGCAAAGTCTTAGATTTTATTTAAAATTGTATCTTTTTAAAAAATATTTTGATTATTTTTCAGTGTAATATTAAAAAAAACATTTTTGTTAATGCTTTAATATTAATTATCATAATTGATTGTTGCATAAGTCCCAAAAGTACTCTACTTAGGCCATTACCTTTTGCATGTGACAAACTGGCCAATTTATTTTAGATATGAAAATCTATTTATTTGGCTAAAAAATCTATTTATTCTAGCTATAAAAATCTATTTATTCTAGCTATGAAAATCTATTTATTCTAGCTATGAAAATCATATCTAGCTATAAAATCTATTTATTATAGCTATGGAAAATCACTTGCACGCAGGAGCCGTCGGTCCATCCTCGTTCGTCCTGTGGAAGACAATCACCACAATAATATGAGGGTCGCATCCTTTCCTCAGGCTTGTTAAAGCAGCGGCTTTCCCCAACATGCATTCATAATTTTTTTACATATTGTGCACTAAAAACAAGTTTGCTCTCATATGTAAAATAATATTAAACAAGCCAGTGGCTTATCAAAGAACCTTCCATTGTTTTCTGAAATCTTTTCCAACGCGTGTTTTGAACTGCGGTAAAGTCTTTACATTCACGGCTTCAGCAGGTAGGTGGTTCCATGGGCATAGTTAAAGGTTAATTTGACTGCTCCTAATCCTTTGGTTGGCTTTTTTTACTGCATTCCCACTTGTGCAACTTTCAGTGATTAGTGGATTATGACTCCTAGGTCCTTATTATATATATTTTTTATAAGAAAAAAAAAAAGATCTTGAATACACTGTGTCTCAGGTCTATACGCTATTTTGTTAGTGTTTTATTGTTCTCAAGCTGCATATTGGCAGTCTTAAGGTTATAATCAACGCCTTCTTTGAATGTATGTTCTTTCAATGTATATTCTTTGAATATATTCTTTGAATGTATATCTTTGAATGTATATTCTTTGAATGTGCATTGTTTGATGAATGTGTAATCTTTGGCTGAGTTCTCAGTTTTATCACGCATTCGGAGGCCAACATATGAAATTAAATCCTCATGAAATGGACTAGCAATTGTCATCATTAATAATTCTCTTGCACATGTATTCAGCTTCAGAGACAAGCACACTACAATTGTGCCTTAGAGAGTTCAAAGAGGTGTATGTGTTGGGGGGATAAACTCTACCAACCCGGAAGGATTATTAAGACCACCATTATACCTTACCCGAACATAGTTTCGAGCTAAAATCAACTGAGAACATATATATATATATATACTGAGAAATGGGGATACTGTACACCATTCAGTGTATATAACCCTGCCCCTCCACCAGATATAATTGTAATTGATAAGACAAAGTTCACAACAGATATATCAGTAATTGTCATCATCTCCCACATCTCTCTCGTCCTGTGCCTCCTCCCCTTCATATAACTTTCCTACCTCTCTCACTTCCCTTCCCTCCCACAACCCTCCATCTCTCACTATTCCCCACACTCTCCCTCTCTGTCACTATTCTTCTCCTTCCCCCTCTCTCACTCTCCTAAAATAACCCATCACATACGCTGTGAATCGAATAATTGCTATAACAATAGATGAGTCGTGACAAGAGACTGTTCACACAATTCACAACACAAGTACCACAAGATATGACCTGTGTGCACATATAGCTCCCGCACCATCACGTGTGGCGATGCTCTAATTTGCTTTTTAAACTAGTATATAACTTGAATAAGCTGATTCATACACATTCTGTAGGTTTATTTTTTTTAACCTTTTGGGCGAGTTCACACGCTTGCATTCCGTTTTCTTTACCGGTATTAAGGCTAAGTTTTGGTTTTTTAGTTTAGTTCATTTATTATGCACCCCATACCCATCCCGTGGGCGGTAGTGGAAAGGGTTACAGAGGTACATAATGGGCTCAGGGACCTAAGCCTAAGGCAAATTGATTATCTCAGTTATCATCGCAAGTAAGGTGTCCAAGACGCCATTATGGCCGACGCCACATGGCAGCGCTAATGTCCTAATATAGGCGTTCAGCTTAAAGATATACGCTATTTGAATTATGATAATCTTGTATTTTGTAAGTTGTCGCATTACTTGATAACTGTTCAAATAACATTTCAGAGCACATTCTTTTTACGAATTATAGTTAATACACCCGGATAATTTATTCAAAATCTTAATTATGTTAGGGGACTGAATTACACTTAATTATATATAATTAAATATACATTGCATTAGTGATTCTAGCAGTCGCAAGCCTGGACGATATTCGTGACAAAAGTATACTTGCTGGTTGATCAGTAAAGTATTTAGGCGGCCTTATTGACAATACAGAAACTGATAGAACTTAAAGCCCAACACTAAACAGAAAATATATATTTGATAGTCTTAATGCATAATATATTTGGGTGTAATAACCATTTACACAAACAGATTACAAATATACAGATTATGCGACTTACATCACATGACAATACTGCAAACTTTAATGCTGATCAAAGGAAAGGCAACAATTATTGCAATATATTGATCGCTGTATATATAAACCTGCCACATGCCCCTGTCTATCATAACCCCAGACGATGCATGACGCAGGTAAGGCTAATGATTGAAGATGACACGAGAGGGAGCGTGACGAAGGAATATTCACACATCTGGTAGGAAAAAGATTAAATGAAAATGATTACTTGAGGTTGGCGTGCATGGGAGGTGAGGCGACTTATGTCTCATTACGTCCGTAGTCGACTCCAACTGTCCTCTACAATTATCTCTTTGGCTTTAGCATATATTGAGAAATGTGTAATTAGTCTACGTATAATTAATGTTGAGATGTTACATGTTCTGTAAAGAGGTATTTCTCGGTGTATGTACAATGATTACTTGACTCTGAGCTGTGTTCCAGGTTAAGGTTAAGTTCATACTGTTCTGTTAAGTTCACCAAAAGTTTATAAACATTCCAATTCGAAATAAATATTTACATCAAGAGGAATATTGCTATATGTATTAACATTCTTTATGTAAATAAACTCCTTAAGGAAGTAGAAAATACTTCAATGAATAGCCCTTAGTGTTGGGCATCAGATCAAATTTTAATTTATAATATAGGTGATAATATATGTACAGTATAAGCTAAGGTCATTTGCTTTAACGACCTTCGTAGTCGATGTTCCTAAAATCTTACAGGAATATTAAAATATTTGTATTGAGAAGTCATTTGATGTAAATTTAATTCATTATTAAAAAGTCATTATGATGATTTGGTGAAGTTAACTGCTGAAATGCTGTAAAGCAGCTTTTATGGGTGGGTGACCTTATCGAAGTTAATAAATAGAACAGAACCCACAATTTTGGTTGTAATCGCGTCGACTTCTATTACGTAGTTAAAAATACAAAGTCAAAATACCATTGTTCCTAGCACTAATTATTGAAATTTTCCAAAAAGTCGACCGCTTGTATAAGGGAAATTGAATGCAATTTTGAGTGGTATTACCATAGACACATTCAGAGAATATAGTTCTTGGAAATATCATGTAAGTTAGAGGATTAAATAGTTTAATATACTGGTTTGAACAATGGCGACCATGAATACGTTATTATGTCAACTGATACTTTGTTTTACGGGGAAAGTACACAATTAAGTGATGTAGCAGACATTTACAAACTTACCTTGATCTTGAAGTCTTAGGGATTATAATATTTTTTTAAGAACAGCATGAAAGATTCCGTTGTTATAGTGATCCCAAACAGCCGACAGAGCTGTAAATGCTAACAACTTACAGAGTAGAGGAAGTGTTGCTGAGAGTCAGTAGCAGGAGGAGCTGTGAGTGTTAAGACTGAGGTGAGACTCAGCTGGTGTGACCACTAGTACGTCATTAAGAAGGCGTGAGAAGGCACACGAGTCGCACACGACGCTGGTGGTCACTACGACACGACTGACCCCGTGGCTGGCCAAGCACCCTAGTGTCTCTTGCTCTCCCACTGTCCTCCTCCTCCCCCCCCCTCTCACCTCCCAGTCATCCACCCCCCTACATCACTCATCCCTATCTCTCCACCTCTCACCCTCACACCTAGCACCCTAGTGTCTCTTGCTCTCCCACTGTCCTCCTCCCCCACCCCTCTCACCTCCCTGTCATCCACCCCCCTACATCACTCATCCCTATCTCTCCCACCTCCCACCTCACCCCACTCATCCAGTGCTCCTCCAAACTGCCCTCAACCGAATCTCACTTTCCAACAACAAGAATGCCATTTATCATTTCAATATCGAATAACAACATCATTTAGCCAAACTACTTGTCATTTTTAACAATAGCAAATTATAACACCTGAGCACGTATACAGGAGCCATAATTGCCCTCCAGAATACACATACAGCCAGCAATACAAATATATTTTCGCATTATAACCATTTATACCTGCTTTTTAATTAGGCTCATTTGCATATCCAACTTTCCATCTATGTTCTCTTGGTCTACTTCATCACAAGTTAAGAAGCTGCCATTTTGCTCCATAATTATCCTCTCAATATTTTATATGTAGTGGATATACCTTGTACGCTTTCTCTCCCTTAAATATATGAGATTGAGTACCGTTTACGTGATGGATCAATCCTCTATGTACTGTCATCACTTACGGTGTGTAGCACATCTTCAAAGAATCGACTAACATTCTAAAATGTCATTCTTATGATAATCAGCTTCTGATCTCTCCTAAGTCTTTCTTTCAAATTCCTGTAGTTGTGATGATTTTTTGATGGTTTTCTGTCTCCCCTTTTTCATACATTACCTTACACTTATTGCGGTTGAACTCGAACAGCCAATCATAAATATTGTTGCGATAACTACGCTGATATTTACGAGCTCACTGCCTTGGGTTTGAAGTATATCTTTGTTTTCTGGCCATCAGGGGCCAGATTCACGAAAATACTTACGCATGCACTTACGAACCTGTACATCTTTTCTCAATCTTGGCGGCTTTGTTTCCAATTATTAAACAGTTAATGAGCTCCGAAGCAGGAGGCTGTTTATAACAATAACAACAGTTGAATGGCAAGTTTTCATGCTTGTAAACTGTTTAATAAATGTAACCAAAGCCGTCAAAGTTTGAGGAAAGATATACACGTTCGTAAGTGCTTACGTAAGTGCTTTCGTGAATCTGGCCACCAGGCACTTTCTTAGCTTGTTACTAGTTATCCCGGCTCGTTTCTCCATCGTCTTCACCAGACTTTCATTACGGACACGATATCAATTACTTTTGACAGTAGAAAAATGAAATCTAACCAACTTTATTTTTCCTGATCGTGTCTTGTATCGTTATTGACTTCCAGGATGTTTATCTCGTATGACTTCCCCGTCCCTCTCTAAAACCATGTTGACCTTTCATTGCAAAGTTCACCCCTCATTAGGTGGTTCATTATTCTCTTTCAGATTACCTGTCTTCAGCACTTTGCAAGGAAGTGTTTAGTGACACTGGTTCAATACTTGAGCACCTGTCATCAGGTGTGAGCCTCCTGTGTTGTGTCTACAGTTCCTCCTTAAGGCTCCATAACATCAACCTTTGACTCATTACATATGACTCGTACACGAGCACAACCTTCCTATAAACTTTTCCCAGCACTTACGTGTGTTCTTCCAGCTTCACGCATCAATTTCCTTAAGTTTATTTCCCAAGTCGTATAGGTCGGGCATACCTGACAGACTCTCGCGGTGTGAATATGTGAACTACAAAATATCTTTCACTATAGGCAGGCGATGAGTCACAATAACGTGGCTAAAGTATGTTGACCAGACCACACCACTAGAAGGTGAAGGGACGACGACGTTTCGGTCCGTCCTGGACCATTCTCAAGTCGTTGTCTCAAATCGACTTGAAGAATGGTCCAGGACGGACCCGAAACGTCGTCGTCCCTTCACCTTCTAGTGTGTGGTCTGGTCCAACATACTTTAGCCACGTTACTGTGACTCCTCGCCTGCAGAAGCACTGGTGTAATAGTGGGCCACTATGACCACACATTACGGACGTCAAGTTGAACACGAACTTTGTTTACAATTTATAACAAGAATAAACAACATGACGCATTCAACAGTTCAAGCATCTTTACATGAATGGCTAAAATATATACTATTTTACAGAAAATATTTATTAAATTACAAGTCTAATAATGATGTACTGTGGTGAATTAAACGTTCGCATTGCTATAGAGATCACTGAATAGAAAAGCCCACTCGGAGTTTGGAGTAAGCAAGAGTAACTTATAGGAGAGAAGCGTGGTGCGAGCAAGTTCTTTAGTCCAGGTAAAGATCTTGTTGTCAGTTGTTGTGGGGTTGAGAACTTCAGAGTTCCACTCTGAAGTTCTCCAAATCCACTCCTCCAAATTCCCTCCTACCTTCTCCACACTCCCTCACCTACTCCTCCACAACCCACCTCACCTACTCCTCCCACACTCCCTACCCCACCCCTCCTCACCTACCCTCCCCCCCCCCCCTATCCTCCCCACCACCCACTCTCACCCCCTACCTACTCCCACACCACCACTCCCACCCCTCACCACGCTCACACCTCTATCTCACTACCTCCCCCACTCCTACACACCAACCTCCCTCCCCCCCCTATCTCCAACCCCACCAACGCTATCCCACCCAACTCCCACATCCTGCCACTCTCCACCTCTCCCACCAGCACTACTCCTCCACCCCCCTACCCTCCACCCACTCTCACTCCCTACCCTTCACCCCACTTCAACCCCCAACCCCCCACCACTCCAACCATGGGCATATCACTAGGCAACTGTCAGTTGGTGGTGGCAACCACGATAACAAATGAAAATGCCGCCACCATTATCGCTTTGGAATTCTTAGGTGGTATGGTGGCAATGTTTTGTCATTTAGTTTGTTCTTTAGTGCATGTGCTGGTGGCCTGCTGGAGACAGTGATGTTATCAGGTATCATTCAGGGTGCAGGATCTCCAGCGCCATTATGTCGACGTCTCGACGGTTGTCAAATATTATATTATTTAACTCCATGTTTGTGTATCTTACTCCATCTTCCTCTAAAGGCTTCGCTGGTTTGCTCTCATGTACTATTTCAACGGCTTCCAGATCCCTATCACCTTAGTTTGAAAAAAATAATTTTGTCTACATTCCTATCTTCTCATTTAAATGTTTTGCTTCAGCAAAGTTCAGTTTCAGCCTATCTCTGTCGCCCAACACTTGGCACTGGACGGTAGAGTGACGGTCTCGCTTCATGCAGATCGAGGTTCAATCATTCCACCAACCCAAGTGTTGGTGGCACCATTTCCTTCCCCCCGTCACCATCCCAAATCCTTATCCTGACCCCTTCCCAGGGCTATATAGTCGTAATGGCTTGGCGCTTTCCCTGATAATTGCCCTCCCTTACCTTTGAAAGATCCCGTCTTAATGATCATTGTTTCTTATCTTTCTCCATCATTTTACAATGTCCTGACATCCTAAGAGCCGTCTGTCATTGGTTCCACTCACTTTAAACTATCACCCTTCAGGGGCGAGTCTTACCTCTTATACAAGTTGCCTATCATCTGGTATCCTGTCATCGTACTGACTCCTTTCCTTCACCCCGTTCCCTCTATCCACCCTTTACCCCTCCATCCTTCGCGCTACAAACCATCCTCCACTACCCTCCGTGCCCCCCTACCCCCCCCCTCCCCCCTTACATTCCTCCTCACAAACACAAACTGGTTTTAGAGTCAATCAATCGCTACCCAGTTGGTAATGATATACACAAACCCGTATATGAAAGTGACCTTCACTTGGAATCCCGGTTATAGATAATTGTATATATTTATATTATTATATATTATTATTATTATTTGTTACTTTAGGCCAATATTTTTGCTCCGAGTCGTCGGGAAAATCTTTGAAAGATATTTTTTGAAAGAGTACAAAAGCATCTTCATAAGAATTATCAATTAACAAGCAATTGAGTTTTAGAGTAGAGGAAAGAGCAGGTGTAGCCTGCAAGCCAACAGGTCACCTTACAAGTGCAGGACGTGGTGTCACTCAAGTGTCAAATGAAAAACACCTGTTGCACACGTCATTCATTTGTATTATTTTTTTTACCTTGGTTAACAGGAATGGGGGCGATGGGGAGTCCAGGGACGTTTTTGTGTGTCAAAGTGAAGCGGAAGGTTGTGGGCGGTGTGTGGGGTGGAGTATGGTGTGGGCCGGGTGTGGGTGAGATGGTGTGGGGGCTTGGTTGAGTGGAGGTGTGTAGCGGTATGAGAGAGGAGAGATGGAGGGACGGAGTTGTGGGAGGATGATGCATGAGAGGAGGCGGAGTGAGGGGGTGAGAGGAGTATGATGGGTGGGAGGGGGAGATTGTGCAAGGGTGTGCAGGGAGAGGCGTAGTTTAACAAATGGTATGAACGTAAGTAAAGTGGGTGGAGGAGGTTTCAGTTGGTTTTTTGGTTATTTTTTGTAGTTGGGGATGAGGAGTGTGGGCTGTGTTTAAGTTGCTGGCATTATGCTTTTCCGCTCTCCGCCTCTGTCGCTCCCACGCTTTCTCCGTTCTCCGTGTTATATTTCCCCCCTCCTATATTCTCTCTCGATTTCTTTACTCGCGTCCTTTTCTCTTCTCCGCTATTCCCCGTCTTCCTCTGTTCCTGCCTTCTCCTTCCCCTATCTCCCTCCCTCTACCTAGCTTCTTCCTGTTCGTGTAATTCGGTATGCTAGGTGTATTTTGGTGGGTGTTATCAAACCAAACGTGTTCAACACACAAAATCAATTTTAAACTAAGAACACACGCACACACACATTCACTAGCACAGACAAAATAACCACCAACTTGCAGAATAAGCACGAATATCAAAATATTTCAATGTGCCAGTTGAAGGGATGATAACTCATGATACAACACAAGATATAGGACATAGTTTATGGGTTAAAAAAAGTTGATTACTGTATCCCGTTATGGCGTGTTAGTAAAATACTTGTTAATTTAGCTAAGTGTAGTGGGGTATAGGAGCGAGAGGGATACGCTCGTGTGTCCCGTCTCCAGCACATCTCTGTCATACGACGCTATGAAACTACTGACGGTATTGGCCTCCACCACCTTCTACTTAACTTAAAAAGACAGTAAAACAGTAGAATTATTCTCACCAACTTCTAGTCTCCTGTTCCCTTGCCTTCTTCCACTGCGGCATTAGTAACTAGAGTGTTAGCTGTCTAGTCAAATTACAATCAGCTAATTGCTGCCCCTCCACCTCTCGCCTCCCCCATAGCCACGGGGGGGCATTGTGCTGCCCCCACCGTACGTACGAGCAGTCGTTTAACGCTGTTAAGAGTCAGATGTTCAGACTGTCACCCTGTGACCCCGAGCCATAGGACCGGTGCCTGTTGTGAGCTTCGAGCACACCGGGTACACCACTCAGGGCATGGGTCATATTTAACTACCCCTGCTTGAGTGGTCGCCTTCTTACCGATATATTATTAAGGCGGCGTGTGGTGTTCCTTGAGGGGGTAGGGGCAGCAGGTGCGTGAGGATGAGACGAGCACCAACAGAGTACCAGCACTTAGTGTAACAACTTTACCAGTGAATGTTACTAAGATTCCAAGCAACACCTCCATTATATTTGAAGTTAATTCCGTATCAAAGTGTTTAATTGAGTACCGTATTTAAGTGATTTATTTTTTGTGGGCCTGCAGAATGGTGCAGTGTCTTTTTTTTCCACCGCCTAGTTTCAATTACTACATTTACTCGGTGTTGAATCTTTAGCAGCCATTTGTCGGGCCATCGTGTGTGTGTGTTGTGTTCCCCAAGGACCTCCACGTGGGTGGGAAATACAGGACATACATACGCACATAAATATTAACACTATACTCCGCCACGCGACCTAAATACCTCACGGGTCACTGATCACTAACTTTATACGACGGTGCACTACAACCGACTGCATTATATAGCTGGAAAAGGGATTATTTATATAGCCACAATAATGTTTATAAACAAGTCCTACCAGCACTGTAATTTATTGGTCTAACACGGCACTAATTCATATAGCCTATTGATGTTGTAGTTTGTGAATCTCCAGCAGTGATCTAGTTATGTAATGTATTTATATACACCGTGGCTGTAGTGTGTATACACCGTGGCTGTAGTGTGTATACACCGTGGCTGTAGTGTGTATACACCGTGGCTGTAGTGTGTATACACCATGGCTGTAGTGTGTATACACCGTGGCTGTAGTGTGTATACACCATGGCTGTAGTGTGTATACACCATGGCTGAAGTATGTATACACCATGGCTGTAGTATGTATACACCGTGGCTGTAGTGTGTATACACCATGGCTGAAGTATGTATACACCATGGCTGTAGTATGTATACACCATGGCTGTAGTGTGTATACACCATGGCTGAAGTATGTATACACCATGACTCTCATTCTTTGAGATAATGTTTGATGATGAAGGACGAGACACATGGTAACTATATGGAGCATCTTAAACTGGGAAGGGAACTATCCGGAGAAAGCACCACGCCATTAGACTATACAGCACTGGGAAGGGGTCTACTTAAACTGGATGATTTAACAAGACACAGACGGGCAGTATGAAAGGAGTCGAATCTGAGAGGAACACTGTCGGAAGTGCCACAAGGCTCTCTCATGACCACTCTGTGTTTATCACTTATACTAATGCAGGTGCGAGGAGTCACAATAACGTGGCTAAAGTAGTTGACCAATCCACACACTAGATCATGAAGGGACGACGACGTTTCGGTCCGTCCTGGACCATTCTCAAGTCGAAATGTCGTCGTCCCTTCATTTTCAAGTGTGTGGATTAGTCATCACTTATACTAATGTTTAAGTGGAATATATATTTCACAATGACAACTCGAATCGGGATAATTAATACATGTGAAGACTCAAACCCGCGGCTCGTGGCGACTTGGAAACATTATTAAAGTAGACAAAAATAATGTTATTTGCCATTTACGATGACATGTGGGGTTGTGAACCCAGGCAATGATAACAGTTACCAGATGAGTTGAACAACGTTTAAATCGCCAAATATGAATTATGACATGATTGTTTGTCATTAGTCAATAAGATCTCTAAATATAAATGTATAAATGTTTGACTGTAGGCAAGTATGATGCCAGGATCCATAACAAGAAGAGTTATCAATGTGACAGCTGTTGTTATTCTTCAGATTTGTCTTGCCCTTGTAGACCCATTTACATTATACACTTGACTTTTGTGCACATTATTATATAATACACATTATCTAGAAAATGTTCACTGAAGAACAACAATGTTCTGGCATTTGTCCACATGGGCAGAGATGTCACATCTACCTGTGGACATCTTCAAGAGGAAACCTAGATTGTTTAGTTCAAGGAGTGTCGGACCAACCGGGCTGTGGCTGGTATGTGGGCCTGCGGGCCGCTCCAAGCAAACAGCTGGTGGACCAAACACGCACAAGTCAAGCCTGGCCTCGGCCGGGCTTGGGCAGTAGAAGAACTCCCAGAACCACCATCAACCAGTGTATCAACCAAGTATCACCAGGTATCAACCAGGTAATATGTGCATATGAATTAAATATAACCAATTGGTGAGAGATAAAAGGAAGTATATTAACAGTAGATAAATATAAGAACACAAAATAGAACACGAAACAATGGCCACAAACCGGATGAATTTAGATTCAGAAAATAATTGGACCGACCAGCTTGGAAAAAGGATTGTTGATTAATGGAGCCCCGTCGCCAGGCTCCCCAACACAGGCGGGGTCGTTGTCCTGACAATACTTACACCAATGACTGGTTCTTGCTGGCTATCAGTAACACCTGCAGGCTTTCTCTATACTACGCTCTTAATATACTGTATATAACTGCGGGCTCACCATAGCCCGCGCTATCTTGGTACTATGTTCCAGGTAGCGAATCTTTAACAACAACAACAAAGCTCTTAATTGTTATATTATTTGTAATAGTAGTGTATAAACTAAACTTATTAATATTAAAACTGATTAAAATATTAAATCCATTCCACCTAAATTATTCAGCAGTTGAAGAGCCTTAATGTTC
>WNGS01164437.1:27454424-27491384 GCA_020271785.1 Procambarus virginalis
AGAGTGGTAGCAACAGGAATACTAGAGTGGTAGCAGCAGGAATACTGGAGTGGTAGCAACAGGAATACTGGAGTGGTAGCAACAGGAATACTGGAGTGGTAGCAGCAGGAATACTAGAGTGGTAGCAGCAGGAATACTGAGCAGTAGCAGCAGGAATACTAGAGTGGTAGCAACAGGAATACTAGAGTGGTAGCAACAGGAATACTAGAGTGGTAGCAGCAGGAATACTAGAGCAGTAGCAGCAGGAATACTAGAGTGGTAGCAACAGGAATACTAGAGTGGTAGCAGCAGGAATACTAGAGTGGTAGCAACAGGAATACTGGAGTGGTAGCAGCAGGAATACTGGAGTGGTAGCAACAGGAATACTAGAGTGGTAGCAGCAGGAATACTAGAGTGGTAGCAGCAGGAATACTAGAGTGTGGTAGCAGCAGGAATACTAGTGGTAGCAACAGGAATACTGGAGTGGTAGCAGCAGGAATACTGGAGTGGTAGCAACAGGAATACTAGAGTGGTAGCAGCAGGAATACTAGAGTGGTAGCAGCAGGAATACTAGTGGTAGCAACAGGAATACTGGAGTGGTAGCAGCAGGAATACTGGAGTGGTAGCAACAGGAATACTAGAGTGGTAGCAGCAGGAATACTAGAGTGGTAGCAGCAGGAATACTAGAGTGGTAGCAACAGGAATACTAGAGTGGTAGCAACAGGAATACTGGAGTGGTAGCAGCAGGAATACTGGAGTGGTAGCAACAGGAATACTAGAGTGGTAGCAACAGGAATACTAGAGTGGTAGCAGCAGGAATACTAGAGTGGTAGCAGCAGGAATACTAGAGTGGTAGCAACAGGAATACTAGAGTGGTAGCAACAGGAATACTAGAGTGGTAGCAGCAGGAATACTAGAGTGGTAGCAGCAGGAATACTAGAGTGGTAGCAGCAGGAATACTAGAGTGGTAGCACAGGAATACTGGAGTGGTAGCAACAGGAATACTGGAGTGGTAGCAGCAGGAATACTAGAGTGGTAGCAGCAGGAATACTAGAGTGGTAGCAACAGGAATACTAGAGTGGTAGCAACAGGAATACTGGAGTGGTAGCAGCAGGAATACTGGAGTGGTAGCAACAGGAATACTAGAGTGGTAGCAGCAGGAATACTAGAGTGGTAGCAGCAGGAATACTAGAGTGGTAGCAGCAGGAATACTGGAGTGGTAGCAGCAGGAATACTGGAGTGGTAGCAACAGGAATACTGGAGTGGTAGCAACAGGAATACTAGAGTGGTAGCAGCAGGAATACTGGAGTGGTAGCAACAGGAATACTAGAGTGGTAGCAACAGGAATACTAGAGTGGTAGCAGCAGGAATACTGGAGTGGTAGCAACAGGAATACTGGAGTGGTAGCAGCAGGAATACTAGAGTGGTAGCAGCAGGAATACTGGAGTGGTAGCAGCAGGAATACTGGAGTGGTAGCAGCAGGAATACTGGAGTGGTAGCAACAGGAATACTAGAGTGGTAGCAGCAGGAATACTGGAGTGGTAACAGCAGGAATACTAGAGTGGTAGCAGCAGGAATACTGGAGTGGTAGCAGCAGGAATACTGGAGTGGTAGCAGCAGGAATACTGGAGTGGTAACAGCTGGAATACTAGAGTGGTAGCAGCAGGAATACTAGAGTGGTAGCAGCAGGAATACTAGAGCAGTAGCAGCAGGAATACTGGAGTGGTAGCAACAGGAATACTGGAGTGGTAACAGCTGGAATACTAGAGTGGTAGCAGCAGGAATACTAGAGTGGTAGCAGCAGGAATACTAGAGTGGTAGCAGCAGGAATACTAGAGCAGTAGCAGCAGGAATACTGGAGTGGTAGCAGCAGGAATACTGGAGTGGTAACAGCTGGAATACTAGAGTGGTAGCAGCAGGAATACTAGAGTGGTAGCAGCAGGAATACTAGAGCAGTAGCAGCAGGAATACTGGAGTGGTAGCAGCAGGAATACTGGAGTGGTAACAGCTGGAATACTGGAGTGGTAGCAGCAGGAATACTAGAGTGGTAGCAGCAGGAATACTAGAGTGGTAGCAGCAGGAATACTAGAGCAGTAGCAGCAGGAATACTGGAGTGGTAACAGCTGGAATACTGGAGTGGTAGCAGCAGGAATACTAGAGTGGTAGCAGCAGGAATACTAGAGTGGTAGCAGCAGGAATACTAGAGCAGTAGCAGCAGGAATACTGGAGTGGTAGCAGCAGGAATACTGGAGTGGTAACAGCTGGAATACTGGAGTGGTAGCAGCAGGAATACTAGAGTGGTAGCAGCAGTCAGTCTGTGTGCTATGCTAATTATATGAATACTATTCAAAACGGCAAGTCAGTTAACCATCCAGTCTATACCAGTATAAGTGCTCAAAAACATCAGGTCAACATTCGTTCATGTCGACAGGCAAATAAGATACACAAAAGAAACCCATGACCTCCATCGTGCATAAAATATGACCACTTTTTCATACAATGCTCACAAGACTTCCATTGACTTATTCTAATAAGGAAATCATCCAGTGTCATAATTAATTGGAATATTATTTTGCAACATAATTCAACTGGAGAGCTCACTAATCAAATTGCTATATTACAGTATAGTTTTTTTTTATCGCCAGTTACCCTATTAATATTAATACATATTAATTTCTCATTATATATTCCTTTAATCGTTACATTTTTGGTTCATGGCTGTTCACCTTGTAACTCAAAATTGACAGTAAATTATATTGTAGTTTTAACACTTGTCCAAAAAGGCTATAGTATGAACATATAAGTGGCTTCCAGTGTATACACACTCAAGAGTTTACGTCATTCCTGGCCTATGTTCAGACCTAAAGTATATTTGTTAGTTGATCAGTAAACTATTGTGATGGCCTTAATCACCCTCCACAAGTTGATTGGTCTGAAACCTAAACACTAAAGCAAACTAAGATCTTTCTACCAGTGGGTCATGAAATAGGTGATACAGACGATCTGGGAACAATGTTAGTACAGAACTGTTATTACACACACACAGGGAATTACAACAACAACAACAACAACAACTTGACTACCTCACAGCCCACATCAATCGATGCTTCTGCAGTTGATATCAGGTTCTTGCACTGTCAAAAGAGAGAGAGATAAAATATGTAGTTAATTAGATAAGATAATATATTGTGTAGTTAAATACAGGTAATATATAATTAAGGTAAAGTTACATACACTAAAAATGAGTTATAACATAATGTTGGATTTATAGATAGAGCTAGTACATACAATGTCTGAAGCCATAAAATTATAATACAATTATAAATAAAAGATAATGAATAAAATTAACTTTTATGTGGTGCAAATTAATTTAAATTAAATGTAATTTGAAAGATATAATACATTGTTAGAGACTTTTATGAAGTGTTGGGCTTTTCTGAGTGGACTTTTTTGAAATGGATTGTAAATTTCTATTTCTGAACAATTTTATTATATTGAGCCTCTTGTTGTGTGGATAAATTATTATATTATTATTATTATTTATTTATTATTATTATATAGATAACACAAACAAGGAGCAGCAGTTTCAAGTTCAAAAAGACAAAATATAGGACTGAAAACAGGAGATGCTTTCTCACCAACAAGGTTATTATCCCATTGAACCGCATACCTGCTGAAGCCCGTAAATATCAAAACAATGTAGAATTTATAAATCCAGCTGGAAAAAATCATCAGGGCAAATAGGGGGCCCTTTGATAAGCTGCTGGCTTGTCAAAGGTATGTGTGTATATGTTTATGCTGTATATATGTACAATATATGTATATGTATATATATGTACTGTATATATTATATAGATGAGTATATTATTTACTTGATATGATATAATACCTGGCTAACATCAGACTGGGCTGTGTTGATGACATCTTGGTCTGACATGTTGGAAATCGTCAAGCGATTCAGCTCATNTGGACGGACCGAAACGTCGTTGTTTCTCTATCTTCTGATGTGTGGTCCGGTCGTCACGTCTTCAGCCACGTTATTGTGACTCATCGTCTGCACACTATACGTTCAACCTATCCATTATTCAACAGTATTGCCCGGATAGTTCATACTTTAAACTGCCATTATTTATTAGTAGTAGTAGGCATCCATCAGTCTCAGGAGACTATGGAGTTGCACTCTGGTTGTCAGTCTGGAGTGGCCACACCAGGACGCAAAGCCAGGGTAGGTTGAGTTGGGGGAGATGCTGTTACCCAGCAGTAGGTAAAGCTGCACTAACATTAAAACAATAAACAAATATATTTGTGACTAATATTTATTTGTTAAAATGTAGAAAGTTGATGTTCACTGGATGGTTCTCAAAGGCACAGATGAAATGAACACAAGCAAATTCTCGTAAGAAAATTTAATTTATACATGAGTTTGGGAATAATGTAACCAATATAAGAGAAAGAAATATGGCAAGGCAGATACAAATACGTTCATGATAGAAACCGGAAAAATTGATTCACATTATACACTCATTATTGGTGTACCCTCACACTGGAGGTTGATGCCACAACTTCAGTGTAAACAAGAAAACATGTGGTCTTTAAAATCAACAGCATCACCCACATGACATCAGTGCAAGGGGTTCATCACCTGAGAAAAATTTACTCACTGATGCCATGGATAAAGGTTTGCCTGAACGCTTGATAGCTGCAAACACATTGAAGAGGTCACTTGAAGAAACTTTTTTGGCATCTGCAGCACTCATGCAGGGCAGGAAGTCAATGCCCTGGCTGATCATGTCGGCAGAGATGTTACTTACGCCTCCATAGGTCAAGTTGGCACCCCGTAAGCACTGTAGGGAAAGAGTTACTGCTGAGTGTAGCAGTGCATGGTTGTTACTGCTGGTTGTCATGGTGCTTTTGCTCTAGAGGAAAAACTATATATGGGGGTCATTGAAGGCGGAAGCCCTATAAGACTAGCTGGATAGCCACCCTTGAGGGACTCACTAGGTAAAATACTGGACTGATTAGAAGGATAATTTCATGAAACTCCTCCTTATCCTTCCTATGAGTACTGTGAACTTATCCTTCAAGAGTTAATTTAATTATCAAATTATGTACTGGATGCTGGATTTGATAATTATCAAATTAATTATCACTGGAAGGAAAAATATACAGGATTCATAGGAAAAATAAACTTCAATGAAAGTATAATTACACTGGGACTTACTGGAAGAGAATAGGGTGACATATCCTTGGCAAAGATAGCTAGAGTATTAGAGTCGAGGCTTCCTATCTTCCTGGTAGTTGCGTACGCTTTGAAGAACGGGGCTAATTTGGTCATGTCTGTGGCCGCCAGCTGAGGGATCAGGAAATGGTTGCATGAGTGATTAGTTTGATTGATGCCTATGAACTTGCCAAAATCATAGTGTTATTGCCAAATAAGCATACACTATTGAGCTGCTATTAGGCAGTGCTGGGCAACTTTAGTCTAACATTCAATTCCTGTACTGTATATGGATGGAAAAATGCTGAAGGGAGTATTTTTGACATTCATTTCACCAAAGTTATTATATACAGTCACCAGAGGAAACATAGCAACACTGAAAACTTTGGAGTGAATATAATGAAAAAAGAAAAACAATAATGAGCTCTAATATGTAAAACCACAAATACAGCACACACACACAAATATCATTCCACTTCAACTGATTTTTCAGTTAACTTTGTGTACAGGAATCTTGGCAGATATATGGCAAAAGGCTAACAGTACTAATCTACAAAAATGGTAGCAGAAAAGACCCTCTTAATTACACGCGTTGACAAGCGTAGTACTGTAGTTAAACCATTAGAAAAAATCATTCAAGCCAAATGGGTAGAACACCTGGAGAGAGATTATATAATAACAAGACAGTATGGTTTTCAATCAAGAAGATCTTGCATAACAAATCTAATTATTTCTATGATAGAGCCACAGACATTTTACTGGAAAGAGATTATTGGGTTGTTTGCATTTATCTAGACCTATAAAAGCTTTTGACAGTCCCACTTAGAGAACATATGTTCTGGAACATACAGGAAGGCTTCTAACAAGGATGAAAAATTTTCTGACAGAAAAATGAGAGCAGCAATCAAAGGCAATGTATCAGACTGGAGAAATGTCACTAGTAGAGTACCATTAAGTTCAATTCTAGCACCAGTAATGTTCATTGTCTATATAAATGATCTACAAAAGGAATACAGAATTGTATGAACATGTTTGCTGATGATGCCAAGATATTACGGAAGATAAGAAAATTAGACAATTGTCATGCCATTCAAGAAGACCTGGACAAAAAAATGTATGGTGCAACACTTGGCAAATGGAATTTGGTGTGAATAAATGCCATGTTAAGGAATGTGACATAGGAGAAAATAGCCACACACACAACCTACAAATTATGTTAAACAGCTATAAATAATTTTGATAAAAAAAAGAGATCAAGGGGTGGTTCTATATAGAAAACTGTAACCTGAGGACCATATATAGAACATTGTGTGAGGAGCCTATGTTACACTTTACATTTTTCAGAATAATGTTTTTTTTTAATACAATACATGAATGGCGAAATATTAAAGAAATTGTTCATGACCTTTGTGATTCTAAAATTGGAATATGCAGTGGTTGAATGGTGCCCATATCTCAAGAAGTACTGTATAAGAAACTGGAAAAGGTGCAAAGAAATGCTACTAAATGGCTTATTGGAACTGAAAAACAAGAGTTACGTGGAGAGACTAGAGGTGTTAAATTTGTCAAAAGCTGGAAAAGAGAAGAAAAAAAGAGATATGATCACTACATACAAAATTGTAATAGGAATAAAAAAGTTGACAAAGAGGAATTTTTAAAAACTACATTACAAAGAACAAAAACTACATTCAAGTTATAGTAGCAAATATGCTGAACAAATATTAGAAAGTTTTTCTCACAAATTAAGTGATGTGGTGAATGCCCAAACTGTTAGTACAGTAGTTTTAAAGCTTCATGTGACAAAGAGTATAGCAAGTTGGCCTACAATAAATGTAGCTCTCATCCTATAACTACACTTAGGTAATTACACAAGCACAGTTTTATATAGCACGAGTAATACAGTCAGTAATGTCAATAATCAAGTCCCCACAAAGCTTGGTACAGTACCACCACTAGTCATGTTCATCACCTATTTAAATTACCTTCCTGAAGACATAGAGAACTTAATGACCACATTTATGGCTCGTGTTAAGATACAGGCAAGAATAACACTTGTATGACTATCGTCCCCTTTGAAATGACGCACTCAAAATAATTACATGAAGCAATTCTTGGCCAGTGGAGTTCAATATGAACAAATGTCACATAATGGATTGCAGAACAAGTGAAACTAGGTCACACTCAACTAACAAATTCTAGCACTGTATATGAACACCAAAGAAATCAAGCAACTAAAAAAGACTTAAGGGTGGTCCTGCAGAATAAATATCACCAAAGGACTACATCGAGTGTATAATATGAGAGGCAAAGCTACTCTGGCTATTTTCTAAGTTTCAAATAGACCAAAATCGACAGTGAAATGTTTGCAAAAGAAATTCAAAACATCATATGACACAGACTATGGGGAAGACAGGATACCATGTGCATAGCTCCTGGTTGATGGAGTTCTGGGAGTTCTTCTACTCCCCAAGCCCGGCCCGAGGCCAGACTTGACTTGTGAGAGTTTGGTCCACCAGGCTGTTGCTTGGAGCGGGCCGCAGGCCCGCATACCCACCACAGCCCAGTTCCAATAGCTAGAGCAGTAGATATGACACAGTAATTATGAGAAAAGCAAAGCTAGTATGAACATGTATAGCACTCGGAAAGGATACGAGGACAAGGTGCCAAGACATGATAACAGTGAAGGAACGTGTTTAATATTTTAACTGTCGTGAATGGAATGTTGACCCAGGCTGGCAGCATGCGAGACCTGGAAGCTCTTTGTCTCATGTTCAAGGCCCCACATTACTCCTATATTATGAAACACATTGTATACAAAATCACCTGTGAGATCATGGCATCAATTTGGTAAGTCGTAAGTGGTCGATTTGTTGCCTTGACTTTGTCAACAATCTGCCCCCAGAAAGTCTTGCTCTGGTCCTTCAGAAGGTTTGGGCTAATAAGAGTTTTCAGGGAGTCTATCAACTGGCTTGGTGAGAAAACTCCATTGACAAGCGCTGTTGCCATGTTTGCCCTCATTAGTGCATGTATCTGGTGGAAGATAAAGTTTAGCTCATTGGTTGGCATTGGATTTGATTACAAAACTAAACAAGTGCTAGGAAATATAAAATTTGTAAAAATAAAAGAGCAGAGTGTTTATTTTTCAAAAGATATTTGTGCTCATGATTCTTAAAAGAGCCCATTGGCTTGGTTGGAAAATGAGTCTTGTCCTAATCACACACTCAGACCTTGATGAAGCACTCAGGAAAGTGCAAAAGACTTTGTGTAAATTCCTTACATAAATTTCACAAATACACAAGTGTGGGGTTTTATCCTATGTTATTACAGTATGTGAGAAGACATTACCATTACTAATGATAATAATAATAATATTTTATTTATAAACATACAAAGAATCAAAATAAAGTGGTTATTTAGTAGATACAGTACAGTATTTGTGTATTTTATAAACCCACTAATTATGCACATAAAAATAATAATATTTTATTTAGAAACATACAAAGGATCAAAATACAGTGGTTATTTAGTAGATACAGTACAGCATTTGTGTATTTTATAAACCCACTAATTATGCACGGTGTTTTGGATATAAACTTTACTTAGGGCGAAGTAGGGAGGGGTTGGGGTACAATGGTTAACGAGATCAAATACAATGGATATTACTGGATATATTCTAAGGATGATAATGCAAAATTTCCAGAATAATTAGAAACAACACCCAGTGCAAATATTTCTTATATTTCTTCCAAGTACGAGAATTAAAATTACATAATGTTAGAGATTTGTTAGTTGAAATTACAGTAAATTGAAATACTGTAGTGAGGAAATTGGTTATCTTACCAGCAAGAATATGGTAACATCATTCCCATGACACTAAACCCCAGGAAATGGTTGGGTGATTGTACCCACCTTAGCTGAGAACTCTGGACCTTGGACCATCATAACACTAGAGTCCATGTATGGCAGGAGTTGGGTGAGCAGCCCACGCCTGGCGGCAGCCTTCAGGTAGCAGGCAGGAGCCCTCATCATCAACGGCCCTCCTGTACATACACAACTCTAGGTTAAAAGGCTGGGTAGCTGCCTTGTTCCTACACCCTTCATTTAACAAATCCTTATTAATAAAAATGAAACATTGGAGATGAGAGGTGCTGGAGAACCACAAGGTGGGTGACACTCACCCAGGGCAGTAACATCGGACTGGGTGATGTTGTCGACTGTTATGTTCATCAGTTTGTCCTGCAGGATGATGCTGGCATCCTAGGGGAAGGAGCAAAACAGCTTAGATTTGTAGTGAGAGGAAAGAAAGTGTTGGATGTTGAAGTGAATGAGATTAATGTCTAATACTGCAATATTCTTTAATATCCTTTGATGACCCGTAATGTCTCCTGGTACAACCCGATATTCTGTAATGTCCTGTGATGCCTTTCATTTGTGTATCCTTTAGTGATACCTAGTGTGTCCTGGTGACTCCCTATGTTTTCTCATATGTTTTGGTGCCCTAAATGTACTATTATAATAATAATAATAATAATAAATAATAATAATAATAATAATAATAATAATAATAATAGTAATAATAATAATACTACAGACAGCTACATGGTTTCTGAACCCCTCGAGACTGAAAGCATAACTTGTTGTGTTCAGATAAGTGGTTTGTCATCCTGAAAAGTTAGGGATTTTTTTTGTACTGTTTTGTTGCAAAACTTTGACAGTATTTTGTTTGTACCCACCAATATGAGAAGTTCTGATCTGCTTGTTAACTCTAAGATTACAGTTAATGGAGCATTGTTATTTGCAAAAAAAATTTTACCTAGCAAAAAACAAACTCCAAAATAACACTATCCTATCAGTATTCAACCAAAATGTCAGATCACTTGGTAAACATTTTGTTGATTTAAATGCACTACTCGAAGCACTAGGTACTAAACTATTGTTCATTATTTCAACAGAAACATGGTACAGAGTGTTGTAAACATGGTAAAGATCATATCTATTTTTACAGCTTAGCTGGTTATAAAACTATTCACAACTTCAGTCCAGATAAACAAGAAGGTGGCACAGCTATCTATTATCAAAATACTGTAATTTGGTTATAAAACTATTCACAACTTCAGTCCAGATAAACAAGAAGGTGGCACAGCTATCTATTATCAAAATACTGTAATTTCCTTTGCACCATTGTCATTAACGATAGAGTTGACAACTGTCAATATACCTTTACTGAATTCTCCATCAAATCCCTTAAATTCTCTTTAACTATTGGAGCTATTTATAGATTTCCCAATACTAATACAACTGCATCCTCAGATAACCAAAGGAATTTAATCATACACAACAGTACCACACCAGAAAAAAATATCGCTTTGATATCCCCAGAGTCAAACTAAATCTGTGTAAACACTGTCCCATACAAAGGATGTAACCTTCAATCTAAGTACTGTACATAGGTATGACATCGATCAAGCTCATGAGGCCTTTGACCAGTCATCTTCAATCAGGTGCCCCTAAAAATCATAGGATCCCCATGACATCAACTTAATTAACAGAGAAATGCTCATTAAAAATACTTGCATATTAGAGAAAAGCAAAGATGCAAGAAGATTACAAATTCTTGAAGCCCTTCACATAAAAGTTGAAGAACCCACCATAAATACATCTACATACCCAAATAACGGAATTATTCATCTTACCCACCATGAGAGTGAGAGCAAGACCGCAATGCAAAGATGCCAACGATAACATCACTGCCCACAATGCCATGCCTACTACATCTGACTAATCTTTGTAGGTATAAGTTATTGACCTATGCCTCTTACCATTACTCCTCAGCTCTCACCTATTTGTATGTACCTGACCTCCCAGCAGTATAAATCAGATATGTTCAATCCTGTCCCTAGTTCCAATCCTGCTCCTGTGCCAGGTAAGTCTACTACAGGCTCACCATAGCACGTGCAACTTGGAACTTTTTGTTCGCAGTAGCTTAATCTAAAACACCAACAAACAATTCTGGTCTCCTGAAGACCCCATCCATCCACAGATCTTCAGTATCAGCAACTGGTACTGGCAATGGCTCCAAAGAGTCTCCACTTATGGGCTATTCATGCCTGTGCCACCTTTTGGGTGGCATAATCTTTATCAATCAATCCTGTCTCCTCACTTAAGAATGAACCTTGTAGTTTTGAAATGTTGTGTAAATTATAATAAGTATAAGTACAAAAGTTTTCTGTCACAGACAACACAAATTATTATTATTATTATTATTTTGGCGACCAGACCACACACTATAAGGTGAAGGGACGACGACGTTTCAGTCCGTCCTGGACCATTCTCCAGATTCTGGGAGAATTCTCCCATTCTGGGACAATGGTCCAGGACGGATCGAAATGTTGTCGTCCCTTCACCTTCTAGTGTGTGATCTGGTCAACATACTTTAGCCACGTTATTGTGACTCATTGCCTGCATTATTATGGCATTTTCTGGTTTCCTACCATCCTGAATATCAATGAGAAAATATCCAGAATATTCCTTGGCATGTCTAATGTCTTTTTGATGACTGTTGATGTCCCCTAAGTTCTCCTGGTATATCTAGACATGTCCTTATGTCTTCCCTTTTATTTCATTTATGTTCCTTTTTATGTCTCCTTAAGGGTGCTTACCTGAGGGTTTATGTCCTTGCCCTTAATCATGGAGTTGTTGTAAGTTATTGCTTTCAAAGTAGGATCAGCAAATCCATTTGATGAGAGGTCTGAGGGCCCCACACACACTTGTAGGTTACCCAAGCTGTTGTACCATGTTCTGTCCTGTTGGGGAGAAGTAGTTATGGTGTTTGGTCATCTTATATGGTTATGATGTGTGTGCTTATTGATTTATTCATAATAATTCATTCACACTAACAAGAGTCAGGAGTATAGTGTGGGATCGTGGTACGAGTACGGGCACATTAGTGATGGTGTGAGGTTATTATGCATGGTTAATAACAGTTATAAGTTATGTGTTATAATAATTTACCACCATTTGTATAGTGATGTAGATACAAACAGGAAGTCAGAAGCTTGTTAAAGGTTCCTCTGTTATGCTGTTATGGTACACAGTTATTGTGCATAAGAAAAAATAAAACTATAAGTGTACTGGCCCAGGCCAGTAATTATTATATATGATGCATGGTTATGGTGGGTGAGCATGATGCGTGGCTATGGTTAGGCAAGTTAGTCTATGGTTAGGGCATGGTTAGACAAATTTATGGTAGGTAGCTATGGTGCATGGCTATGTTTGTGATATTTATATGTTAATGATTATATATATGCAGAATAAGCATTATTTCCCCCCCCCCCCTCCTCCCCTTTCTGTCTCTCTCATTCTTTGTTTGTTTGTTAATTTCTTTGTTATTTACACACACCACCACATATATATATATATATATATATATATATATATATATAATATATATATATATATATATATATATATATATATAATAGTAAATATACTGTATATATATATACTTACAGCGGCAGCTGACAAGCTGGAACATTGATTTGCCTTGCAGAGAACTTGCTTCCATTTCTCACACGTCTGGAACTTTGTGAGTGTCATGGATATCTGTAAAATAGAAGTGTAGGTAAAAAGGTAGGTAGGTATAAAATAGATAAAAAGATACATAGGTACAGTATATGATAATGATAATGTTTATTTTTGGAAAGTACATACATACACAATGAGTTACAATTAGAATGTTGGATTTCTAAATAGAGCAAGTACAGTATTTATGCCTAAAGCCGCTAATATGCACAGCATTTCGGCCATGATGTGAAATAATAAACTTTAAATTAAGACATAAATCTAATCAAGATCAAAAGCAAAAATTGAACTGAAGTAGAAACAGTAAAAAGAATGACAATATTCTACTCCAGGCATAAAATGAATGACGGGATTACATGCTGAACAGAACTTCACCTTCCCCCCCCCCCCCACCTCCCACACAGCACCCACAATCTCCTTACCTTGGAAATATCCACTGTTGCAGCTTGAACAAGTGAATCACTCAGGTAGACGATGGCATAATCAGGTATCATGCTGACGCCACCCAATTCTACGACACTGCTCTGGTTCCAGGTTGATGGGGGTCCATAAATTCGTCGGATCATCATCTGGATAAAGGTCCACATCTTGTTTGCTGGCGGGCAGTTAGGGTCAGAGATGTTGACAGGCACATTTTAAGGACGTCCATGCTGTCAAGGATTTAATGTTTTCAGAAATTTGGGTTTGCATTGTCTGTGTGTAATTTTTTTAATGCTTCTCTGAACAATATTTCCCTCTTTCACTCCTCCTCTTGATTAAAAGTAGTGTTAGTTTTGCATAATTAACTTTAAAATGAATGCTTTCTTGTTAATATTAGTGTTTCTTAATTAATTATTCAGTATTTAATGATAGAGAAAAATTGGGTTCTTTCTCCATTCCTTATCTGTCCATATAATACCTATAGCAGCACCAGCAGCAGCAGTTTTGTGTTTTCTGCAGATAACACCTTAAGGTCTATAACAGTTATGTTAATGGTCTAATTATATGTACCTCTCCCTTGCTTTCCTGCTCTCTCTCTCTCTCACTTCTCCACTCTCCCTCCCTCCCTTGCTCTTGTAGTTTCACTCATTTTCTTTTACCATTTCATTCTTCAACTTTCCTCTGCAATACTTACACCGCCTGGGCAGTAGAGTCGTTCTGCACCTTGTCGGCACAGACTGGCAGAGTAAAGACCATCGGGCCAAGGTCACTGACGTTCTGTGGCGACCACACTGCAGGGACACCCAGCCTTGACACCAACGTCATTATTTCACTCAGCGTCATCTGTGAGAACAAACGGTCAGAAAATTCTCATTCTCATTCATTCTCTCTCTCTCTCTCTCTCTCTCTCTCCATCATCCTCTCTCTCATTCTCTCTCACACTCTCATTCTTCCTACCTCTTGTACACACCACCACTATCCTATAATTTTCACTTTTAAATGAATTAATGTACCATGCTCATGGTTCATGCATTTTTGCAAATACAGTATCCTAAAGTAAAGATTATATACACTTGTAAATATCCTATAGTATGGGCAATTTTAATTTATTAATTCATTACTGTCCACTTTCACGCAAGCCCATTTTTACAATAATTTGTTTCAGGCAAATATGAAAATATATAAAAAAAATCCATAATAAATGCACCAGAGTAGGTTTTGTTAGAACCAGGTGTTAAAACATTAATAAATTCAACATGAAATTTGATGCTTTTGAAAATAATTTTGGATGTGAAAACAGTAAACAAAATCATGCATTCGTATTGAATTCTTACAGAAAACAAATAAAATTAATATATTCATGGTTATCTTTTTTTAATTATATTTTTCTGAAAGATAACTAGTGGCAGGAGGAATATTATCATAGCATCAAGACTGATTCAATGAAGCATTAGGAATACTAGAGTGGTAGCAACAGGAATACTAGAGTGGTAGCAACAGGAATACTAGAGTGGTAGCAGCAGGAATACTGGAGTGGTAGCAGCAGGAATACTAGAGTGGTAGCAACAGGAATACTAGAGTGGTAGCAACAGGAATACTAGAGTGGTAGCAGCAGGAATACTGGAGTGGTAGCAGCAGGAATACTAGAGTGGTAGCAACAGGAATACTAGAGTGGTAGCAGCAGGAATACTGGAGTGGTAGCAGCAGGAATACTAGAGTGGTAGCAACAGGAATACTAGAGTGGTAGCAACAGGAATACTAGAGTGGTAGCAGCAGGAATACTGGAGTGGTAGCAACAGGAATACTGGAGTGGTAGCAGCAGGAATACTGGAGTGGTAACAGCAGGAATACTGGAGTGGTAGCAGCAGGAATACTAGAGTGGTAGCAACAGGAATACTAGAGTGGTAGCAACAGGAATACTAGAGTGGTAACAGCAGGAATACTGGAGTGGTAGCAGCAGGAATACTAGAGTGGTAGCAACAGGAATACTAGAGTGGTAGCAACAGGAATACTAGAGTGGTAGCAACAGGAATACTGGAGTGGTAGCAACAGGAATACTGGAGTGGTAGCAGCAGGAATACTGGAGTGGTAGCAGCAGGAATACTAGAGTGGTAGCAACAGGAATACTAGAGTGGTAGCAACAGGAATACTAGAGTGGTAGCAGCAGGAATACTAGAGTGGTAGCAACAGGAATACTAGAGTGGTAGCAGCAGGAATACTAGAGTGGTAGCAGCAGGAATACTAGAGTGGTAGCAACAGGAATACTAGAGTGGTAGCAACAGGAATACTAGAGTGGTAGCAGCAGGAATACTAGAGTGGTAGCAACAGGAATGCTGGAGTGGTAGCAGCAGGAATACTAGAGTGGTAGCAGCAGGAATACTGGAGTGGTAGCAGCAGGAATACTGGAGTGGTAACAGCAGGAATACTGGAGTGGTAGCAACAGGAATACTAGAGTGGTAGCAGCAGGAATACTAGAGTGGTAGCAACAGGAATACTGGAGTGGTAACAGCAGGAATACTGGAGTGGTAGCAGCAGGAATACTAGAGTGGTAGCAACAGGAATACTAGAGTGGTAGCAACAGGAATACTAGAGTGGTAGCAACAGGAATACTAGAGTGGTAGCAACAGGAATACTAGAGTGGTAGCAACAGGAATACTGGAGTGGTAGCAACAGGAATACTGGAGTGGTAACAGCAGGAATACTGGAGTGGTAGCAGCAGGAATACTAGAGTGGTAGCAACAGGAATACTAGAGTGGTAGCAACAGGAATACTAGAGTGGTAGCAGCAGGAATACTAGAGTGGTAGCAGCAGGAATACTGGAGTGGTAGCAACAGGAATACTAGAGTGGTAGCAACAGGAATACTGGAGTGGTAGCAGCAGGAATACTAGAGTGGTAGCAACAGGAATACTGGAGTGGTAGCAACAGGAATACTAGAGTGGTAGCAACAGGAATACTGGAGTGGTAGCAGCAGGAATACTAGAGTGGTAGCAACAGGAATACTGGAGTGGTAGCAACAGGAATACTGGAGTGGTAGCAGCAGTCAGTCTGTGTGCTATGCTAATTATATGAATACTATTCAAACACGGCAAGTCAGTTAACCATCCAGTCTATACCAGTATAAGTGCTCAAAAACATCAGGTCAACATTCGTTCATGTCGACAGGCAAATAAGATACACAAAGAAAACCCATGACCTCCATCGTGCATAAAATATGACCACTTTTTCATACAATGCTCACAAGACTTCCATTGACTTATTCTAATAAGGAAATCATCCAGTGTCATAATTAATTGGAATATTATTTTGCAACATAATTTCAACTGGAGAGCTCACTAATCAAATTGCTATATTACAGTATAGTTTTTTTATTATCGCCAGCTTACCCTATTAATATTAATACAATATTAATTTTCTCATTATATATTCCTTTAATCGTTACATTTTTGGTTCATGGCTGTTTCACCTTGTAACTCAAAATTGACAGTAAATTATATTGTAGTTTTAACACTTGTCCAAAAGGCTATAGTATGAACATATAAGTGGCTTCCCAGTGTATACACACTCAAGAGTTTACGTCATTCCTGGCCTATGTTCAGACCTAAAGTATATTTGTTAGTTGATCAGTAAACTATTGTGATGGCCTTAATCACCCTCCACAAGTTGATTGGTCTGAAACCTAACACTAAAGCAAACTAAGATCTTTCTACCAGTGGGTCATGAAATAGGTGATACAGACGATCTGGGAACAATGTTAGTACAGAACTGTTATTACACACACACAGGGTAATTACAACACAACAACTTGACTACCTCACAGCCCACATCAATCGATGCTTCTGCAGTTGATATCAGGTTCTTGCACTGTCAAAAGAGAGAGAGATAAAATAATGTTAGTTAATTAGATAAGATAATATACTGTAGTTAAATACAGGTAATATATATAATTAAGGTAAAGTTACATACACTAAAAATGAGTTATAAACATAATGTTGGATTTATAGATAGAGCTAGTACATACAATGTCTGAAGCCATAAAATTATAATACAATTATAAATAAAAGATAATGAATAAAATTAACTTTTATGTGGTGCAAATTAATTTAAATTAAATGTAATTTGAAAGATATAATACATTGTTAGAGACTTTTATGAAGTGTTGGGCTTTTCTGAGTGGACTTTTTTTAAATGGATTGTAAATTTCAATTTCTGAACAATTTTATTATATTGAGCCTCTTGTTGTGGATAAATTATTATTATTATTATTATTATTATTATTATTATTATAGATGTAACACAAACAAGGAGCAGCAGTTTCAAGTTCAAAAAGACAAAATATAGGACTGAAAACAGGAGATGCTTTCTCACCAACAAGGTTATTATCCCATTGAACCGCATACCTGCTGAAGCCGTAAATATCAAAACAATGTAGAATTTATAAATCCAGCTGGAAAAAATCATCAGGGCAAATAGGGGGCCCTTTGATAAGCTGCTGGCTTGTCAAAGGTATGTGTGTATATGTTTATGCTGTATATATGTACAATATATGTATATGTATATATATGTACTGTATATATTATATAGATACAGTATATATATTTACTTGATATGATATAAATACCTGGCTAACATCAGACTGGGCTGTGTTGATGACATCTTGGTCTGACATGTTGGAAATCGTCAAGCGATTCAGCTCGTCCAAAAACCTCTGAGGGACTTCCCAGTACCCGAGGCGATCAAGCTGTTGACCTCAGTCTCGCTGGCTGTCATCAGAAGTGCAGGCTGCAGNTTTTGCTTCACATTGTTTTAAGTTTAATTACTATTCGTGAGTCAAAGAAGAAAATGTGTGTTGATCACGAGCGAGAAATGGTACTCCGCCCCCAAGTCAATACCTGTCAAAGTGTTTCTGTCAGTAAGGTTCATTTGACTGAATTAAAGGATAGTATACTCGCCTTCGTGCAGGAAAGTCGTCTAGCATTTTTTATTGCAAATATTTATTGTTCGTGCATGAGTGTGCGAGTGCTTACCTAACACTTCTTAACTAGCAAAAGTTGCAGGACTGAGCTTCAGCTCCAGGGTTCCATCTTTCTAAATGTCGACCGTCAAATGAAATGATTGCAGAGGCCTGGTCAGAGACCGGGCCTCGGGGACGTTGGTCTTCAGGACCCCCAGAGTGGGGCCCCAGAGTGGGGCCCCAGAGTAGGACCCCCAGAGTGGGACCCCCAGAGTGGGACCCCCAGAGTGGTACCCCAGAGTGGGACCCCCAGAGTGGTACCCCAGAGTAGGACCCCAGAGTGGGACCCCCAGAGTGGGACCCCCAGAGTGGGGCCCCCAGAGTGGGACCCCAGAGTGGACCCCCAGAGTGGGACCCCCAGAGTGGGGACCCCCAGAGTGGGACCCCAGAGTAGGACCCCCCAGAGTGGGGACCCCCAGAGTGGGACCCCCAGAGTAGGACCCCCAGAGTGGGACCCCAGAGTGGGACCCCCAGAGTGGGACCCCAGAGTGGGACCCCAAGAGTGGGACCCCCAGAGTGGTACCCCAGAGTAGGACCCCAGAGTGGGACCCCCAGAGTGGGACCCCCAGAGTGGGACCCCCAGAGTGGACCCCCCAGAGTGGGACCCCCAGAGTGGGGACCCCCAGAGTGGGACCCCAGAGTGGGACCCCAGAGTGGGACCCCAGAGTGGGACCCCCAGAGTGGGGACCCCAGAGTGGGACCCCCAGAGTGGGACCCCAGAGTAGGACCCCCAGAGTGGGACCCCAGAGTGGGACCCCAGAGTGGGACCCCAGAGTGGGGACCCCCAGAGTGGGACCCCAGAGTGGGACCCCCAGAGTGGGGACCCCAGAGTGGGGACCCCAGAGTGGGGACCCCCAGAGTGGGGACACCTTTGTTCGTCATATCTGCTTTAAAAACTATACATCGAAGCAGCTGTTGTTGTTTTAGTTTTAGATACTCAGAAGGAAATGTCCATGTAGCACGGGCTATGGTGATCCCGTAGAAAAATAAGAAGCAACCCTACTATTTCCTCTTATAGTTCGTGTCACTTACTGGCCCTACACGGAAGAAGTGTTTCCTCACAACCCTTGACACCAGTGTATATGGCGAGTGAAGTGAGGAGAAATTAGGAAATGACTAATATAAAAACCCCCAGAATGATATATATATATATATATATATTTTCACCTGTGTACTTTAATTCTCGCATACAGGATGGTAGATGAAAACTCACATACATACAATGTGGTATATACACACTCTCACATACTTACAAGGTGGTGTAGGCCTTGCTAAAGAGCTGGGAGGTCTGGGCCCAGAAGCCAGAGACGGAGGAGGAGAGACTGTTCCACTGCTCAGTCAACCAGTTGGCGTCCACCGCCCCACTCGACACTGTCACCAACACGGAACACACAATTAAGCAGTTAGGTGGTTACGTGATTCCCAATCTCTTGTTTGAAGGAACCTATGAAATATTTTCTAAAATCTCAGGGATCCCCTACCTGGCTCACCCACATTCTTTATATAGTATTACATTCTTTGTAAAATATATATATATATATATTACATACACACACACATTCTGGGGACATGGCCCTAGTGCTCCCTTGAAGCGGGAAAATCCTCCTTCACGAAGTTTGTGAATGTGAAATGTTCAGCCACAGGTCCATAGACTTTATCATCTTATATAAAAGATGACAAATTTACTTGCTAAGGGAAACCATTTACTCCCTTTCTATCTCTGCTTCTCTCTCTCTCTCTCTCCCTACATCCCGTTCTCCCCCCCCCCCTCCCTCTCTCCCCATGTTCTCTACTTCCCCCCCCTCCCTCTCTCCCCATGTTCTCTACTTCCCCACCTCCCTCCCATTCTCTCTTCGTCTCGTTCTCTGTGACTCCCTCTTATCTGTTCACTCTACCTCTTTCCCTTCCTTCAGTTCTTTCCCCTTTCTTATTCACATTCTCTCTCTCCCAGTGGGAACAAAGATGCTCGAGCAACATTTAGTCAACGTTACCGACGTTGAAACAATGTCGATAAGGTTGTGATTCCATAGTTGGGAAATTGGTGACGTCATAGTTGGCTAATCTATGTACTAATATACATGTCTATGTAACCTAATGTACCTAGTAATCCTTGTTCATTATTGTGTATTGTTATTATTGTTTATTATTCTAATCTGTTTTTGTGTCAAAATTTCTTGCAATGTACCTGTAAAAAAAATTGTCAATTTTACTGTAATTATTTTACTTAAAATTATCTGTACCTGTAAAGTAAAGCTGTAAAGTTTCTGAAAACATTTGTTGTCAATTTTACTGTTAATTATCTAAAAATTATCTGTTAGTTTAAGGACTTGCCGGAAACGCTATGCGTGCTAGTGGCTTGACAAGAATGTAAATTCAACTTAATTTCTATGTTCTCTCTTAACCCAGAATATACCTTGTATATAAATAATAAATAAATAAATCTGTGACGTCAAACATAGATGCTCTCTTCTTATGCAAATAAATACGAGTGTGATCAAAATTATATATGCATATTAACCTGATGATTTTGTGTGTATCTCAGAAATAACCATAGAACCAATGTATATATATATAACTTACATAAGACGACAAGGATGCCCACCAGCAGAAGCCGTCGGTCCATCGTACTTCGTCCTAAGGTAAAAACACAATATTGGAGATTAGTTAAACACAACTATAAGATGATCGAAGCAACTGTCAGTTTAAACATAAACAATTCAATGAATATGTTAAATATTACACGCAGAGATTCCCACACATCAAACAGGTAAGTGTGTTCTATCCCCCTATCCCGTCCCAACAGTGCCTCAGACACCACTCCTCCCTACACTAGCCGGGACGGACGGACGGCTGGACGTGCGTCAGGAAAATTACCTTACATGATCTCCTTCCTTACACAAAACTTACAAGGTTTACTCACAGGACAACACAATATTACCAACTCAACAGAAAATAGTTATTAACTAGAATTTTGTAGCAAAAGACATGGGTAACTTGCTTAGCTGAATGAACTGTGGGGGTTCAGTCCCTGAGCCCATTATGTGCCTCTGGTACCTTTCCACTACCGCCCACAAGCTGGGTATGGGGTGCATAATAAATGAACTTAACTAACTTTACTTACTATTACAAGTACATAACTGGATTCGGCGTTGCAATAGCTTCTAACAATGACAACACGGTTTAGTGATATTTAAAATTAAAATTGTAAACATAAGTGCACATTACAACACATCATTGGATTGAAACAATCACTTCTATCTTTACTCATTAATACAAGCTAAAAGTAAAGGTAGTCGTGAATGTGCGCTTTGATACCAACAAAAGTGATTTCATTACCAAAGTTGATCGGCGTAACATTTCCAAGAACTTCCCCACAAATCATTTGCTTCCGTGTCCAGGGTACAAATAGGTGAAAAGAGTTTGTAAATGTTTAACAAATTGTATTTAATCGGAGTTACCTTCAAGTTACGCCAATAATATCGATCATATACTGTCATTGGAACCATATAACCATAGGCTGCTAAAATTCTTTTGATTCAAAATATACAACATATATGTCACTAGTGCCAAATGACTATATCAACGTATAAGATTTTTCTTTTTAAATTCCTTATTATGTTGGTGAAGCACATGCTGGCAGCCATCTCGAGGCTGCCAGCAAGACGGCTGCTCGGTAAACCAGCAGCCGTTACCTAAGACGCCTCCCTCAGTTTTAACACATTCTATATTAAAAATAAGATTTTATCGTGTATAAATTAATATTATTATATATTAGAGTTTTATTTATAGTTAGGCGTAAGTGTTTAGGTTCTGTTGGCTATTATTTGTATTTGTCGTCCGTGGGTGAAACAAAGAATTTGTTTGCTGACCATCTCTTGGAACCATAATTCAGTAAATGCTTCACCCACGTACTTCAAATACTGCCAACGCAACCTAAACACCTAAACCTACCCAAACTATACATAGAACTTTAAATTGTAATAATATTCATTTATAAGAACAAACCTATTTTTAATGTATAATACGTAACTATTTATGAATGCATCTTGAGGGGGGGATGGCCACTGCTTTAACGAGCCTGGCCTGAGGGCAGCTTGCGCTCTCTCTCAATCATAGCCCAACACGAAATATCATGCCAGAAAAAGCTGGTAATTTAAAGACACGGGAGGAAGTTGACTGGACCACACACTAGAAGGTGAAGGGACGACGACGTTTCGGTCCGTTTTGGACCATTCTCTCATCGACTTGAGAATGGTCCAGGACGGACCGAAACGTCGTCGTCCCTTCACCTTCTAGTGTGTGGTCTGGTCAACATACTTTAGCCACGTTATTGTGACTCATCGCCTGCACGGGAGGAAGCGTGACGAAGGAATATTCACACACTGTCAAACAACAAATAAATGAAGATATGACCTTCGTCGCCCCTGAGTTCAGGTTGGCTTATCCATTATAACATTAACGTCCGCAGTCGGCTCCAACTGGGCATTAGAACTGTAACCATGGATTCACGATAGTATGAGTAACATATCATATTTACGCTGAAACATGTATTACTGTCTATACAATATATTGTATATATATGAGAGAATGTCCGTCAACCCAAGATAGGAGGCCACGCTTGGTGCTAGCCTCACCCAACTTTGCAGGGGGAATGTTCTAAGGTACGGGACGGACATAGGCTGGTCGAGGTCGAGTTTATTGGTCATGTTGAAAGGGGGGAGTCTGTCCAGTAGTGACCCCAACTCCATAATCGGTGAAAGGTGGCTGGGCTGGCCGCATCAATAGATTTCTTCACATAAAACTAATGAACTGATCACATGGCCCTGTATGACTAATCTTCCTATGTGATGGAGATTTTTAGCATCACGTAGCTAGGTCTTGGCAGACTTCATACTCCCCTTCATATAGTCTGAGGTAACTGCACAAATGCAAATGTATCTAAATGTGTTAATTAAAAAAAAAGAGATTTTCTGAGCGCGAGAGAGGGGAGGATAGGTGGAGGATTATACTACGTTATGATGCTAACAGTAAATAAATCAAACGCTTTACCTACTTTAAAATTCGAATTCAATATATACACCATGAGATATACTTGTATACGTGTTTAGCATATAGTGTTTTATCTTACATTTTCTATGGGAGTAAATTTTCCGTTTTCACTTAATAACGTTTTGTTCCCATTGCTGTGTCTTCCGTTGGCTAAGCTGTGAAACATTAACCCATTGTTTCCATTGCTGTGTCTTCCGTTGGCTAAGCTCTGAAACATTAACCCATTGTTTCCATTGCTGTGTCTTCCGTTGGCTAAGCTCTGAAACATTAACCCATTGTTTCCAGTGCTGTGTCATAAGCTAGTTTCTAAAACATAACAACTTTATTGTTTCTAGTGATGAGCCATAGACTAAGTTCTATAACATTAGGCCTTAATTGTTTCCAGTGCTGTGCCATAGGCTGTTTCAAAGCATTATTATTATTATTACAATCCACTAGGGCAATGAGGTGGGCGCAAACCTAAGACTTTGGCATTATCAGTCGCATACTCGAGACTACGGGCTCACCATAGCCCGTGCTACTTGGAACTTTTTGACAACATCTAACACTACTACACTACAAATGCACATCAGAGGTCCACGGTTGTTCAACGTCCAACCAGCAAGCATCAGAAATATTACAGGAACAACCGTGGACATCTTGAAGAGGAAACTAGATTGTTTCTTTCAAGGAGTGCCAGACCAACCGGGCTGTGGTGGGTATGTGGGCCTGCGGGCCGCTCCAAGCAACAGACTGGTGGACCAAACTCTCACAAGACAAGTTTGGCCTCGGGTCGGGCTTGGGGAGTAGACGAACTCCCAGAACCCCATCAACCAGGTCTCAACCAGGTAACTACCTTGCCAGGTGACAAGGTCGTGGGTTCGCGTCCACCTCATTCTCCTACTGGATTTTCTCATTGATATGTATCACGTTAATGTGATGTCTGTGAATTATCATTAATGATAATATTTGTAATATATATAAACTAGGGTAAATTATCTTAATAACCTGAATATTGAAATGTTTGTATTGAGCGGTCATTTAATACCTAGAAAACCTATAGTAAAATATCATACCTTACCTTGAGGATACCTTGAGGTGCTTCCGGGGCTTATCGTCCCCGCGGCCCGGTCATCGACCAGGCCTCCTGGTTGCTGGACTGATCAACCAGGCTGTTGGACGCGGCTGCTCGCAGCCTGACGTATGAGTCACAGCCTGGTTGATCAGGTATCCTTTGGAGGTGCTTATCCAGTTCTCTCTTGAACACTGTGAGGGGTTTGCCAGTTATGTCCCTTATGTGTAGTGGAAGCGTGTTGAACAGTCTCGGGCCTCTGATGTTGATAGAGTTCTCTCTCAGAGTACCAGTTGCACCTCTGCTTTTCAACGGGGGTATTCTGCACATCCTGCCATGTCTTGTCCACGGTTGTTCCTGTAATATTTCTGATGCTTGCTGGTTGGACGTTGAACAACCGTGGACCTCTGATGTGCATTTGTAGTGTAGTAGTGTTAGATGTTGTCAAAAAGTTCCAAGTAGCACGGGCTATGGTGAGCCCGTAGTCTCGAGTATGCGACTGATAATGCCAAAGTCTTAGGTTTGCGCCCACCTCATTGCCCTAGTGGATTGTAATAATAATAATAATGCTTTGAAACAGCCTATACATTAATCATTATATAACCTTGGTCACATTAACTGTTGAAATAATATATAAGATTTTGAGTTGTTTTACTAGTGATAATAACAAAATAGGTTTAGATATTTTTATGTTGAAAGCAAAAACATGACATTGGTTTGGTGTGTTTAAAGCCTATCAGCCGTTGGAGGATTACATTAAGGCCACCACGACAGCTTACTGACCAACCAGCAAGTATACTGCAGTCCTCTACATAGTCCAAGACTAAAGTCAAGTCAGTGTAAATGCACCAATGAACTGGGAGGTCCTCATGGCAGTGTGCGTCTCAGCTCAGCAGTTAGAATTAGTGTCTTGTAATCGAACTAACAAAATTACACTTTTAAGTCATGGAAATTATCAAGATTGAAAATGAATTGTATAATTTTGGCTAAAATATTGAAGAAACGTATCGTATAGCTCCTAGCGATAAATATTGAAATAAATGTTCAAATCTATCGAACACTTTGCAAATGCAACGGCAAATTTAGTGGTATTATACATATAATTCAGAGAATTGATTTATTTAAATGATGTTCTAAGATCACTTGATAAAATAACTTTAAATATGTTAAGACCAACTGCGGCAATATATCAATTATTATTAACGTTATCATATACATCACCGTGACGGATTCCTGTGGACAATATACATTTAAGAGTTTATTTCAATCTTGAACTCTTGGGGAATAAATAGTTCTGAGGGCGGAAATTAAGTCAGATTCTGCCTCTGTGATCCAGACAGCCGATAGAGCAAACTTACTGAATACTGGAAGTAATCTTTTGAGTTAGTAGCTGGCTTCTGTCAGCGCCCATGTCCCCCGTGGGTGACAGCAGGAGTGGGTGACAGCAGGAGCGGGTGGGTGACAGCACGAGCGGGTGACAGCAGGAGCGGCCACACCTAACCTGAGGTACGTGCTACTGTGACAGCGACACTGCACGACTGACCCCTGCCTGGCATGCTGTCTCACCTCCTACGCCTCCCTCACCTCTCACTTCCCCTCACCCTCACTTCTCCCCCACCTCTCACTTCTCCTCACCTCTCACTCTCCCCCACACCTTTCTCCCTCCTGTCATGAAACCCCCATCAACTACACACCCCAGATCTCCCTCACCCAGTCCCCCCTCTGCTCGCCACCACCTGCCTCACCTCCTCCTCAACTATACATGCAGCCATTTACCCTCACATGGATTCATAACCCGTCATGGGTTGAACTCTAAGGCTCATTATTATTATTATTTCTAATACGAGATCTGTTGAGTTACCATCACTAACATTCTCGTACAGAGGTTTCAAGTTTGTGTAGTAGTTCACTGCCTCACAACAGTGTACAGTAGTAATTTGTGGTTCCACCAGTCAGTAATTAATACAGTAATTAAGATGTAACAAACAAGGAGCAACGGTTTCCACATCAACAAGCCCAATGTAGGACAGAAACAGGGGATGTGTTTCCACCCCATAGGGTTATAAACCATGGAACCGCCTTTCTGACAAAGCAGTAAATCCCAAAACTGTAGATTTGTAAAATCCATCTCAATAAAATTATCAGTACAAATGGGAGGGGGGGGGACCTTTGACAAGCCGCCAGCTTCCTGTCCTTGTCAAGGCCAATAGTGAGGTAGTGGCCTTCAGGTAAATTCAGTTTAACAACATTGTAAATCACCCGTTGGCCGATCACACTGCTGGTTTAACTGCAGAACTGCCCACACACACATCCATAACCTGTCGCCTCCACCCACTGCTCACCCACACCCAATGATCACCCCCACCACCCACTCACTGCTCACCCACACCCAATGATCACCCCCCACCACCCACTCACACTACTCACCCACACTCAATAATCACCCCCACCACCCACTCACTACTCACCCCCACCCAATAATCACCCCCCACCACCCACTCACTACTCACCCTCACCCAATAATCACCCCCCACCACCCACTCACTACTCACCCCCACCCAATAATCACCCCCACCACCCACTCACTACTCACCCCCACCCAATAATCACCCCCACCACCCACTCACTACTCACCCACACCCAATAATCACCCCCCACCACCCACCCACTACATAAGCAGCAGTCTAAGACCACCACCACCACTATTTCATTTCCCAACAACAAACTCGTCTATTATGTTATGTTATTTATTAATATGCAAGAAGGTACATTGGGGGTTAACAGAACATAGAAATTAAGTTTAATTTACATTTTTTTAAAGCCATTAGCAAGCATAGCGTTTCGGGCAATTAGTTATAGCCTATTAGACCGTAATAAAAGTTAACTAATAATTATGTTTAATATGTACAAAAGCTACAGTAACCCCCTAGAACACATCAATAATACCCGCACTCATTGATGGAACCTATGATACAGAAAGGCTTTCTTATATACAGTATATAGATTTTTTTTTGGGGGGGAGGGGGGGGGCTGTGATATGGAGGATCCCCCCACCGGCCAGGCCATAGCCAACCCCCTCCCCCAAACATTAAATTTAAATTTTAAATTTTGCCCCGAGAGGCGAGTATATTGGGCAGCACCACCCATCCTGTGAGTGGACACACCGCCATAGCAGCATGTATACAACACTCCCCAATAGAAGAAAACCCGCTGGGTTGTTCATCCTGTCACTTGTACCCCAAATATTGTTAGCCTCATACTGTGTTACTATATTACATTGTTATCTTACCCAAGGTAGCACTTTCACCAGTGTAAGTCCCGATTGTTAAACTTGCTCTCTGGAAGGTACCCATAATTTTATGTACCCTTCTCGCACTTTTTTTTTTTTGAGATATATACAAGAGTTGTTACATTCTTGTAAGTTTAATCTCACGATGTTAAACTTCAAGTCATTTTAATTTAACAAGTGCAGTGCATTGTTAACTTACAACGTTCATGTTATCACAAGTTGTTTTACTCAAGTGCTGAGTGGCATTCGCAAGAAAATTTATTTAAATGAGAAAGGAGAGGACCAAGTATACTGCCCTGTGGAACGTCACTTGTTAGTTGGCAGAGTGGGAGAAGTAGCATCGTTCACACAACCATACTGGTGTCTTGCACAGAGTTAAGAGTGCAAGTATTGAAGACAGTAAACTCTAAATTCATAGTCTTAGAATTTGAGAAGGTACTGCGGTTAAGGGTTTCAAAAGCCACCATACGTCAACAAATAAACCAATGGGGGTACTCATTTCTTTCAAGAGCTGCGCACGTATCAGGTTAAGTATATTAATTAAAGCATCGTTGGTACAAAAGGCCTTTGTTATGTCCATTCATTCACTTGTACACCTCTATCATGTCACCCTAATTCTTTGCCTTTCTAGAGAATGTAATGTAAGCTTTGAGGTACCTTACCTTACCTTACCTCAAGGTAAGGTAAGGTAAGGTAAGGTAAGGTACCTCAAGGTAAGGTTGTCAATCTTTAGCCAAATATCCCCAGTTTGCTAACTGTAGGTAGTAACTGAGTGATTGTAACCTATCCACCGCTGCCCACTGGATGGGAGGCGGTGTGCAGGACAAACATATAAATTGTGACACAAGCTCTCCACATATGTCAGTTGCTTAATTTAGAACCTGTACTTGAGGTCGATCTCAAACCCATTAATTGTTGATGAGACGACTTGTATTGAATTTTGTAACTAGCTCATCAAGATTGTAACTTGCTTAGCTAAATGAATTGTGGGGTTCAGTCCCTGAGCCCATTATGTGCCTCTGTAACCCTTTCCACTACCGCCCACAAGATGGGTATGGAGTGCATAACAAATGAACTAAACTAACTCAATCTTTCTTCATATAAGTTTCTAATTTGGGGATTAACTTTGTCATCCTATGCTGGATGCATTCTAAAAATTCAAATTTAAAATTCAAATGTTCATTCAGGTAAAGTACATACATACAAGATGTTGTACAAACATTGATGGATTTATAGACAGAGCTGGTACATACAATGCTTAAAGCCACTATGACTCAGAGCATTTCGGGCAGGAAAAACACTAAAGACTAAAACTTAATACTAATTGAGATTAAAGTATAAATTGTGTTGAGAACAGATAAAAATAAAAAAGGGGGAAACATAACAGAAAAATAGCAAAAATACAATTTGGTCGACAAACAGGATAGTTTAAAAATAGAATACATGGGTTGACATTTTAGCGGTAAGGTAGGTTACAGCTAATTTAGCTGGCTAATTTATATCCATTCTATATTTTGGCGACCAAAATGCATAATCTAAATGGGGCCTAACCAGAACAAGATATAGCTGAAGAACCACACCAGGTGTCTTGTTACTAACGCTTCAATTAATAAATCCCAGTGTCCTATTTGCCTTATTATGAACATTTATGCATTGATTTTTTGGTTTTAAATTCTTACTAATCATAACTCCCAGATACTTTTCGCAATCTCAGCACCATCTAGTTCGTATCTTGTAACTTTATCATCATTACCTAGCCTCAAAACCTTACACTTGTCAGCATTAAACTGCATCTGCCAATTTTTTTACTATTTCAAAACCCTATTTAGATCGTCTTGAAGTGATAGTGAGTCTTTTTCCATGTTTATTTCCCTCCCGATTTTAGTATCATTGGCAAATTTGCAAATATTACTGCTCAAACCTGAATCTAAATCATTTATATATATTATGAATAACAGAGGTCCCAGGACAGAGCTTTGAGGCACTCCACTTACATTTTCCCACTCTGACTTAACTCCATTTATACTGTTTCCTTTGGTATAGCCATGTAGTAATCAAACTTAATATAGCACCCCCAATTCCATGAGCCTCTATCTTTTAAATCAGTTTTTCATGTGGCACTGTATCAAAAGCTTTGCTAAAGTCTAGGTACACATTACAAACCCTATCACTATCAATTACCTCAACTATGCTGGAATAAAATGATAGCAAATTTGTTAAACATGAACGACCATTTGTAACCCCATGTTGTGAATCATTTATTAAATCATGTTTTTCAAGATAAAGACAAATGGTATTTGCAATTATCGAGTCAAGTAACTTTCCCACAATCGACGTTAGGCTGATTGGCCGATAGTTTGATGCAAGTGATCTATCTGCTTTCTTAAATTGGTACCACATTAGCAACCTTCCACGACTCTGGCACTCTGCCTGACTCTAATGATTTGTTAAATATGGTACACAATGGCTTGCAATGCTTCTCTTTGCATTCCTTAAGCACCCTGGTAAACACTTCGTCTGGCCCTGGGGGATTTGTTTGGCTTGAGTTTCACTATTTGTTTAATAACATCCTCCCTGGTAACTGCTTAAGTAGTCAACCTGTCCTCTTCCCCACCCACATAAGACTTGTTTGGCTGAAGGCATAATTTTAAGTTCCTCTTTAGGAAATACAGAGATAAAATATTCATTAAAAATACTACTCATCTCTCTGTCAATATCAGTTATCTGACCTGTCTCAGTTTTTAATAGACCTATCCTTTCCTGGACCTATTTCATCTCTATTGATTTCATGGAGCCATAGGGTTGCTCACCTTAAAGGGTGGCAATGAGGCCAATCCTGACCAAATCCTGGTATTGGGGGGTGTCCAACCCACACTTCTGAAAATGTATAAGTACCACTAATATCATTCTACATAATCTATAGGACATAGCTCTCAGCTCTTAAGACATTTATTCTCAGGCTACCAGCTAAACCAAATTTAGATTTTTAAATCCTACCAAAAACTGTTCAACTTTCACAGTTAATACCATGACACATTGACTTTTTTAATCTGTTGTCAGGAAACTGACTACTTCAGATGTCTGGTAAATAATGTGTGTGCACCTGTTGTGACCACTGACTTGCATACAGTACTTTCCTTTCTAGATTCTTTTTTCCTATACTTCTACCTTATCACCTTTCACCTCATTCTCTTTCCTTATAATTTGTCTTTCTCTATTACTATTTTTCAGTACATGACTTGGTAATTGTCCCGGACAGACCAAAATATCATCACTTCCATTATCTTTAGATGTGTGGGTTGGGTGTCTAAGAGGCTTCCTCTCATACACATAACAATTATCATTATCAAAATTATAAATAACTTACCTGTTTATATTGTGATGCCTGAAATGCTCTGCGTATTAGTGGCTTTATATAAATTACATTAAATGTGTACCTAAGACTACTCCTCTGTACAGTATCACATTTCAAATATACTTTATATAAATAAATTATTATTATTATTAAAAATTGTGCAACAAGGATATGGAAACTATGTAAAGGGTTTGTAAGTATATTATTAAAATAGATCCGGCATATCATATGAGCCTAAATAAATGTAAAGATTGTGTGGTAATGACTGGGAGGTGATAGTTCTAGGAATTCTTGAACACTGGTAGCAGTCAAGTCATCTTCAACTATTGAAGATAATTTGAGATTCATTGAAAAGATGGAGTGTGGTGCCAGTGTGGCACGCATGACAAGACTATAACAGTGAGACTAGCAAAAGTATGACCTGTAATAGTATGATACGGCAGTGTGACTGTGACTAGCATGACACAGGACAATGATAGTGTGGCAAGCATGACACAGGACTGTGACAAACATGACACAGAAATTTGATGAACATGACACATTAGTATGACAAACACAACACAGAAGTATGACGAACATGATACAGGAGTATGACAGTGTGATGAACACCGTTTCAGATAGATTTTGTTAACCTCAGAACTACAAATCTAAGTACAATACACCTATATGGCCATCTTGGCTTACAATACACCTCCTATATGGCCATCTAGGATTACAGTACACCTATATATATATATATGGCCATCAAGGATTACAAGACAAAACAGCTACAAGTGTAAAGACAATTTTTATTGTGCTATATACCATTCTAAAAAATTAAGTCTCATTTCTTCAAAAATAGTTAAAAATAAAAATAAATTCCTTTATACTTATTGATGTATTCACATTCAAACACGACAGTTATTTTCATCAAAGATATGTGTCCAATTACATACTGAAGAAAGTGTTGTATTGTTCTTGAGATGCCAAAAGGTACAAATATTTGAAAAAATTCAATGTTTCTCTGCAGTTCTTTTGCATGAGCAAACAGGCACACTCACCTAAAGAAATACAAAACAAAACTAAAACACATCCATAGATACACATCAAAACTCATCTCTGAGCTTAGAGGGAATGAGCTCCCCTAAACTGAAATGAAATGAAAGGCTGCGAGAACTTACCACAAGGAAAGAGGAAATACTGTGGGGTATACATGATAACGTTATACAATGTTCTAAAGACTAGGTAGATAGAGAAGCCATGTTTGAAGCGAGGACAGTAGAACAAGAGGATATAATTGGAAACTGAAGACAAATAATGAGTCTCAGAGATGTCAGAATTAAGGAACTTCTTTAGTTAAAAATGTATATAAGTAGAGCAGACAAGATAAGGAAGTTGACGAGGCCAATTTGATACACAGATTTAAATGTTAAAATGAAAAGAAAATGAGTGAAAAATACCACTACAATGAAATAATGATGGTCCAAAGGTAGGGACCGTTATGTAGTGTACATAATGTATTACCCTTACCGCAAGGTAAGGACTCAAAGGTACTGAAAAGTACACAGTACAAGTTTTCTTTTGTGAACAGAGTTGTAGCATTTTGGAGCAATTTAAGTGAAAAGGTGGTGAATACTATAACCATGACTAGATTTAAAGTGTCGTATGATGATGATGATAAGGAAGATGGAACGTAATAATGATGATGATGATAATAATAATAATAAATATTTGTTTATAAGAATAAGTGTACAAATTCATAAGATGAAAGGACAATTGTAGATACAGTACAGGGGTTATACATACAAATGAATCCACTACTACACAAAGCATTTCAGGCAAAATTTAGAATTTAGATAAAAAATTATTTATATATAATAGGGTAAACAATACTAAGAGGAGCAAGCTAAAATATGATGTGAGAATGTTCAAGAAATTTAACTAATGATATACAATTCAGTATCAACACTTGGGTAATTACACTCACAACGAAGCTGGAACAGTTCAGTGTGCTGCCAGAATAATCCGAGAGTTGACTGGTATGAATTGGTGTTTCCAAGCAGGCCTGTCCAGCTGCTGGCACAGAGGGTGTTTCCAAGTAGACCTATATCCAGCTGTATGGCTAGTTAACATTTTAAAGTAGGCCTACCCAGCTGCTGATCCAGTTGCCCATTGGGCATTTTGATTGCTTTAGCATTGGTTTGATGTCATCCACTGATGACGCTTGACATTAAAGTAACGAAAAATGACCGTTGGGTGGGGGTTACCAGGTACCTACGTCATCACCAATACCAGTACCAGTGTCAAGGCTCCCAGAAGGTTGGAGAAGCACAGTCCTGAAACACATTTTCATTTTAATATGAAAATAATTATACTGTATTTTGACAAAAAGGAAGAAATGTAATACAAAAGATATGTGTTTTGTTAACATATGTTAGCAAAGAATTTTTATTACTTTATTACTAACAATATTACTTCAAATAATAGTCATAACAAGATGTGTTGTTTTGATCTTAGCCAGTCAAAGGAGGTATTCTTGTGCCAGGTATCTCACAATTCAATCTACCCATACCCTCTGAAAATATATATACAGTATATACGTATTACAGTATTAGTTAGTGTATTTTGATGTCTTTCTTGTAGACATTTATTATTAAATATGACAAGGGGTGAGATAAATGACATGAACCTTCTCTATTTTTCTTATGTTTTTCTTCAATGACATAAGAGACTGGTAAGCTGCAATGGGCCTATTGACCCATAAGTATGGTGCTTCACCTTCACCTCATCCTTGGCTATATCTCCCCCAGCACAAACCTTGTAATCATTTGAACTCTACCTTTGATAATGTTAACAAGAGTTAACGAAATGCATCTCTTAGTATAAGGCAAAATAAAATGGTAAAATGAACTTTGGAGAGTTAATTTTTAAACTTCCTTCTCAAATGAAAAAGGAAGTTGAGAAAGAAATTCAACATAAGAAAAATAGAGAAGATTTATGTTGGAATCATTGATCTTACCCTTTGTCATATTCAATAATAATAATATCGCCTGTAATAATAATTATTTATATATAAATACACTGTATATAATTACGGCTAATATACAGTATATATATATATATATATATATATATATATATATATATATATATATATATATATATATATATATATATATATATATATATATATATTATATAATTGACTCATGATATCATTGATCTGTCCTACTGGCTGCCTGAGGTCACCGGATCTTAAGAACATAGTTAATAGATAGGACAACAGTAATCTACCAGGTCCAATCTTTTTTAACCAAAAATAATACATAAAAATGTAGAAATATGATGTCAACCTCATTATACAAATTTCTGCATCCTAACACACAAAATATTTCCCACCAGTCCTTGGTGCTGGCTGGGGGTGAGTATGACTCTCAGAGAAGGCAGAGAAATGTTATGATAGGCTGTGGTATCATAACAGTTGGGATGTATAGGATAAAGATAATGAAACAATAGGAGCAGCAGAAAGAGTAGGCCTACCAGGTGGGTGAGACACACCTGCTGCTTTTCCTCCAGGAGGTGAAGAGGGTAACACTCCTTGCAGTGCCACCTTCATCTCGGCGTTGAACTGTGACATCTGATTTGACGAGATGGATGCTGCTGTTGTGGGACTCAAATTCTGTATCTGAGACACCTTTATCACCTGCAGAACATGGTATACATTGAGGTACATGAAATTACACAAGAATAAGAATGGCATAGAAGGGTAAGGTAGGAAATAAAAGGTTGAGGGAGAGAACACAAGGGTGTGTCTTTAGAGTTTTTATGTGCAACGATCGTACTTTTGAAGAGCCTCATGGTCTGTACAAAATGGAATCACAAATCACAGATGGGTACTAAATGCTCCTTGACATGAGTGAGAGATTCAGAATTGGCTGTAGTTCTTCAATGGCCGTCAATTGCAAATTTGAAGTCGAGTGCAACACCAGGACAGTTTACATACAAACTACTTTCAGTCTTTACCTCTAGGCACAAACTGAGGGTGAGAAGAACAGCTTTATGATACTCATCTTTAGGACAATGGAGGAATAGACTCACCTTCAGGACACCAGGGATGGAATATTATATAATTATATATATATAATATAATATATACCTTTAAGACACTGGGGGATTGACTCGCCTTCAAGACACTCGGGCTGGGATGGACTCGCCTTCAAGACACTTGGGCTGGGATGGACTCGCCTTCAAGACACTGGGGCTGGGATGGACTCGCCTTCAAGACACTGGGGCTGGGATGGACTTTGCTTCAAGACACTGGGGCTGGGATAGACTCACCTTTAAGACACCGGGGGGAATAGATTTTATGCCAGCTGAGGTCAGACCCGAGAAGGCTCTATCAGGTATTGTGACCAAGTTCTCTGGGCTGAGACCACCCATCAGGAGTCCCATCTCGCTCACCTGTCAACAGATAGACCAGCTGTAATTATGTCCCATGTGTATCAACAGGCAGACTAACTGGAATCATGTCCAATGTGTACCCTTCCTGCCTTACAAACCTGGTTACATTCTTGGAAAGGAATGTGATAGCAAGTTTGTCACATTCATTTCCAATACCCCAATTATTCAGACAAAGGACTTCCAATACATGTAGTACAGTATACATGGACTTCACTAAAGCTTTTGATAAGGTACCACATAAAAGACTGGCAGGTAAATTACAAGCACAAGGAATAAATGGTAGAATGCTAGAATGGATAAAACAATGGCAACAATAAAGAAACCAAAGAATCATCCATGGAAATTAATCTGATGGGAGAAATGTGGTGAGTGGGGAGCAATAAGGTTCCATTTTGGGGCCAACCCTTTTTGTCATATACTGTACATTAATGACGTGAGAATATTACAAACCACATCATCAAATCTGCAGATGACACCAAGATTTATGAAAAAATCCGTAGGAACAGTGATGAGGGTTTGAACCTATGCTGTGGGTGTTCCCACACACACACTAAGATTTATGATAAAGTAGAAAGTGACAATGATACTGAGGCCTTACAAAGAGAGCTACATGAAATCCACAAATGATCGAAAGACTGGCAAGTAGTTACTAATGTATAAATGTATGGCTTAGTCTGGTAGAAAATGAACTGAAAAAAAGACTAAATGAGTATTTTTTAACAATAAATACTGACGTTTGTAAAGTTATTAGAATACCAAATCAGCAACATTAGCTTGCAGCAGATTGATTCCAACTGATTGGTTCAAGGATTCCTGCCTTCTTTCACACAAGGGTCTTGATGAGGGTTCAAACCTATGCACAGGATGTTCCCAGATGCGCCTTAGTCAACTGTACCACCGCATGGTTCAAGAATTGTGAAACCTCGGTTAGGCTTCGGGATCCTCGTGAAGGGCAGTAGTACTCCAGGTTCCAATTATTTGACTATGTTGAGGTACAGCTGACTAAAGCATGTCAGGGAATATCCCGTGTGTAGGTTCGAACCCTCGTCAAGGCCCTTGTGGATTTGCTAATTTTACCTGATATGTTAGATTAAGGACCTGCCCAAAATGCGATGCATGTTAGTGGCTTTGCAAGAATGTACAAATACCAATCTTATGTAATCTCACCAACCTATTGTACCTTCTTGTGAATAAATTATTACTATTGTTATTATTATACGCATTAACAGGCCCAAGGGACAGGTTGACAGTGTGTCCTGACCTTTACAGTCCACGATGCCCTCCCTCACCTCTCCCTCACCCCTCCTCACTGTCCCCTTACCCCTACCTTCCCTCCCTCACCCCTACTTCCCTCCCTCACCCCCTCCTTCCCTCCCTCACCCCCTCCTTCCCTCCTCACCCCTCCTTCCCTCCCTCACCCCACCTTCTCTCCCTCACCCCTCCTTCCCTCCCTCACCCCCTCCTTCCCTCCCTCACCCCTCCTTCCCTCCCTCACCCCCACCTTCCCTCCCTCACCCCCCTCCTCTCCCTCACCCCCTCCTTCTCTCCCTCACCGTGGCAGGTCCC
>WNGS01164437.1:27491894-27518748 GCA_020271785.1 Procambarus virginalis
TACACAAAACTTACAAGGTTTACTCACAGGACAACACAATTACCAACTCAACAGAAAATAGTTATTAACTAGAATTTTGTAGCAAAAGACATGGGTAACTTGCTTAGCTGAATGAACTGTGGGGGTTCAGTCCCTGAGCCCATTATGTGCCTCTGGTACCTTTCCACTACCGCCCACAAGCTGGGTATGGGGTGCATAATAAATGAACTTAACTAACTTTACTTACTATTACAAGTACATAACTGGATTCGGCGTTGCAATAGCTTCTAACAATGACAACACGGTGTAGTGATATTTAAAATTAAATTGCAAACATAAGTGCACATTACAACACATCATTGGATTGAAACAATCACTTCTATCTTTACTCATTAATACAAGCTAAAAGTAAAGGTAGTCGTGAATGTGCGCTTTGATACCAACAAAAGTGATTTCATTACCAAAGTTGATCGGCGTAACATTTCCAAGAACTTCCCCACAAATCATTTGCTTCCGTGTCCAGGGTACAAATAGGTGAAAAGAGTTTGTAAATGTTTAACAAATTGTATTTAATCGGAGTTACCTTCAAGTTACGCCAATAATATCGATCATATACTGTCATTGGAACCATATAACCATAGGCTGCTAAAATTCTTTTGATTCAAAATATACAACATATATGTCACTAGTGCCAAATGACTATATCAACGTATAAGATTTTTCTTTTTAAATTCCTTATTATGTTGGTGAAGCACTTGCTGGCAGCCATCTCGAGGCTGCCAGCAAGACGGCTGCTCGATAAACCAGCAACCGTTACCTAAGACGCCTCCCTCAGTTTTAACACATTCTATATTAAAAATATGATTTTATCGTGTATAAATTAATATTATTATATATTAGAGTTTTATTTATAGTTAGGCGTAAGTGTTTAGGTTCTGTTGGCTATTATTTGTATTTGTCGTCCGTGGGTGAAACAAAGAATTTGTTTGCTGACCATCTCTTGGAATCATAATTCAGTAAATGCTTCACCCACGTACTTCAAATACTGCCAACAGAACCTAAACACATAAACCTACCCAAACTATACATAGAACTTTAAATTGTAATAATATTCATTTATAAGAACAAACCTATTTTTAATGTATAATACGTAACTATTTATGAATGCATCTTGAGGGGGGGGATGGCCACTGCTTTAACGAGCCTGGCCTGAGGGCAGCTTGCGCTCTCTCTCAATCATAGCCCAACACGAAATATCATGCCAGAAAAAGCTGGTAATTTAAAGACACGGGAGGAAGTTGACCGGACCACACACTAGAAGGTGAAGGGACGACGACGTTTCGGTCCGTCCTGGACCATTCTCTCATCGACTTGAGAATGGTCCAGGACGGACCGAAACGTCGTCGTCCCTTCACCTTCTAGTGTGTGGTCTGGTCAACATACTTTAGCCACGTTATTGTGACTCATCGCCTGCACGGGAGGAAGCGTGACGAAGGAATATTCACACACTGTCAAACAACAAATAAATGAAGATATGACCTTCGTCGCCCCTGAGTTCAGGTTGGCTTATCCATTATAACATTAACGTCCGCAGTCGGCTCCAACTGGGCATTAGAACTGTAACCCTGGATGATTCACGATAGTATGAGTAATATATCATATTTACGCTGAAACATGTATTACTGTCTATACAATATATTGTATATATGTGAGAGAATGTCCGTCAACCCAAGATAGGAGGCCACGCTTGGTGCTAGCCTCACCCAACTTTGCAGGGGGAATGTTCTAAGGTACGGGACGGACATAGGCTGGTCGAGGTCGAGTTTATTGGTCATGTTGAAAGGGGGGAGTCTGTCCAGTAGTGACCCCAACTCCATAATCGGTGAAAGGTGGCTGGGCTGGCCGCATCAATAGATTTCTTCACATAAAACTAATGAACTGATCACATGGCCCTGTATGACTAATCTTCCTATGTGATGGAGATTTTTAGCATCACGTAGCTAGGTCTTGGCAGACTTCATACTCCCCTTCATATAGTCTGAGGTAACTGCACAAATGCAGATGTATCTAAATGTGTTAATTAAAAAAAAAGAGATTTTTCTGAGAGCGAGAGAGGGGAGGATAGGTGGAGGATTATACTACGTTATGATGCTAACAGTAAATAAATCAAACGCTTTACCTACTTTAAAATTCGAATTCAATATATACACCATGAGATATACTTGTATACGTGTTTAGCATATAGTGTTTTATCTTACATTTTCTATGGGAGTAAATTTTCCGTTTTCACTTAATAACGTTTTGTTCCCATTGCTGTGCCGTTGGCTAAGCTCTGAAACATTAACCCATTGTTTCCAGTGCTGTGTCATAAGCTAGTTTCTAAAACATAACAACTTTATTGTTTCTAGTGATGAGCCATAGACTAAGTTCTATAACATTAGGCCTTAATTGTTTCCAGTGCTGTGCCATAGGCTGTTTCAAAGCATTATTATTATTATTACAATCCACTAGGGCAATGAGGTGGGCGCAAACCTAAGACTTTGGCATTGTCAGTCGCATACTCGAGACTACGGGCTCACCATAGCCCGTGCTACTTGGAACTTTTTGACAACATCTAACACTACTACACTACAAATGCACATCAGAGGTCCACGGTTGTTCAACGTCCAACCAGCAAGCATCAGAAATATTACAGGAACAACCGTGGACATCTTGAAGAGGAAACTAGATTGTTTCTTTCAAGGAGTGCCGGACCAACCGGGCTGTGGTGGGTATGTGGGCCTGCGGGCCGCTCCAAGCAACAGACTGGTGGACCAAACTTCACAAGACAAGTTTGGCCTCGGGTCGGGCTTGGGGAGTAGAAGAACTCCCAGAACCCCATCAACCAGGTCTCAACCAGGTAACTACCTTGCCAGGTGACAGGTCGTGGGTTCGCGTCCACTCATTCTCCTACTGGATTTTCTCATTGATATGTATCACGTTAATGTGATGTCTGTGAATTATCATTAATGATAATATTTGTAATATATATAAACTAGGGTAAACTATCTTAATAACCTGAATATTGAAATGTTTGTATTGAGCTGTCATTTAATACCTAGAAAACCTATAGTAAAATGTCATTATATAACCTTGGTCACATTAACTGTTGAAATAATATATAAGATTTTGAGTTGTTTTACTAGTGATAATAACAAAATAGGTTTAGATATTTTTATGTTGAAAGCAAAAACATGACATTGGTTGGTGTGTTTAAAGCCTATCAGCCGTTGGAGGATTACATTAAGGCCATCACGACAGCTTACTGACCAACCAGCAAGTATACTGCAGTCCTCTACATAGTCCAAGACTAAAGTCAAGTCAGTGTAATGCACCAATGAACTGGGAGGTCCTCATGGCAGTGTGCGTCTCAGCTCAGCAGTTAGAATTAGTGTCTTGTAATCGAACTAACAAAATTACACTTTTAAGTCATGAAAATTATCAAGATTGAAAATGAATTGTATAATTTTGGCTAAAATATTGAAGAAACGTATCGTATAGCTCCAAGCGATAAATATTGAAATAAATGTTCAAATCTATCGACACTTTGCAAATGCAACGGCAAATTTAGTGGTATTCTACATATAATTCAGAGAATTGATTTATTTAAATGATTGTCTAAGATCACTTGATAAAATAAGCTTTAATATGTAAGACCAACTGCGGCAATATATCAATTATATATTAACGTTATCATATACATCACCGTGACGTATTCCTGTGGACAATATACATTTAAGAGTTACTTCAATCTTGAACTCTTGGGGAATAAATAGTTCTTGAAGGCGGAAATTAAGTCAGATTTCTGCCTCTGTGATCCAGACAGCCGATAGAGCAAACTTACTGAATACTGGAAGTAATCTTTTGAGTTAGTAGCTGGCTTCTGTCAGTAGCCCATGTCCGCCAGTGGGTGACATCAGGAGTGGGTGACAGCAGAGGGGTTGACAGCACGAGCGGGGGACAGCAGGAGCGGCCACACCTAACCTGAGGTACGTGCTACTCTGACAGCGACACCTGCACGACTGACCCCTGCTGGCATGCTGTCTCCACCTCCTACGCCTCCCTCACCTCTCACTTCTCCCCACCTCTCACTTCTCCCCCACCTCTCACTTCTCCCTCACCTCTCACTTCCCCCACACCTTTCCCTCCTGTCATGAACCCCCATCCACTACACAACCCAGATCTCCCTCACCCAGTCCCCCTCTGCTCGCCACCACCTGCCTCACCTCCTCCTCCACTATACATGCAGCCATTACCTCACATGGATTCATAACCCGTCATGGGTTGAACTCTAAGGCTCATTATTATTATTATTTCTAATACGAGATCTGTTGAGTTACCATCACTAACATTTCTCGTACAGAGGTTTCAAGTCTTGTGTAGTAGTTCACTGCCTCACAAAACAGTGACAGTAGTAATTTGTGGTTCCACCAGTCAGTAATTAAATACAGTAATTAAGATGTAACAAACAAGGAGCAACGGTTTCCACATCAACAAGCCACAATGTAGGACAGAAAACAGGGGATGTGTTTCCACCCCATCGGGTTATAAACCCATGGAACCGCCTTTCTGACAAAGCAGTAAATCCCAAAACTGTAGATTGTAAAATCCATCTCAATAAAATTATCAGTACAATGGGAGGGGGGGGGACCTTTGACAAGCCGCCAGCTTCCTGTCCTTGTCAAGGCCAATAGTGAGGTAGTGGCCTTCAGGTAAATTCAGTTTAACAACATTGTAAATCACCCGTTGGCCGATCACACTGCTGGTTTAACTGCAGAACTGCCCACACACACATCCATAACCTGTCGCCTCCACCCATGCTCACCCACACCCAATGATCACCCCCACAACCCACTCACTGCTCACCCACACCCAATGATCACCCCCACCACCCACTCACACTACTCACCCACACTAAATAATCACCCCCACCACCCCACTCACTACTCACCCCACCCAATAATCACCCCCCACCACCACACTACTCACCCTCACCCAATAATCACCCCCCACCACCCACTCACTACTCACCCCACCCAATAATCACCCCCACCACCCCACTCATACTCACCCCCACCCAATAATACCCCCCACCACCCACCCACTACATCAGCAGCAATCCCCCCACCACCCAATACCTAAGCAGCAGTCTAAGACCACACCACCACTATTTCATTTCCCAACAACAAACTCGTCTATTATGTTATGTTATTTATTAATATGCAAGAAGGTACATTGGGGGTTAACAGAACATAGAAATTAAGTTTAATTTACATTTTTTTAAAGCCATTAGCAAGCATAGCGTTTCGGGCAATTAGTTATAGCCTATTAGACCGTAATAAAAGTTAACTAATAATTATGTTTAATATGTACAAAAGCTACAGTAACCCCCTAGAACACATCAATAATACCCGCACATCATTGATGGAACCTATGATACAGAAAGGCTTTCTTATATACAGTATATAGATTTTTTTTTGGGGGGAGGGGGGGGGCTGTGATATGGAGGATCCCCCCACCGGCCAGGCATACCCAACCCCCTCCCCCAAACATAAATTTAAATTTAAATTTTGCCGAGAGGCGAGTATATGGGCAGCACCACCCATCCTGTGAGTGGACACACCGCCATAGCAGCATGTATACAACACTCCCCAATAGAAAGAAAACCGCTGGGTTGTTCATCCTGTCACTTGTACCCCAATATTGTTAGCCTCATACTGTGTTACTATATTACATTGTTATCTTACCCAAGGTAGCACTTTCACCAGTGTAAGTCCCGATTGTTAAACTTGCTCTCTGGAAGGTACCCATAATTTTATGTACCCTTCTCGCACTTTTTTTTTTTTGAGATATATACAAGAGTTGTTACATTCTTGTAAGTTAATCTCACGATGTTAAACTTCAAGTCATTTTAATTTAACAAGTGCAGTGCATTGTTAACTTACAACGTTCATGTTATCACAAGTTGTTTTACTCAAGTGCTGAGTGGCATTCGCAAGAAAATTTATTTAAATGAGAAAGGAGAGGACCAAGTATACTGCCCTGTGGAACGTCACTTGTAGTTGGCAGAGTGGGAGAAGTAGCATCGTTCACACAACCATACTGGTGTCTTGCACAGAGTTAAGAGTGCAAGTATTGAAGACAGTAAACTCTAAATCATAGTCTTAGAATTTGAGAAGGTACTGCGGTTAAGGGTTTCAAAAGCCACCATACGTCAACAAATAAACCAATGGGGTACTCATTTCTTTCAAGAGCTGCGCACGTATCAGGTTAAGTATATTAATTAAAGCATCGTTGGTACAAAAGGCCTTTGTTATGTCCATTCATTCACTTGTACACCTCTATCATGTCACCCTAATTCTTTTGCCTTTCTAGAGAATGTAATTTAAGCTTTGAGGTACCTACCTTACCTTACCTCAAGGTAAGGTAAGGTAAGGTAAGGGAAGGTACCTCAAGGTAAGGTTGTCAATCTTTAGCCAAATATCCCCAGTTTGCTAACTGTAGGTAGTAAATGAGTGATTGTAACCTATCCACCGCTGCCCACTGGATGGGGGCGGTGTGCAGGACAAACATATAAATTGTGACACTAGCTCTCCACATATGTCAGTTGCTTAATTTAGAACCTGTACTTGAGGTCGATCTCAAACCCATTAATTGTTGATGAGACGACTTGTATGAATTTTGTAACTAGCTCATCAAGATTGTAACTTGCTTAGCTAAATGAATTGTGGGGTTCAGTCCCTGAGCCCATTATGTGCCTCTGTAACCCTTTCCACTACCGCCCACAAGATGGGTATGGAGTGCATAACAAATGAACTAAACTAACTCAATCTTTCTTCATATAAGTTTCTAATTTGGGGGATTAACTTTGTCATCCTATGCTGGATGCGTTCTAAAAATTCAAATTTAAAATTCAAATGTTCATTCAGGTAAAGTACATACATACAAGATGTTGTACAAACATTGATGGATTTATAGACAGAGCTGGTACATACAATGCTTAAAGCCACTATGACTCAGAGCATTTCGGGCAGGAAAAACACTAAAGACTAAAACTTAATACTAATTGAGTTAAAGTATAAATTGTGTTGAGAACAGATAAAAATAAAAAAGGGGAAACATAACAGAAAAATAGCAAAAANACATAACCAGTATAGCTCCAGGAAGATGAAAACAACTACAATAATGAAATCCTGAAACCATGTTTGTAAAATGTTAGTCTATTCGACCAATAATAAATCACAATAATATATATCTTGAAAACATTGTTGACCTGTTGTAGGTCATGTAATTATATTACTTCTTGAACGTTATATATTCAAAAGACGTATGAACGGGTCTGACCATCTCCCAGCAACATTACCTCTCACACTGGGGCACTAATATTGACCCTTGTAGGGGACAGGAATCATGTACTTTGGTTTATCCAGTCACCCCCCCCCCCCTCCACTCCTACCTATCTCCCTGAGATCAACTACTGACCCTCCCTACGATGCAACACTCAACAGTTGACTAACTCCCGGGTACCTATTAACTGCTAGGTGAACAGAAATATCAGATGAAAAGAAACGGGACCAACCCTCCCTGCTTGGCCCGCAGACTGATCCCAGAATACTCGATTGAGAGTTGAGGACGTAGAGCGGTGCACTATAGTACCTATTTTATTTATACTGTACATAGATGATATTTGTAGAGTGTATCTGTAGGCAGAACTGCCACCTTTACTGCTAACAACTTTATATATATGCTCTATATATGCTTTATATATATGCTCTATATATGCTTTATATATATGCTTATTATATAGGAACGCTCAACCTTCTGGGCACAATCACATTCTCAACTTCACTCTTAATGTACAAGTGTTCCAATAAACTGTTTTATTTACAATCATGTTTAACGAGAGAGAGAACACCCAATATCGTACTAAATTCACACCCAATCTCTTACACCCGCTAATGTCTTCAACCAATTGTCATTAATGTCTATTAATGAAGTCAAAGGGTGAATTTGGTGACAGACGCTGCATGTTTCTTGTCATTAACCCTAACTGGTTAATTACCGACAGACTAGCTAATTACAATGTATTCGACCAGTCTTAACAAATCAGAAGACTGGAGAAATCTAATACAACCTAACCCCTTACAGTTCACAATTAACTATTCACAATTCATCCCTCCACTAATCACACACTATAGCAGTCAATAAATACATGATACATTACTCAAATTATCATGAGTAAAACCGATATATTATTAATCTATAATAATAATAATGAAACATAATTCTTTACAAGACAAACTAATTACTGGGAATGAGGAGCACTTGGGAAAGGTCGCCTCTAAGACACTACACGGTTATAACTATTTACACGACTCTGGGGAAACTTTTGTTTATTTGTCTCTAACAATCTTCCGCGACATTTCTTTCCTACCTTTCTCCCCACCACTCCTCACATTCCCTAGGCCTTACCATTCTTCCCCTCCCCCCCTTCTCCCCCCCTCTCCCTCTCTCTTTTTCTTAATTCTTTCCGTTATTCTCCCCACAACATTCCTCACTAACAATCTTCCCCTACCATTCCCTCCCTCCCCCCCACCATTCCCTCCCTCCCCCCTACCATTCCAAGCAGTGGCCGTGATTTGTTATACTTGACCTACAATAGTGAATGTAGGTCAGGTTATCCAGGTGATCAATACTTGACGGTCCGGGTATATCAGTGGTTATGGGTGTCCGGTTATATGGGGCAGTGTAGGGTAGGAGGAAGATGTTGGTCATGTTAGTGTTAACTGTAGTGTTAGTGCTATATAGCAGTAGAAGCAGTAAGTGTTAGAACATAATTATTAAGGCGCACTGCAGCAGGTCCGGACGTGGCTCTGCTAGGCGGGTCCTCTTTACATTCACCATCTCTCGCCAATATGTCTTTATAATCTTTTAGAACATGTGAACCATCTAAAGAATGCCAGCTGGCAGCCGATTGAACTCATCCACAACTATTTCCACACTTGTACTTCAGTATATCCCTCCTGAAGCATCCCTATATTCCCAATAAATAGGAGAAAAATATACCTATGCTTATGTCCTACTCTATACTCTTGCTCTTGTCCATTCTTGTTTACTTTTACTCTTTATATACTCTTACTCTAATACTCTAATATACNTCTGGTTGTTTTTCATTTTGAATTTTGTGCAGTATTGCTCACTTTTTTTTTTTTGGGGGGGGGGGGGGGAGGGATCATGGGCCAAACTGGAGACGAGATTGACAACTGAGCATAAAGTTACACTGGTGACCATTCATCCTATGATGGGAAGTAAAAACAATGTAAATTGTATCTTCTATAATATGATTGTAATTTAATTTATAAAATTTTTATGGATGAATGCACTACTAGACCTAAAAGTTTGGGTTGTATTAACACAAATATCCATATTTTAAACAAAAATCTAAGTTTTTTTTTACAATTTGAAAAGTGTTATTTTTATTACTGACGACTGGTACAGAAGTGCGAGATGGGTTTTTATTGAACATTAAATACAATGTAAAATATGAAATATACTCACAGCTGCCAAAGATAGAGGTTTGCCCGTCGCCTTGATAGCCTCAAACGTCTTGAAGAGGTCACTTGGAGGCACTCTCCGAGCATCGGTGGCACTCATGCAGGGCAGGAAGCCTACACCTTGTTTGATCATGTCGATGGTGAGGTTACCTGTGCCTCCAAATGTCACATTGGCCCCTCGCAGACACTGTGGGGAGAGAGGAAATTGTTCTCCGATTGTGGTAATGCTGTGATTAATTGTGATAATGTAACCACCAAAGGTCGGCCGAGCGGACAGCACGCTGGACTTGTGATCCTGTGGTCCTGGGTTCGATCCCAGGCACCAGCGAGAAACAATGGGCAGAGTTTCTTTCACCATATGCCCCTGTTACCTAGCAGTAAAATAGGTACCTGGGTGTTAGACAGCTGTCATGGGCTGTTTCCTGGGGGTGGAGGCCTGGTCGAGGACCGGGCCGCGGGGACACTAAAAGCCCCGAAATCATCTCAAGATAACCTCAAGATGCTTGGATACAAAAAGAAAGGAGTTTGACTGTGTAATTACCCAAGTGTAACAACAGGATGAGAACTACGCTTATGCTGTCCCATCTTTACTATAATCTTTTGTTATATGACACATTGATACTTCCAATTTAACTGTGCTGTTAATACTAGCAAGCAGCACACTACAGGCACTATAGTTGGGAGATTTTGTCTATCTTATTACTTTGTATTTGCCAAGACAAATACAAAACAGGTTACCTTGAAATGGTTTTGGGGCTTAATGTCCCCGCGGCCCGGTCCTCGACCAGGCCCCAGGGGTGGAGATGATAATGCTTCTGATGTAGGATTAAGTCTGTGCGTTGCTGAAGGAGCAAAGAATTCTCTGAGAAACATCATCTCTAATTTTAATGATATCCTCCATCTACCTCTCTCTCTTTGCAAAACAGTGCTTCCTGTTACAATTTTGCAAGTTGTCATCATGTCTTCTGATGGATCACCAATCACACAGGATACACTAAATGGATAACCAACCACACAGATCTCACCCGATGGATAGCCAACCACGCAGAACGCGATGGATAGCCAACCACGTGGGACTCGATGGATAGCCAACCAAGTGGGACTCGATGGATAACCAACCATGCGGGACTCGATGGATAGCCAACCATGCGGGACTCGATGGATAGCCAACCAAGTGGGACTCGATGGATAGCCAACCAAGTGGGACTCGATGGATAACCAACCACGCGGGACTCGATGGATAACCAACCATGCGGGACTCGATGGATAGCCAACCAAGTGGGACTCGATGGATAGCCAACCATGCGGGACTCGATGGATAGCCAACCAAGTGGGACTCGATGGATAACCAACCACGCGGGACTCGATGGATAACCAACCACGCGGGACTCGATGGATAGCCAACCAAGTGGGACTCGATGGATAACCAACCATGCGGGACTCGATGGATAACCAACCAAGTGGGACTCGATGGATAACCAACCACGCGGGACTCGATGGATAACCAACCATGCGGGACTCGATGGATAACCAACCATGAGGGACTCGATGGATAACCAACCACGCGGGACTCGATGGATAACCAGCCATGTGGGACTCGATGGATAACCAGCCATGTGGGACTCGATGGATAACCAGCCATGTGGGACTCGATGGATAACCAACCATGCGGGACTTGATGGATAACCAACCATGCGGGACTTACTGGAAGGGAATAGGGTGACATATCCTTGGCAAGTAGCGCTAGGGTATTTGAGCCAAGGCTCCCAATCTTCTTGGTAGAGGCATACTCCTTGAAGAACGGGGCATATGGGGGTAGGTCTGTGGCTGCCACCTGAGGGAACAAGAAATGGTCAAGTGAGTAATTTACCTGTAGATTGACTGAATGATTAGTTAATGTCTAGAAGTTTGCAAAGATATTTTAGTATGTAATATTAGCTAATTTAAAGATAACACTCAATTATATGAATGGAAAGATGCTGAGAAACAAATTGTGGCATCATTAAAACAAAGTTGTTATGTACAGCCATCAGAGGAAATATCAACATGTAAATCTTTAAATTAAACTCAATATACAGCTGTATATGCAAAAGAAAAAAAAAGGACACTACAATCCTGAACCTTTTCTTCAAGAAACCCTCTCCCATACCACACATACATACCCCTTCACCCTACACACACACACACACACACACACGTCAGTAGCTTCAAAGGGTTATATGACAAGGAGTGCTGGGTAGACGGGACACCATGAGCGTAGCTCTCACCTGTAACTACACTTAGGTAATTAAACTTAAGCAATTACACACACACACACCACACATCTGTAGATATGATAGAGCCCAGTAGGATCAGGAACCTGTACACTAGTTAATTGACAGTTGAGAGGTGGGACCAAAGAGCCAGAGCTCAATCCCCGCAAGCACAACTAGGTAAGTACACATACACACACATACAAACAAACAACAACAACAAACTGGAAAAGGTGCAAAGACATGCCACTAAGTGGCTCCCAGAACTGAAGAACAAGAGCTATGAGGAGAGATTAGAGGCATTAAATATGCAAAACTTGAAGATCTAGAAGAAAAAGAGGCGATATGATCACTACGTACAAAATAGTAACAGGAATCGATAAAATTGATAGGGAATTCCTGAGACCTGGAACTTCAAGAACAAGAGGTCATAGATTTAAACTAATAAAACAAAGCTGCCAGAGAAATATAAGGAAATTCACTTTTGTAAACAGAGTGGCAGATGGCTGGAACAAGTTATGTGAGAGGGTGGTGGAGGCCAAAACCGTCAGTAATGACAAAACCGTCAGTAATTTCAAAGCGTTATATGACAAAGTGCTGGGAAGACGGGACACCACGAGGGTAGCCCTTATCCTGTAACTACATTTCGGTAATTACACACACATGCAAATATCCTCCCACCCCATACACATGCACATACATCGGCCCAACCTACAAACACATGCAAACTCATAATGTCTCCACACGCACTCGCACATCCCCTCCATCATACACACAAATCCTCCCACCCCACACACACACACACATCCTGTCCACGATACACACACACACACACATGCACAAACACATCCCCATATATACACACCCTACATACACATGCACCCACATCCCCCCACCCCTACATCCTCCCAATAAACACATATAACCCCCTCCCCCAACACACACAGTAGGTGGAGCCCAAGAGCTAATAGTTCAATTCTGCAAGCACAAATAGTAAATGCGCACACAAATACACACACACCCAAGGATAGGGTCAAGTTAGGCATTTTAGTTCTTTCTGCAACTATTTTGTCTGTCTTATGTTGGAGAAGGATTTAGAGGTGAGATTCAAACATAGGTAGAAAGGGAAGCACTGTTCAGGAGAAGTTTGAGCATCATCAGTTGTGAGTCATGTATAAAGTGTTTGGACATTTATAAATATGGGGTTTGGTGGTTGTATTAACAAGCATGTATACATTGTTAATGAGGGCAGGCTGATGTTTAATGAAGTAAAATATAAGGGACTATACACCAAAGTAACGGGTGTATGGTAGAGTGTGAATGTGAATCAAAGAGACACCATTTGCAGAAACTCAGAAGCCTTGTAAACACTGCAGGAAGTGACACTGCAAGCAGCTACTTCACAGGAACCAGCAAGTATACTAGCTGTTAGAAAGGAAAATAACAATAGTAGTAGTAAATATTACAGTGCAGGAAGAACCCAAACAGGAATAGAGAGCAAAAGACAGCAGCAGCACCTGAATACTAACCTTATTTTCTAAACCCAGGTGTACAAGTGTGGAGAGTATGAGTGAGAATTCATAGCGGGAAATGAAGTTTAAAATAACGTACACAAAGTTAATGAAAAAATGGAATTAATTGCTCGAAATGCTGTGCGTATTAGTGGCTTTAGGCATAGTATGTACTAACTCTATCTAGAAATCCAACAGTCTGTTTTAACTCATTTTGTATGTATGTACATTAACCTGAATAAATATTATTATTATTATTATTATAACTAAGTGATGAGGGGGAGGAAGACTTCATGCACAGTTTCTAATGTAAATATGGTAGTGTCTAATAAATTCTAGAACCTGTGCAAAAACAGTTTATTGATGATCCATAAGCAGGACCAAAGAACTGAAACTCAATCACTTGCAAGCACAATTAGGAAAGTACACATGTGTCTGAAGTAATAGATCTTGGTGTACAAACATTTATACCTGTTTGTAACATGGTTGGCAGATGTCAGATAGGAATTGCGCTCCTGCTTCAAGTGTTACTCTGTATTTCAAAACATATACCAGTATTCACAAAAAATCACCTGTGACATAATGGTGTCGATTTGTAAAGTTGACAATGGCTGACGTGTCATCTGGGCCTTGTCGACAACCTGTTTCCACACTGTATTGTTGAGAGTCTTGAGGTACATGGGAGCAATGCGAGGCTTCAGGGACTCAATAAACTTACTCAGTGTGAACACCCCACCGACAAGAGCCGTTGCCATGTTGGCCTTCAGCAGTGCATTTATCTGGAAGAAGTTGAGGATGGAACATTTGGTAAGCATGACATTGATACAGCATGGCATAGACAGCATGGCATAGACACAGAGGAAGGAAGATAGTATGAGGTTACAAGATGACCTAGACAAACTGAATGAATGGTCCAACAAATGAATACTAAAATTCAACCCAATTAAATGTAAGGTAATGAAACTAGGCGGTGGAAACAGGAGGCCAGACACAGGATACCGAATGGGTGATGAAGTCCTTCATGAATCGAAGAGAGAAAGATCTAGGAGTTGATATCACACCAAACCCGTCTCCTGAAACACATGTCAAAATAATAACATGAGCGGCGTATGCAAGGCTGGCTATCATCAGGACTGCCTTCAGGAATCTGTGTAAGGAACTCTTAAGAACTTTGTATACCACATATGTAAGACCAATCCTGGAGTATGCAGGCCCCAGCATGGAGCCTGTATCTTGTCAAGCACAAGACGAAGCTGGAAAAAGTTTAGAGATGTGCCACTAGGCTAGTCCCAGAACTAAGAGGCACTGGTTATGAGGAAAGGCTGCGTGAAATGCACCTCACATCACTGGAAGACAGGAGAGCTTGGGGAGACATTATCACTGCCTACAAAATTCTCAGAGAAGTTGACAGGGTAGATAAAAATTAAACTGTTTAGCACAGGTGGTACGCGAACAAGGGGACACAGGTGGAAACCGATTACTGTACCCAAATGAGCCACAGGGACCTATACAGGGACACTAGAAAGAACTTTTTCAGTGTATGACTAGTTAACAGATGGAATGCATTAAGCAGTAATGTGGTGGAGGCTGACTCCATACATAGTTTAAATAATGATATGATAGAGCCAAGTAGGGTCAGGAATCTGTACACCAGTTGATTGACAGTTGAGAGGCAGGACCAAAGAGCAATAGCTCATCCCCCACAAGCACAACTAGGTGAGAACAACTAGGTAAAGTACAGCATGGCATAGACACAGCACAACATAGACACAGCAAGGCACAGATGCAGCAAAAGACTTGGTTCTTCTCAAATAGTTGCATTTGTTTAAAATATTTAACTGAATCAAACTGTGCAAGTGGTTGGAAATGATAATTGTTTATAAATTAATATACTGTAGTAGAAAATTATGGGATTCATCAGATATACTGGCATTACAGAATTTGATTGGAAATGGTTTCAGTTAAATTCCCGAGAGAATGGTTATTAATGTTTAGAATAATTAATGATTGTACCCCACCTTGGCTGAGAACTCTGGGCCCTGGACTTTCATAACACTGGTGTCCATAGATGGTAGGACAGTGGGGAGCAGCCCACGCCTGGCGGCGGCCTTCAGGTAGCAGGCAGGAGCCCTCATCATCAATGGCCCTCCTGAACATACACAACTCAAGGTCAGAAGGCTGGCGAGCTACCTCGTCCCAACACCCTCAATTAAAAAACAAATCCTAATAAAAGACATTGATTTCTAATTCCTCATCCAATCTGACAAGTGCCGATCCTGACTACTGAGTACACTATATTTGGTATAATTGGAGTGATATGAGAGGTGCTGGAGAACCACACAGTTGGTGGCACTCACCCAGGGCATCAACATTGGGCTTGGTGATGTTGTCGACGGTCTTGTTCATCAGCACGTCCTGCAGGATGATGCTGGCATCCTAGGAAGAGGAATGAGAATGCTTAGATTTGTGGTGAGGGAAGGGAGGGGCATGATTGATAGATATACTTCCTTTTGTTACCTTCATTTGATCCTTGATGTGTCCCCCTGCATCTCTTGTTGTCTTTCATGGTATACACACTGTTATATAATCTTGTCATTTGGACCAAATCATTTGACACCAAATCATTTGGTGTCCTTGTGATATTCTTTTGAAAACTTCCACATCCTCTGATTGTTCTGGTGCCTATTTGTATCTCCTAACACATTGTGCCCCTAATGGCCCCTGGTATTCCAATATTTTTTCTGATGTCTTCCTGTATCCCCTGATGTTTAAATGTGTGCTTTCATTACCCTTTGCATCATTTGATAGCCCCAAGCTGATATATACTGCTATCTAACTGTGTTGCCCTTATATCTATTAGGTCCGATGGTAATGTTTTATGATCCTTGGTGACTCATGGTGTCCACTGGTGTCCCATATCATAGTGTCTCATTTCCCTGTCCTCTACACACCTTCCCTGCAACTCTGTAAAGGCACTTACCTGTGGGTTGATATCCTTGCCCCTAATACTGGAGATGTTGTATGTTATGGATTTGAGAGTGGTATTAGCTAGTCCGGCTGGTGACAGGTCAGAGGGTCCCATACACACCTGCAGAGTGCCCAGGCTGTTGTACCACATGCTGTCCTATTAGAAAAAAGTAGGTATCATGCATGGTTTTACACTGTGTGGTTGTAGTGTGACGTTGTGACACATGATTAAACACAGATTTTGATATTCCTAGAGTATGACTTAATCAAACTAGAAATGCTTTACAAATCAAGGGACCCAGAATGTGGAATGACCTTCCCAACCATGTTAAAGACTTTACCTCTCTCAACCAGTTTAAGAGAAAAACGAAGCTCTTCCTAATAAATTCCCTGTAACCTGCCTTACCCCTCTATTGTCAACCAATGTCTGTTTTTGTTTTAAATGACGCTGTTTTGTCGACCGAATTGTATTTGTGCTGCTTTTTCAGCCATGTTCCCCCCTTCTTAACTGTTTTTTTTCTCAACTCATTTTATTCCTTATGCTCAATTAGTCTTATGCCTTAGTCATTTAAGTTTTTCATGCCCGAAACGCTTTGCGTAATAGTGGCTTTAGGCATTGTATGTACTAGCCCTATCTATAACTCCATCACTCTATACAATCATTTTTATGTATGTACCTTACCTAAATAAACATTTTGACTTTTTTTTTTTGATGATTATAGTAAATTGTTTATTGCACGGTCATCACAAGGGATCAATATACGAAAAAAAACACTATGAAGAGGTTTACTGTCTTTAGCCAGACAAAGGCCAAATACGCCCAAGTGCCAGTACCCATATATGTGTTCCTTCCTCTCACTCATGAAGGCCAACCTTTTCACTCATGGTATGGGGTGCATAATAAATAAACTAAACTAACTGAAGGCCAACCTTCTCACTCATGAAGGCCAACCTTCTCACTCATGAAGGCCAACCTTCTCACTCATGAAGGCCAACCTTCTCACTCATGAAGGCCAACCTTCTCACTCGTGAAGGCCAACCTTCTCACTCGTGAAGGCCAACCTTCTCACTCGTGAAGGCCAACCTTCTCACTCGTGAAGGCCAACCTTCTCACTCGTGAAGGCCAACCTTCTCACTCGTGAAGGCCAACCTTCTCACTCGTGAAGGCCAACCTTCTCACTCGTGAAGGCCAACCTTCTCACTCGTGAAGGCCAACCTTCTCATGTAGGCCAACCTTCTCACTCATGAAGGCCAACCTTCTCACTCATGAAGGCTAACCTTCTCACTCATGTAGGCCAACCTTCTCACTCATGTAGGTGTCTGCCAACTATACTTACAGCTGCACCTGTCATGCTGGTACACTGCTCGGCCCGGCAGAGTGCTGCCTTCCAGTTCTCGCATGTTTGATACTTTGTGGCTGGAATGGGCACCTGTAAAACAGAGCCAGTAGGTAGGTAAGAAGGCAGACAGGTAAGTGGACGGGTACCTGTATGAAATGCTATGTGTGTTAGTGGCTTTGCATGAATGTAAAAAGACCTATCCTATGTAATCTCACCAACCCATTGTACCGTTTTGCAAATAAATTATTATTATTATGATAGGTAGTTAAGTAGGCAAATAAGCAGGTCCATAAGGTGGCTGCTAGATTTGAACTCAAGTAAGTGCAAAGTCATAAAGCCGGCTCTGGGAGCTGGAGGCCAGACATAAAGTACAAATTGGGGGAGGAAACCATGCTGAAGTTGAACAGAAATATAATGCTTGGGGGGGGGGGGTTGCTATCACACCGAACCAGTCTTTCGAATCCTCCACATCAATCAGATATCATATGAAATGTTGGCCAACAACAGAACAGCTTTTAGAAATCCTAAGGATGTGTCATTCAAGACCTATTATACCATACTAAATCAGGTCAAGCCAGCATCATTCCACCAACAACAAATTAAAAGAAAATAGGTTATAATCATAATAGATGAGAACATATATTCCCGAGCGGCATCCCAAAATCAACACATGTTGAGAGGCGGGACCAAAGAGCCAGAGCTCAACCCCTGCAAGCACAATTAGGAGAGTACAGCTCGCAATGCAGCTGGGATTGGATCTATGACCGATTATCTACTTTGGCTTACTATGGGCTAACTATCATGAGAAGAATATTTTTTGGCATCAGTAATGTTTTACGGTATATAGTATCCACAGCCCCCGTTCTTCCCCCCCCCAACACCGCCACCACCCCTGTCCCCCCAAACACAGCATACTCCCCCCCCCCCAACTAACACAGCACAAAGCCCCCCCAAAAGACAGCACACTGCCCCCCCCCCCACACACAAACCACCCCGTCTATGAGTAGTCTTAATTTTAAATAATGCCGTTTGTTGACCAACTTGTATAATTGTTATTTTCTGCCATGTTCCCATGTTTGTTTTTATTCCTTTTTTTTCAACACAATTTATACTTTAAGCTCAATTAATATTAAGTTCTAGTGTAAGTGTATTTCCCCCCCCCCCCCCACACCTTGCCCTAAACGCTATGAATATTAGTGGCTTTAGGTATTGTATGTACTAGCTCTATCTTTAAATCCAACATTATGTTTGTAACTCATCTTAAATGTATGTACCTTTACCTGAAATGTACCTTTACCTAAATAAACAAAATCTAAATCTAAATCTTAATAAGGAAATTTATCATCGAGGGAAGTGTGGATGACAATTTACACCACCCCCCCTTCCCCCCCCCCTCCTCACCAACACAACAGACCCAGCTTCACCTTGACAATGTCCATCTTAGCAGCTGTAATAAAGGAATTAGTAAGGTAGACGACAGCATAATCGGGTATCATGTTGACGCCCCCCATGGCTGTGACAGTGGCCTGACTCCAGGTGGCCGGGGGGCCCGTGAGCCGGAGGGCCATCATCTGCATCACGGTCCACAACTGGGTTACTGAAGGGCAGCTAGAGTCCGGAGACTGGCCCAGGCACGTCTTCAAGACATCCATCCTGTTGAACACACACTCTTGAGACAGACTCTTTCTCTAGTTGTATTTTTATATTAAAAGCGGATTAGTGGTGATGTTCTAAAAGCTGTTATCCTACGTCATCACCTCAAGGCAAAACTGACTCTAAAATCTTATCTATTATTATTACTTTCATTGGGTATAAACGTTATCTTATAATTTGTTATCATATAGGTAGGCCTACAGTGAAGGGAGCTAGCTATCAGGAGAAAGCACCAAGCCATTGCATCTATATACCACTTGGAAGGGATCAGGATAAGGATTTGGGATTTGGGATGGGGAAAGGGAATAATGGCGCCGAACAACTTGGACGGTCGGGATTGAAGCCCGACCTCCATGAAGCGAGGCCGTCGCTCTACCGTCCAGCCCAAGTGGGTATAGGCCTACACGGTGAAGCTGGACCCTACTGTATTGTATTCCAGAATCTTCATATACTCGGTTTACTTGATTTCAAGAGTATCTACATGTTCCAAATGCCAGTCATACTTACACGGCCTGGGCAGTAGAGTCGTTCTGGACCTTGTCGACACAGACGGGCAGCTGGAAGATGACTGGGCCGAGGTCAGTCACGTTCTGAGGTGACCACTTGGCGGGGTCACCCAGCCTTGACACCAGGGTCACCACCTCGCTCAGTGTTAGCTGTCAAAGCGTTAATTATTAAACAACGAACTAGCTCTCTCATGCTCGTCTATGCCACACTGTATCATGAATACGTTTTTAGCGATTTAATGTATCATGCACATGGGTCATGCACTCTTGAAGATATCTTAAGATACATTTAATGTATCATGCACATGGGTCATGCACTCTTGCAGATATCTTAAGATACATTTAATGTATCATGCACATGGGTCACGCACACTTGCAGATATCTTAAGATACATTTAATGTATCATGCACATGGGTCACGCACACTTGCAGATATCTTAAGATACAGATAAATTCCAAATATGCTAAAGTATGTATTCACACCTAGTTATGCTTGCGGGGTTAAGCTCTGCTCTTTCGGCCCGCCTCTCAATCAATCAACTGTTACTAACTACTAACTATCCTCCCCTCCTCCCCCCGACACACACACAGACAGAAAGCAGCCCATAACAGCTGTCCAACTCCCAGGTATCTATTTACTGCTAGGTGACAGGGGCATCAGGGTGAAATAAACTCTGCATATTTTGTTTCTCGCCGGCGCCTGGAATGGAACCCCGGTCCACAGGATTACGTCTCCAGTGTGCTGTCCACTCAGCCACCAGCGTGCATGTGTCACGCACACTAATTTATTGAGGTCTATTGTCATATAGCCACACAAACGAACATGTTATTGTCGTGAACATGTTAAAGCAATTAATCCGCTCTCTAGAAAAACATAATAGCACCCTTATTATGCCTGTGGATTTTTTCTCTCTGGATTTTACACCGAAGTAATGTCTTGGCACTTTCGGCATCGGCGGGTATAGGCGATTCCATATGGGGTTTATGACCCTACTATATGGGGTACCCGGTGGTGCCCGGGGTCTCGCTCGTCCCCTCCCCCTCTCAGCTCTCTCCTATTCTCCCTCCCCTTCTCTCACCTCTGTTTCTTACCTTCTAATCTTCCCCTCTTTCCGAACATCGTTCTCTCTTTCCTTCCATTTCTTCCCTATCTCTCCTCCCTCCCTTCTCTCCCCCTCCCTTCTCTCCCCCACCCTATACGCTGTCTTATAAATGTAATACGTTAACTCGAATATTCACGTTCATCGTTAATGGTTTCGAGTAAACCATGAAAATGTTCAGGTAAACGGGAAACTAAGAATAAAAAACTACGGAAAACACATCTACGATTTCGTTTCAGACCATGACAATTGCAAGGGGGCGGGGGGGAGGGGCTAACATTGATCCCTATATTTTTTACAGTTGGGTGAGACTAGCCACAAGCGTCTAGTCTCCTACTTTGGACAGACAGACAGGCAGACTTATAGACATAGATGGATGAAAAGCATCTCCTGTTTTCTGTCCTGCTTTATGGTTTGTTGAGCTTGAAGCTTTTGCCCCTTGTATGCGTTACACTTAACTTTATAAAGAAGTGGTCTGGATTAATATCCTCAAACTTGTTCAGTATTTAAAGGAACCGTGTTGTGTGTGGTTGGTCCTGTGGCCCTCAACCGTTCCTGTATGAGAGTTGACTTTGTTCTCGGATGATTTGTACAACTGTGTGATGAACGTTCTCCAAGGCGGACATGTCCTTGTGAAGGTGAGGCCTCCACGTGTGCCATATTTTCATGATTTTGCAAACATTGTTATACATTGAAAATATTTGATTTTCTTCAAGTTGTGTTTGATTACGAGAAGACCTGGGAAGAATGTGACAGTATTACCACATGCAAGTGTCTCTACCTTGACCAACTTGACGAAATGATCTACAACCATAAGGAAGAGTGTTAAAACATGCAACACTTCTACCAACTCTTGTAAACTTTACAACAACGATGTGGGAACAAGTTTAGGACTTACAGCACATGCGGATAATTAAAACGTCCACTACCTGACAGCCAGCAGGGGCTGCTCCAGCTGATGATATCAGTGTGCTACACTGTCAACATCACACAACACAACACCGTAAGTAACATTAGACAACAGGCTGTTAAGCTGTCAATATTGGCTAAAGTAAAATGCAAATAGAAAACTAAAAATACTGTTCTGTCAATATTGGAGAGTTTCGGTTCATAGATAATTTGTATTTAGCTATTTATTGCTGGACTTCCAATTTTTTCTGCAAATACACTTATGTGACAACAGGTAGTGAGATTGACCCTTCCCTCTCTAAAATGATACATTATATATCATACATAATATATAATACTGTAAGCATGCAGAACTAAAAAGTTTTGGGGTATAATATTTACCTGGTTGACGGAACTTTGTACTGTATTGATGACCTCCTCGTCCGTCAAGTTGAGGAGTGTCAGTCGGTTGAGTTCGTCCAGGAACCTCTGGGGGACCTTGCCTATCCCCGACGATATCAGGTTGGAGACCTCAGACTTGCTGGCGGACATGAGCATCGCGGGCTGGGAGGAGAGATGTGACCATGCAGGCTTATGGTTGCTTTGGTATTGGGCTTCAGGCCTATCAACCTATAGAGGGTTATTAAGGCCACTTGCTGGTTGGTCAGCTTACTGACTAAGTAGCAAGACTAGTATAGTCCTGAACATTGTCCAGGACACTATGGCAATACCCAAACACCCATATCTACACCCAAGCACCACACTCTGACACCACAAACACTCATACCCACACCCTGACACCACACAAACACCTATATGCACACACCCCTGATACTACATAAATACCCACACCCATGCCCTGACACCACACAAACACCCATCACCATGCCCTGACACCACACAAACACCCACAACCCATGCCCTGACACCACACAAACACCCATACCCATGCCCTGACACCACACAAACACCCACCCCGATGCCCTGACACCACACAAACACCCACCCCGATGCCCTGACACCACACAAACACCAGTACACTTGCACTCTGTCACACACAAACCCACAATGTCCTACATTGAGCTCTCTCCAGCCGTCCGCAGGTATATCACTGAGCAGTTTCGTCGCCGTTGCATTCTTGAAGGACTTGCTGGACAGCCAACCTTTCACGTCGGCCGACAGGTTCGTGAACCGCTTTGTCCTGGGGAAGTTGTCAGAGAAGAGTATATATATATATAGAAAATCAGTTGGAGCCATCAGGAGGATATGAACCTACGCCTCGGGTACCCCCAAGCAACACCTTAGACCACTACACCACCATATGGTAAAAGTATTGCAACCTGGGATTCAACTGAATCCTCTAGGAATCCTGTGGTTTCCATTGAAGCCAAACCAGGGTTTCACACAATACCTCCCCCCCCCTGCACTCTGGCTTGTATTCTTGGAATTCTACCTCCTTCGCTTCTCTTCAGATACACAAGGAAATCAGTGATGTTTCTCATTAATACATCATGTTATATTTGATTATTTATATTCTCTGTGAGAACTGTGGTGATGGTTGATGGTGATGGTTGTGATGGTTGATGGTGATGGTTGTGGTGGTGATAACTGGAGCAGGTGATGGTTGTGGTGGTGATAACTGGAGCAGGTGATATTTGTAAGGGTGGTGATAATAGTGAAAAGTTGACAGTGGTGGTGGTAGCATTGGTCAGTGGTGGTGATGGTGATGTATGGTGGTGATTATGATGATGATTGGTGTTGGTGAAGGGTGGTGGTAATAAGGATATAATAATAGAATGTTGGGGAGGGAGAATGGTGAAACTTTGGGAAGTTGGGAAGTGTTGTAGCAACCCAAACATTGTATCCTCGGCGACAGTGTAAATAGTTCCTATTGACCAGTGAAAAACACTGCGTCACACTTTGTTCACCTCTCTCTCTCTCTCTCTCTCTCTGTTAAACTCACGGTCTCCTTTATAACGGCAAGAGTTCTTTGGCTAATCTTTCAGCTCTACTCATGCATATTCGGAGGCCAACATGAGATGGGAGACCACATGAATGGAACTTCTATTACCGATCCTTAACTAATTCTTGTGATTTGTTGTCTATGCTTGCGGACACGAGCACTGTTACGTTATGTCTTAAAGAGGTGGAGGATTTAAGGATGATAAGGAGTCACTTACTTAATTCATGTATCAAGTTTGGAGACTTGTACACTTACAGTGCAAGGAGCAAGGCAATAGTTTCGTCTGAAGGGGTAGGGCCCAAGTTGTTTATACAGATTCACTCACTCAAAGTACAAGCTCGACCTTTGTCAGACAACTGGACTTCCGCTGCACCCGTGGTCGCGGTGTAGGGAACCATCAGATGTATATGATTTGAAGAGAGATGATGCTCTTGGAACAGAGCATCACTATGGCTTAAGCTTCCTCCTCAAGACGAAGCTTGAGGCTGATCTCTATATTGCTTCTTGGGTAGGAAAGGGATGGGGAGGGGTTAAAACTGAAATAGGGGTAACCTCACCACACGGTGCAGAAAGTGCTTGTTTGTATTGCTCCTTGGTACAAATCATGAAATCATACATTCTGCAGTGGAGTTTCAGTTTTTGTTATCTACTATTGGAACAATGCTGATCTTCAATACAGTAATCTTGAAGGGCTTCTGCTGCTACTAGTTAGGTGAGTTAGCCTAGCATTTTTATACCAATTGACAGTCTAATTCTTAGTAACACGTATCACAACGACTCAGACATATGTAAGTTCCTTATCTCATATTTAAGTAGGTCTTTTGCGTACGAGGGAGCCTAGGGATATCTCAAGTCTTCCGTTCTGCAATTATTTCATGCCCCTCCAAGCTTTCTAGTTCTAGGCAATCAGAAACGCAGAGGTGCCGCATAACTCCACTAAAGATTGAATGTATGCAAGGTACATCAGTTTTGACAATTCTGACCTTGGCACCAAGCACCTGAGGTGGTAACCTTGCAACGAGCGCTGAGACTCGGAGCCTCTCGTTGTATACTGACGACAGAGTCTGAATACAACAGGACTCATACGTGCACCTCAAGGCCAAGGTATTTTGAATCTGTTACATAGTCAGCTGGAAGCCATCAGACACGTTGCATCTTGCGAACAGCTCCTCCAATGCACTGGTGTGGGCACCGATTTAGTTATCTTTGTTTTCTTCTCCTCTCTGAGATAATTAACCCCTAGGTCCTGACATGAGTCTAATACAGAGTTTAGAGTGTTCTGGTGTTAGCCTACCCAGTGGTGGTGTATCATTATATCATCAGCATAGTAATGAATTGGGACGTTGGGTTTGCTCGGTATAGAGTTTAACAGGGCGTTTATTAAGATTAAATAAGGTAGGACTGAGGACACCCCCTGCGGTACCTAGTTCAAAGTCTCTGTTACACTCCATGCCCCTGGAAAAATACAGATGCTTCCTGTTGGATAAGTAACCCCTGATCCAACAAAGAAGCCGACCACCAATATTCATTCTTGCAAGCTCACTCAAGTAACATTCTGTTTGCAATATCAAAGGCAGACTTAAGATCTAGGAAGGTGGTATATGACTTTCTCAGTGTGCAGGGTAAGAAAGTGGTGATGCAATGATGCACACTCCTTCCTGCGAAGCCATTATCTGGGGGGATAGCATGGTTCTTATTCTATAGAGGAGACGGTTTAGGACCATTTTCGAATGTTTTGCAAATGCAGCTAGTAAGGGAAATTGGGCGGAGCATTCTCTTGATTTGGCTTGGGAATTGGATAGATTATACTGTTGGTCCAAGAATAGGAAGTTCCCCTATACATAGCTCATATTACAGCTCAAGCAGGGATTCCCTGGTACTAAAGGGAGCAGACGCAATATGTCATAATGATACCATCTTCACCGGGGGTGTGGCTTTGCCTTTGTTTAGAGCCGCGAGTAATTCAAACTCATAATGGCACGTTGCATTCATTTTCCTTTGGACATGAGTCAACGAGCCTTTCTCGATTATCGTAACAGATTTAATCTGAAGTCAGTATGTCTGGGGGGAAGATATTGAAGCTAGAGGTGGTTGCCCAAGCATCGACTACATCGTTGCTCTGTGTAGAGGTGGGGTGTGGGCTACTTGGCCGATCTTACGCCTTTAATTCTGTTAATAATCCTCCTGCCCGTGGGCTGGAGGGGGTGTGTAGAGTTGAGACTGTTACAAAAGTTTCCCAGTTATCTTGGCCTCGAGCTCTGTCATGCGCTCGCCTCGCCTGTGTCCAAAAATTGTTAGCGTGTCCTGGCACGGGTCAATAGCAAGAGTAGGTTACAATGTTGCCCAGGTTACTGTACTAATGTTATGGTGTACTACAACACATCCGCTTAATCCCCGCATTCAACATTCTTCCCACTACTCATTCCTCCTCCACTCCCCTAGTCACCTTCATCACATCTTCCTCCCCCTCCCATTATCCCTATCCCCCTCCACATCTATTCCTTCATCCCCTCTCCCCATTTACCCTGTGATGAGATGAAGATTAAGCCACCTCGGAAGAGACACGCAAACAGTAACTTCAGGTGGCAAATATTTGGGGTTAATGTGATTTTCGGTCGTAAATTGTGGGCGGTGATGATTGATTGATGAAGATCAAGCCACCTAAGAGGTGACACGGGCAATTTTGTGATTGATATTCATGTCATTGTGATTTCTTTGTGTTTATTAAGGGTTGGTTGAGTTAATTACCCGCCTCCAGCTGGACCATGTGTTGAAGGCCCTCCCGAGGAGGGTAACTTCCCCGTGGCCAAAGCACGCTTAAGCATGCTTTCCACGTGAGCGACAGTCAACACATTGATTATGTTATCAACTCAAAGTCCACTCTTTTTTCATACAACACCTTTGCAAAAAGCAACGTTAAATAATCTATCCGGCTTTTGATCATTTCCGCGCCAGTTCTTGCTTACCAAAATGGCCCACTAGATACTCAAGATTAGTCGCCGAAGCTTCGGCGTTCAGCAAGCTCGGCATCTCACCTTTAAAGTTTGAATGAATAGGTTGAGGACGTTTCGTCCCCAAGGTCCCCAGCATTTTGATCATTTG
>WNGS01164437.1:27522515-27581296 GCA_020271785.1 Procambarus virginalis
ATTTTGTGCCTTTTGATCATTCCTTTTTTCTTGCAAAACACCTAATATTAATTATCCTTTAATTCACCGAAGACAACAGCAACTTCCTTAAATGTCTGAAAATCAGTTAAACTGATAGTATGGTTCAGTTCCTGAGTCCATTATGTGTCCCTGTAACTTTTCCACAGCCACTTACAGGATGGATATTTGGTGATTAGTATATGGGATATTGGCTGATAAATAAATGAGGGTACCGGGTTTAAATTTCCTACACGGCAAAGACGATTGGGCACATTTCCTTTCACTTGATTCATGTGTTCAGTTAGTAATAAGTACCATTGTTGTGCGATGTATCCTGGGGAAGGTCAGTAGTTGACAAAGGCGGACCTTAGTAAGCTTTAGTTCACGCTTCCTAACCTCTTCTCTCAGCTTAAGTGATGAAGACACTTATTTCCAGGAAGCAGCGGTTCCAGAACCTTTCGGACGATGTGAAAGGATGGCTGACGAACAAATCCTTCTCGAATGCCACAGTGACACAGTTGCTGAACAAGATCCCTGCCGACGGCTGGAGAGAGATAAATGTAGTTATTTCTGAGAAGATCTTGGGAGCAGGACGGAGGGCCCGAACCCGGGTCATGGTCATCCCTGACCCCATCCTCCTCCAAATATTTCCTCGCAGATATATCACGTTATTGTGCTCTCATTATGTAGGTTATTTCTGTTTCTGTGAAGAGACCTGTCCATAGAATGGGCGACTAGCGATGCATATATGGGCATTGTACTATATGCTGTCTGTACTAAGTATCTATATAGCCTAAAAAGAGTTACGTGGTCTCGAAAATGAAGTTAAATATTTATAATTTATTTTAAATTTTTATTAGTAAGTTTTTGTCATTATCTCTTTTTGTATTTTATCTCCTCTTGAGTTCATGCATTCTTCTCGGTGGATAAACCATTTATTAGCAGTAGTTGATTGCTGTAACAAGCACGAATAAGTGAATACACATACTACTGGTCTACTCTTCGAACCTGACTACATATACCACCACCCGCTCTCCTCCAGCCTGCTCTTCTGATGACGGCCAAGAAGAAAGAGGTCACCAACTTGATCACGATGGGTACCGGGAAGGTCCCCCAGAGGTTCCTGGACGAGCTGGATCGTCTGACACTCCTCAACATGTCAAATGATGAAATCATCAGCCTGGCTCAATACGATATCAGCCAGGTATGTCATTTATATACGACAGAGAGAATGTCTCTTTGTCCTACGTTGGAGGCCCGATATTCATTGTAGATAACGTCGTTTATTGAATATTACTAGAACATTCTTTGCCTACTGGGTGAGAGAACGGGAATTAAGGAGGGAGAGCGAACTGGAGGCAGAGACAGTTATAGAAAACTGTAGGGAGGTACAGTATGCAGAAAGAACGGGAGGTAGCGATAAAGGCAAAGAGAACAGGTGGAAAAGAGGCAGAGAGAATGAGAGGGAGGGAGAGAGGCAGAGATAATGAAAGAGGGAGAGAGAGAGGGGCAGGGGGAGAGAGAATTGGAGGAAATGAGAGAGGCAGAGAGAACAGGATAAAGATAGACAAAAAAATAGATGGGCTATCTGGCAGTGCCCGGGTAGGTCGGTGTCTCTACCAAAAAATACTTTTGTATATCCAGTGTCCCTGATATTTTATGATATAGGTGTGCATAAGATGAAGAGAGCACAGAGGTAGTGTTTTAACAGTGAGTACCGTGACAGCTAGCACTGAGCGAGGTGGTGACCCTGGTGTCAAGGCTGGGTGACCCCGCCAAGTGGTCACCTCAGAACGTGACTGACCTCGGCCCAGTCATCTTCCAGCTGCCCGTCTGCCTCGACAAGGTCCAGAACGACTCTACTGCCCAGGCGGTGTAAGTATTGCTGGGGAGATGGAGACACCGAGTAAGAAAATCAGATGGTAATACCTAGGTGAAGAAGGAAGGAGAGCAATGAGAGTGGAGGAGGAAGAGGTGTGATAGGAATAATATAGAGACCAGAAGATCTTTCTATCTATGCTATACATTGATATTAACTTTGGTTAGTAAAAAAGCTAACCAAATCCTAGGAATAATCAAGCGTTCCTTTGACTAAAGAAAAGAAGATAGTCATTGAACTGAATAAGTGTCTGACGCGCCCCACCCGGATTATTGTACTGTATATAGTCCAAGCATGGAGACCTCATCTTCAGAGACAGCTTCATTACAGAAAGTTCAACACCAGGCAACAAAAATAATTCCAGAACTAAGTAAACACTCCTATCAGAATAGGCTGAAACCAGAAATTCTGGGGGGGGGGGGCTTTTGACAAACCGCTGGCTTCCTGTCCTCATTGAGGCCACTAGTGTTAGTGGCCCTCAGGTAAATTCGGGTATCAAATAGGCCTAACTATTTAGGTGGTTAGTTTCTGTTGGTCATTATTGGTATTTTCATTTCATTCACATACTGTACTGTACTTCCGTTAAATTCCCTTCCGTTCCCAAAGGAATGCCAATGATGCCATTAATAGTCAGTTTAATATAATTACACAGCCTTTGACAAAAATGACAAAAATGAGTTCCCATGCAGTTGGCCTCTTCATTGACCTAGAAAGGCCTTTGATACTGTAACTCATAACTACCTCTTACTTAAACATCACCACTATGGAGTCCAAGGACTTGCTCTGGACTATATTTGTTCCTCAGTGACAGAAACCAATATGTAGCCATCAATAACATAACCTCCCACACACTACCATTGACAGTAGGGGTGCCACAGGGCAGCATCTTGGGACCTCTCCTATTTCTTATATACTGTACATCACTGATTAACCAAATGTTTCAAACATTCTTAAACCTATTTGCCTGACAATACTACCTTCATTTATTCTTATCCCAACCCCCATACACTAAATAATATTGTAAATATTGAATTAAAAAAGTCCACTCATTGGATGTCCATCAACAAACTCACACTAAACATAGAGAAGACCTACTTCATTTTATTTGGTAGTAAATTTTCAAATAAAATTTAACGTCGGATAGACATGTTAACATTAACAATAAAAATGAGGGAAAGTTCCTGGGCCTGGATATAGACAAGAGACTGAACTTCAGCACCCTCAGCAAAAAAAGTCTCAAAAGTTGTCGGTATACTCTCCAAAATCAGATATTATTTACCTGAATTTAAATAAGAGCCACTAATACTAGTTGCCTCAATGAGGACAGGAAGCTGGCAGTTTGTCAAAGGTCCTCTTATTTGCCCGGATGATCTTTTCTATCTGTACAGTATTTTAAAATCTAGCAGAGTTTTGGCTTCGGCGGGAAGGCGGTTCCACTGGCTTACAACCCTATGGGTGAAAAAGCATCTCCTGTTTTCTGTCCTACATTGTGGCTTGTTGAGCTTGAACCCGTTTGGACAATTGTCATCGTCCAAATTGTTTAGCATTTTATAGGTTTCTATGAGATCTGCTCTGTCATGCCTGGTCTGCAGTGTTGTTAGCCTTAGTGACCCTCAACTGCTCCTGATATGAGAGATGACTAATCTCGAATTATTTTTGTTGCCCGGTGTTGAACCTTCTCCAGAGCAGCTGTCTTTCTGGAGATGAGGTCTCCATGCCTGGGTGCAATAATCCAGGTGGGGGCGGACCAGAGACGTATACAATTGAACGACTGCTTTGTTTTCCTTGAAGGTAAAGGTACACTTGATTATTCCCAAGGTTTGGTTCACTTTTTTACTGCCACTTCCACTTGTTGTGTAACCTTTAGTGAGTGATGGATTCTGATACCAAGGTCTTTTTCTTCATCTATCTGTTGTAATGTAGTGCTGTCAATTTGGTAGTTGTGACATGGATTGTTATGCCCCACATGCAAGGTCTTGCATTTATCAACATTAAAAAGCATTTGCCAGTCCATCACTCTTCTAAGATCAGATATTTTGTAACTCGCCCTGCCCTGGTGACGCTTTATTACTCTAATCTATCCTTATCTCGACTATGGTACTGTATTTGTGCTTGGGGTTCTACTTCCCCAAATTTTTTGCGTCCTCTAATTACTCGACACAAAGCTGCTATTAGAACAATATCTAACTCTGGCCTCAGACCCTTACTCAAATCTCTAAATATGTTAGATATTAAGTCACTGCACATCCTCTCATGTGTACTCTATATATTTAAAACTCTGAACTCTAATGTCAATCATGACCTAAAAAGCTTCTTAGAAGGTTGTAACAGAACCCATGGGCACCACACCAGAAACAAATACCTATTTGATATCCCAAGAGTATGACTTAATCAAACTAGAAATGCTCTACAAATCAAAGAACCCATAATGTAGAATGACCTTCCCAATCATGTCGAAGACTGTACCTCTCTCAACCAGTTTAAGATAAAAACTAAAAACTATCTAATAAACTCCATGTAACCTGCCTTACCCCTAAATGTCAACCAATGTCTTACTATTGTAATCAATGCTGTTTGTTGACCATCTCATATAATTGCTATTCTCTGCCTTGTTCCTCCCTTTTTTTTATTTTATATTTTTTGAACACAATTTATACTGTACTTTAAGCTCATTTACTATTAAGTTTTAGTCTAAGTGTTCCCCCCCCCACACCTTGCCTGAAACATTATGCGTACAAGTGGCTTTAGGTATTGTATGTACTATCTCTATCTTTAAATCCAACATTATGTATGTAACTCAATGTATGTACCTTTACCTGAATAAAAGAATCTAATCTAATCTTGGTTGCTTTGCAAGAATGTACAACTACCAATCTTATGTAATCTCACATACCCATTGTACCTTGTAAATAAATATTATTATTATTACACACAGAAATCACAATAGCGTGATGCATCAAATGAACAAATCCACAAGGACTGTGATTTCTGTGTGTAATAAAGTAAGGGCGAAGAGGGAGAACGGCCTATTGACATAGCTCGAGTGCATGGGGGGAGTTGTGTAAAACCCTGGTTTGTGTCTCGGAGAGGCTGCAGGATCCAGTAAGTTCAGTAGAACTTTGGTTTCAACTCTTTTTACCATGTCGTAGCTCAGTCGATTAAGGCAGCGTCTGGGATACTCCCGGACGTAGGTTCAAATCCTTGTCACGGCCCTTGTGGATGTGTTCATTATTATTATTATTTATAGAGGTGCGATTCAAGCAGAGGATTTGGGCAGTAGTGGACCCTATACCCTCCCTGTGGGCTGTAGTGGACCTCCATACCAATTTCATGGTTGGTTGGCTGTGGACCCCATACCCTTCCCATGGGTGGTAGTGGACCCTCTGATACCTTTCCCATGGAAAGTAGTGGACCCCCTGATACCCTTCTTGTGGAGAGTAGTAGACCCCAGGATACCCTTCAGGTGGGCATTAGTGGACCCCATACCCATCCTGTGGGTGGTATTGGACCCTTGTATTTATCCCTCAGGATCTTAACCTCCAAATTCATTTAGTTAAACAAGTAACACTGTTAAGCTAGTTACAGTCTATTTAAGTCATAAACAAAAATTCAAATACTGTAACTTAAAATAATCACCAACAGCATGGAAATCCTCATAATGTGCCAATCAGCAAATCCTGACCCCAACTGCCCACATGTGGAGCACCTGTGGACAGTCACACAGACGATGGTCCAACGCCTAATGGGGCCTCCATCAACCTGGAATAAAGACAGTGTCAGAGCCATGGGTAATGTCAGCATAATACCGGACTACGCTATCGTCTACCTAACTAATTCGTTTGTTAAGGACAAGAAGGCGGATATTGTCTCGGTGAGCGAGACGGTGTTTGTATTTGTTTGTATTCTTATTATTGTCATTGTCACCACTACTGTAATCACTATTCATACTGTCATATCACCAAAGCTGTTATTCTTCTTATGCTGTCACCAACAGTGTTGTCACTGCTGTCACCACCATTATCATCTCAACTGTCACTACACGTGTATTACTTTAACTTTCATTGTTACCATTGAAACCACTTTTTGTTAATATTGTCACCACTGCTGTCACCATTATTTTCAGTATTATTCACTATTACTGTATTACCATTCCCTGTAGCACCCCAGTGCTAGCATTATTGCCTACATGTCCCCCTATCCACCGACATACCTGTGTACCTAACTATATATCTACCTTCCTACCAACAAAACCTATCACCTATCGACCAAACCCTATCAATAGCAAAACCTATCAACTTTTCTATGATCCTATTTTCTTACCTAGCTTCCTGTTTACTTCCTAACTGCCCATCTCCATTCTACAGGTGCCCACTCCAGCCACAAAGTTCCAGACTTGCGAAAACTGGAAGCAAGCTTTATGCCGGACTGAGCAGTGTACCGTCATGTCTGCTGCAGCTGTAAGTATAGCAGAGCATGAGAGTATAAATCATAATTAATTAAATGTATTTTGTAATATTTTATTATATTGAAAATCCCGGCACATCGTTATTGTAATCTAAGAAACGCCTTGAAGGGGTCCAACGCCTTCACCTTCTAGTGTGTGGTCTGGTCAACATTGTTATTGTAATGTTCCCTCATAATTACAAATCTGAAATCTGCATTAAAAAATCATTACCAAGTGCCACAGAACCAACTCAAAACAGCATCTTTTATTTTATAATTTTCAAAGTTTCATTTAATTTTAAATGTTTTTCTATATATGTCAGCTTATATAACTTACCATTTTAGTATCATATAATGACAATAATGAAGAATGTAGGATTTACAGGTAAAACATGTACTGTAGTATGCTTAAAGCTAGTAATGTGCAGAGCGTTTCTCAGATAATGTGGAAAAAATATTTAAAAATAAAGCACTTAAAAATAAAGCACTTTAAAATAAAGCATTAAAACTGACTGAGAACAAAAGCAAAACTGAATTGAAGATGCGAAATAGAAACAAATATTACAAATTACATGGTGATGGAACAGCAGAAATTGTAACTGAACAATGGATAGTAATTTTCACAGAATAAACAAAAGGAATACAATTTTTTATCAAATTTTTACACAGATAACGGCAGTTGTTCAGGTTCAGTAATTAAGTTCAGTAATGGCAAAACATAGGTTGACATTTAGAAAGTAAGAAGAAGATTACATAGTTTATCAAGTAGTTTTTAGTTTCTCTTTTAACTGGTTTAGAGAGAGGTAGTCTTCGATGTGATTAGGGAGGTCATTCCACATTTAAGGACACTTGATTTGCAGAGCATTTCTACTTTAGTAACAGTAGGTAGGTTTCTGCCATATTTTATTATAGAAATGTTTATAAAATACAAGCTTAATGCTCTTTGCATTGTTTATGTATTGATAAAATAATAAAGTATATGCACTCATAATATTAAAAGTAAGCATAAAACAGTACTACTGTTATATGTGGCAATTTAAACCCTCTACAGTCTACGTACTCTACTTAACTACCCAAAATGCGCAATCAATTGCCTTGCATCGCATTAGGCTCAGCACGTGCATTTAGGCTGAAACCAATCTTTCAATACTATTTTATCACCAATCATAGGCTGAACAACCTAACACAAAAGTCTTATGCTGAAGATGAGTGTGGCGAACACTGCAGAGGTTTGGCTTGAAAATACAGGGTGAACGGTTACAATGCAACACTTCAACTAAGACAAAATGCATGCATGCGAACATGAATCAGATATTTGTAATATTTTTTTTTTAAATATTAGGGGGTTTAAATACCAGTATGAGTGTACTGCTTTGGACTTGGGGAAACTTGTCTAATAGCATACACTTTCAGCAAAGGTGACAAGCTTGAGGTACAGTATTGTTTAGGCTATTTGGCTTGAACTGTACGCTGTTTTAACATATTGGGCTTCCATGTACTGTACTTAGCTGTCATCTACAATACAATATAATACAAATGTGTATTCAAAAGAATGTGCGTACAAGAAATTAAGAGTAATGTACAAGTGTAGGGACAGGAGTTACACAATCTATAAAGCCACTATTAAGCAAAGCATTTAGGGTGAAAACATAAAGAAAACAAAAATTAACCAAAGGTGATGAGGTAAAACACTTAGTGCTAAAGAAGAAATAAGCTAACAAAATAAGAACATTCATGGAAAATAACAAATGAATGCAAAAAAAGGTATCTAGTGAGATACTGTCATCTGTGTATAGTGAAATTATAGAATTAACAAAATCGTAGAGTTGTCATCCCACACCCCTCACCTTGTGCACGGTACACCGTCTGTTATCTTGAGCCGAGCCTGTCCTCGGCAATGCAGGATGGTGTTGGCCAGCTAGATCCATTAGATCTGCAACGTCTGTAGGAGAAGGATTTCTCTCTTCACCTCAGTAGACAACATAAGACTCTGCCAATAGTTTCCAAACTCTTCTTAAAAATGGCTTATTACCATTCAGTAATAAATTTGGAGAATGTATATTATTGATTGTGTATTTTATTGCCAATCTTTCTAGTTATTATAGAGATTATAGACTAAGCTTACTTTTTTTTTATTTTAAGAGATTAGACACTATTTAAAGAGATAAAGACAATTTACCTAAATCTAAGTGACATAAATGTATGCAAAAACCCAACATGAGATTTGGTATTGTAAGCAGTAGGAATACTGTTCTGATATTTTATTTTATTTTGTTATTTATCTGTATATAAGAAGGCACATTGGGTTTGAGAGCACATAACATTGGTGTTCTTATTCTTTAAAAGGCACCAACTTGACCTTGCACTATTGAGACCTCACTTCATTATGTTAGTGTTTTGATCACCATACTACTGTAAAGTCAACATTATTATCATAATGAAGGATTACACATTTAATCATCTATTCTAGGTATCTTTTTTTTTTTTTTTAAAGATGAAGAGCATGAAAGTTCTTTTGGTATAACCTGAAGGCAGGTAGGCCTATGACTGAAGTATACACACAGATGAATGGCACATGCGAGGGGTGTATATAAAAGGTGCTGAAGCTGTCAAATCAAGATAAAACTCACAACAGATTCCAACATTATAACCTAAGCACCATAACTCCACACCATGACCACGTACTCCCCTTCAACAGGACAATATATGGTACAACAGTCTGGCTAATCTGCAAGTGTGTGTGGGGCCATCAGACCTATCACCAGCCGGACTAGCTGATCCCACTCTCAAGGCAATAGCTTACACCAACTCCAAGGCTAGGGGCAAGGATATCAACCCTCAGGTAAGACCTTAGGAATGCACAAGGGGGCCCTTGAAGGAAGGAAAGTCAGGGAGGACACTAGGGTTACTTCTAGATACTCAAGGAGATATTAGGGGAATCCAAGACTCGCTAAGAGATATTAAATACTCAATAGTATGCTGGAAGATATCCGAATACATCGCCTAAGGACTACCAAGAGACACAAGAGGACATCATAGGCATTGTGGGGTACATTAATGCCTCAAACAGACATTAAATGAAAACATCCAAGGCCATATCATAGGCAGATGATGAATCACAATAATGTCGCTGAAGATATGATGGTCAAACCAAACACAAGATGAGGAGTAGACAATGATGTTTTGGTCTGTCCTGTACCATTATCAAGTCTATTGTCACAATAGACTTGATAATGGTCCAGGATGGACCGAAACATTGTCGTCTCTTTATCTTCTTGTGTGGTTTGATCATTACATAATATAGGCACGTACTGTATTAGGAATTCCAGGAAATGTCCCAAAATACCAGAAGAAAGTAGGGGGACACTGAGAAGTCAGAAATACAGTACTGTACCAGAGAATCCTGCAGGATACCTTAGAAGACAAGAAGATACAGGGAACATAATGGAATGTCAAATACAGTATAGATACAAAGATATGCCACGATGATAAAATCCTTAGGCATCACCACAGATCATCAGAGGATATCCACATACACTTGAGTGCCCAAGAAGTGGCCCCGAGGAAACCAAGGATTGCCAAATAGCATATGAGGAAACATTGGGAGTACCACAGGGCATCAGGGAATATGAGAATACATCAAGGAGCACAAGAGAACACCAAAGGATATTTAGGAATATTAGAACATGCTAAGGACAAAATAACACATCAAGGGACTTTAAGAGAGGTACCTGTATCAGCAGACACTACAAGACATGAAGAAACATGTCTGTCTCTCATCTGAGTCTGCCTTCCTCATGTCCCCATATCCCACCTTCTATCATGTTTTCATATTTTCCCAGGTGCTCAATTTTGGATTAGTGCTTTCTCCTCATAATCACCTTACCTTGGAAATAGAGTTGTTGATTTATTTAACAGAAATTCTGGGTGATGTAAAATTGTAGAATTGCTCAGTATTTCCTGGGAAAGTTAGACATATCTGGATGAGTTTGGTTGGATATAAATAAGAGTTGCCTTATATGCACCAATAGGCCTTCATTAGTATACTTTATTCTTGTGTTCTTTTCCTAGGATGCTCGCATCATCCTCGAGGATGCGCTGATGAATAAGACTGTCGACACCATCACCAAGTCAGATGTTGATGCCCTGGGTGAGTGCCACCACCTTTGTGGTTCTCCAATGTGTTTGTTACCCCTCCAATATGGTGTAGGGAAGCTGTTTTGGACAGAGGTAGATTTTAGACAAGGATCTCCAGCCAAAAGCATTCATCCTGTAGTCAGCAGATGCAACCAAAAATATTCTTGTGATGAAATCTTGGTGCACAGTTTGCTTGGAGCTAACTTCATATATTTTAAATTTTGTTTTGTTAATTAACTTGCCATATAATTTTTAGACACATTGTAAGCCTTAGTACTACGGTTTCCCAGTGCTGGGACCAAACATACTCAGGCTGCATCCTACAACAGTTGACTTATGTACAGTATACGGTATACTACTAGAAGAGAAGTATCAGATGTAAAAGTGCATGTTTAACACCTTGTTTTACCAGGTTATCAAATCCAAAATCATTCATTTGTGAGCTGACTGCTCGCCATTGCACTACAGATCTTGCATAAAAAATACAGTGGAACTATTAAAGTATACAGTACTGTACAAGGAGATACTGTACTGGTGTTATCAAGTAAATTCTCTACTTTTGTTTCTATCCTGAGAAAGTTGTATAGAATGATGTGACTGGCAAATTTCTTACAAATATTCTTTAGAAAAAATGTTTTTACTTATAATATATAAATATACTGTATATTAAAATGATAACTTGACATACCAATTTATTGTTATATTAATATGAGGATGAATATTAAATATCCTGCCTTCTGACTGTAACTAAAATATAAATAAATAAAAAATATATATTAGATCATTTCTCCTGTAGGATGGACCAAAATATCAGCAATGTGTCATCTTCAGCTTTTTGGGTTGGGTGTCATTATTATATTGTATTTTATATAACTTTGCATTAGAATGTTCAGTACTAAATGATCTTAAATTACTGTATTCAGGAGGGCCGTTGATGATGAGGGCTTCTGCGTGTTACCTAAAGGCCGCTGCCAAGCGTAAACTGTTGAATACGCTCCTTCCATCAATGGACTCTAGTATCATGATGGTCCAGGGACCTGAATTTTCAGCTAGGGTGAGTGCACTAACTATTCTAAGCAGTTACAACTGTTCTGAGTATCTAACTGAATCTATTCCAACCAAATTCCATAATGCCAATAAATAGTTAAATACATTCCACAATTTCAGTGACATACCATTTCGAGCATTTCCAACTACAGTACATACTTGCGTTGTCATAAAATAGTAACAGTAATTTACACCACTGCAATCAGTTTCACCCACTCACACCATTGCAACCAATTCTAACCTTTTCAACAGTTTACATCCATCTATTATCTAAATAATTTTTCAACTGATCTCACCTTATTAGTCCCAATTCTCAATAAATCTGCCAACCAATTAAATCTTAAAGCCCAGCCATTAATTTCCAGCCTAATACAATCAAATTTCTAATCAAGTTAAATAGCTTAATCATACCATTTTCCAACTAATCTCGACCTGTCTACGACCAAACAACTAATGTTCCTGGAAAATCCTACATTTTCAACCCCTTTCCCACAATTTTTATCTAAATCCATTAGATTTTGTGATGTAACCATATAAATTTTTGAGTCGGAACCAACCAGTCTTTCTAGATACGTCCCTGGCCACCATGCACTGACATACAGTACAGTACTTTAGTAAACACCTGACACTCAACTGTTTGATTATTTATATAAATGTATATTATTTTTTTACTAATAAGTGGACAATTTCATCATTGCTGTTCCATTTTTTATCAACAAATACCAATGTATCCCATGGCATCTTTCTTCAGATAAATGCACTAATGAAAGCTGACATGGATACGACATTTATTAATGGAGTGTTCTACCTGAGCCTGTTGAGTGACTCCCTGAAGACATATATTAGCCCAAATCTTCTCAAGGATCAAAACAAGGCAAACTGGAAACTGATTGTTGATAAAGCTCAGGAGACACGTCAGCAGTTGACAACTTACCAAATCGACATAATTATGTCACAGGTGATTTTTTATTAATTTATGGTTATAAATATAGGAGTATTCAGGAATGGAACATGGGATCATGATCTCTTCGTCTCGTGCTGCCAACTGCCCCTCAATAATGCATATATTCCAGACCTGTATTGTCTGCTGGTCCAGCCAAGTGTTTGCAAGAATCCCTTCAGTGCAAAGATCAACTCTACCCAATAGCCCCTGTTACTCTGGTCCAGAGTACATTACACACACTTGTACATCAAACTTTAGTTCATATTGTTTCTTCCAAGAGCATTCTCACCAAACACAACCCAGTCCCACATGCTTTCCATTCAAGTTTTGTGTTCGGTCCATACATTTTTTCTTTTATCACATAGTGCATTTATGGCACTGCTATTTTAAATTTAAAACCGTGTGTAATTACCTAACTGTAGATATAAGATAGTAACTATGCTCATGATGTCCCATCTTAAAATATTTGCCATATACAGTAGAATGTTGAAAATTCCAATGGTGTTGGCATACATTACCCTCTCGGTTAATTTATTCTATCCATTTTAATCTCAATTAGTAGTAAGTTTTAGTATTAAGTTTTAGTCTTTAGTGTTTTTCCTGCCCGAAACGCTTTGCGTAATAGTGGCTTTAGGCATTGTATGTACTAGCTCTATCTATAAATTCATCAATATTTGTATCACCCCTTGTATGTATGTACTTTACCTAAATAAACATTTGAATTTGAATTTTGATTTGAATCTAGCACTGTGATAAGTGTAGCTGTAGGGTGAAGGCTATGCTTGTGGTGTCCTGTCCTTCTGTAATTTATTTTCATAAGATGGTTTGAAGCTTTTGATGGTTTTAGCATTGACTATGTGCATGTAGACACATGTGTATGTGGGCACACACATGCACATAGTGTCCTATATTTGGTGATACAGGACACTTGAAGATTGTCATGTCTTGTGTTCCTTTGCATATATAAAAAAAATTTTCTCCAAAGATTTTTATGTTGATATATTTCCATATGGTAGCATATGCTGACTTTGGTCTAACATATATTACAAATAATTATTTCAGAATTTTCAAGCTACAGTATATAATTGTCAGCTTAAAGTTGGCGGGCATTGCATATACAGGTATAAAAAGCACCTCGTTACCATGTCCTATATTTGGCAAATTTATTAACCATGAGCAATTTAATTGCTTTCAGTTGACAACCACAGAACTACTCCCATACACCCCGCTCTTTAAGGAGTACGCCTCTACCAGAAAGATAGAAGCCCTAGACCCGACCACTTTGGCAATGCTGTCCAAGAATATGTCGCCCTTCTCCCTTCCTGTAAGTCTTGATCAGTTACCTAGCTAATTAATGTTATGAGGTTACTCACTGAGTCCCTTGTGGTTGTCCTTCTAGTAAGTCCTGTTGTGGCTACCATTGAGAAGATAGTTTTGAAATAGCAATGATTTCTTGTTAAAGAATTACACATTGATCACTAGTTATGGTATTAATTAAGGTGATATGCTTCATGGCAGCCATGACTTGCCAGCATTCATAAAGATTTTAATAAATTTACAGTTTATGCCTGTCAAAAATTTTTCATTTTAAAGAGGACAAGATTTATTAATTGCATTTATATATTTTTATTTATATACTGTATTTGAAAGAAAGTACGATGGATTATTTGTTGAAATTTTTGTGTTAAATGATACCTTCTCATAAATCCACAAGCTATCCTCAGGTTACAAAGCAAATGTCTGTTGCTCTATTGAAAAGAAATATATTTTCATCCATATGGTAATACATAAAATCCATGAAACCACCTGCCTACCAAAGTCATAAATGCGAAGACATTACTTATTTTAAAAATCAAGCTGGAAAAAGTCATCGGGAACAATGGGGGATGTTTAATAAGCTACTGGCTTCCTGTCTCCGTCGAGGCCACTAGAGGGATAGTGGTCCCGCAGGGAAATTCGGGTAAAAAAAAAGTGAGCCAATTGTGTATAAGTAATTATCAAAGCGTATTAATAAGCAATTTCTGAAATTAAACAGTGTGCTTCAAATTGTGTAACGTGAGGAACACAGACATGCTCGTTGTTTTCATCCATTGCTCTCACCCTCCCCCCCTGGTACTATGCTTTAAAATTAATAATTGAATACATTAAGCATGTTGGATAATAGGCAATTAATATTCCATTTCTTAGTACAGTGTACTATGAAATGGTCACAACACAGTACAGAAATGAATTTCTTTACTGTGTTGTGACCAATACTTTGAAATACTGTATTTATTCCACTATTGATAAATAAATATATATATATATATACACCTCCGAAGAGCTAGATGAGGTTTTTGAACATTGAAGAAGGATTTGAACCCAGATAGCCAGGAGCGCTATGTATCTTGGCGTACCTGGTACCTTAACCACTAGACCATACAAGTGTACAAAAATCTTGGTAGTCGTGAGACTTTATATCCAAGATCCGACAGCGCTCGATGGTCAACTCGGGCATAGATATTTCATGGAATCACCTCACTTTGTGGGGCCATGTGAGCAACACAAATACGAACAAGCTTGAATGGTCCCCAAGCCAATATGCAACTGAAAACTCCACATACCAAAAGGATTCGAACCCAGATAGCCAGATTGGCTTGGCTTTTAGTTAATATTTTTGGGGGTGTGGAACGGATTAATTCAATTTACATTATTTCTTATGGGAAAATTCGTTTTGGTTTTCGTATTTATGGTTTTCATATTTTCGCTTTTCATACCATCTCTGGGAACGGATTAAATACAAAAACGAAGGTATCACTGTACTACTTTCTAAATATTGCTGGTCTGAGCACTTGTGATGATGGCACCATAGAATTTATAGCTTAAATTTTGGATAAAAATCTTGTCTTGTAAACCAGTATAATTATTTCTGGTGAGAATGGAGGTTCTTTTGGTACACACACAGCAGAGGGGAGAGGAGGGAGGGGAAAGGCATTTATAAGAGATGAACAGACAAAGTAACAGGTATATTCAGGTAGATGTCCTCACTCCTTCCACACCTAGTGCCATCTCCATCACCACCACAGCTAGTAACGGCTCCCATCTTTCCATACAGTGTTTGCGAGGTGCCTACTTGATCTTTGGAGGCACAAATAACATCTCTGCTGAAGTAATCAGGCAAGGCATGGACTTTCTACCCTGCATGAGTGCCACTGATGCCCAAAAAGTGTCTGCAAGTGACCTCTTTCATGTGTTTGAGGCTATCCAAGCCACAAACAAGGCACTATCCATGGCAGCAGTAAGCTAATATTTTTTATCAAATGCTGTTAAATATTCTAGATACAGTAATGTAAAATTCTATATATTTTAGCATTTTGCATAATGGTGAATGTATTATATTCATATTGAAACATTGATCCACTGCACTTGGAATTAAAAAGTACAGTGCTTTTTGCTTTGATGCTCTGGTATATCTTTTGCTATGGGAGGTGGTTACCGTTCCAATATCCTATGGCTAGAATCAGCTTGTGCCAGTCTGAACATCAGTACACCATGTTACATGTTCTGTTTTTTCTTGTCAATAAACTCAAGATTATTCACGTATTGTTCTCCTCTCTCAACATCAGTGCCGAGTGTTCAGAGACAAGCTGATGGACTGGGCCGCCACTAACATGCCCACCGGACTCGCATCTTTGTCAGATGTTGGCCAGCAGCTCTTTCTGAAGGATGTTACAACCATCCCCCCATGTGTCATCGTTAGCATGGGGTGAGTGTAGTAGAGACTTTAGGATGACAAGTGATAATTATGTTTTTATTACTTTAACAAAGCACATAGCCATCTGTGAAGTATGTAACTGTTAGGAGGAATATGTTATGAGTCATTAAATCTAGGGATTCAGATCTGAGGTGTTGTGAGAGATGCAGTTCATTTCTTGTTTCTGATAGACTCAAGATGCAGTTCTACAGAGGTTTGACTTGTAATTGTATAAAATGAAAATTGTATAATTTTTAGGTGATGTTCTTCTTGGTCAAGCCCATTAATTGTCTCTAACTTTTTCCACTACTGCCCATGGGATGGGTATGTGCTTACCAAACTTTCAGACAGTTAATTTTTAGTTAATATATCTGGAATTTTGAATGTACAATGTCTATTTTGTGTTGTTTTATCTAACAGTGTTTCCCCTTTCAATTCAAACTATAACTTAAAAAAGTACTGATCAGTATTATTATTTTGTAACCCTCAGAGAACTTGTACACAAAATTGTACACAAGTGCAAAAATTATGAGAAGAATCAAGACGGATGAAGATAGCCAGAGACTACAGGATGACCTGGATAAACTGGAGGAATGGTCTAGAAAATGGCTGCTAAAGTTCAACTCGGGAAAGTGTAAGGTGATGAAATTAGGAGAAGGGAGCAGGAGGCTGAACACAAGGTATCATTTGGGAGGGGAAATCCTGCAAGAGTCAAATAGAGAGAAAGATCTGGGGGTTGATATCACACCGAACCTGTCCCCAGAAGCCCACATCAAAAGAATATCATCAGCGGCATATGCTAGACTGGCCAACATAAGAACTGCCTTTAGAAACTTGTGTAAGGAATCTTTCAGAACCCTGTATACCACTTATGTAAGACCAATCCTGGAGTATGCAGCTCCAGCCTGGAGTCCATACCTAGTTAAACACAAGACAAAGTTAGAGAAGATTCAGCGGTATGCCACCAGGCTCGTCCCGGAACTGAGAGGATTGAGCTACGAGGAAAGGCTAAAGGAGCTGAACCTCACATCCCTGGAAAACAGAAGAGTAAGGGGAGACATGATAACCACCTACAAAATTCTCAGGGGAATTGACAGGGCGGACAAAGACAAACTCTTCACCACGGGTGGGACACGAACAAGGGGACACAGGTGGAAACTTAGTACCCAGATGAGCCACAGAGACGTTAGAAAGAATTTTTTCAGTGTCAGAGTAGTTAATAAATGGAATGCACTAGGAAGTGATGTGGTGGAGGCTGACTCCATACACAGTTTCAAATGTAGATATGATAGAGCCCAGTAGGCTCAGGAATCTGTACACCTGTTGAGTGACAGTTGAGAGGTGGGACCAAAGAGCCAAAGCTCAACCCCCTGTAGCACAATTAGGTGAGTACAATGACATCACAGTAATGGAGCAGTTCAGTGGGATTGAACCAGCATCCTTAAGTGTCAGAAGACTAGTAACTTTATTGTGTGTGTTTGTATGGGATGAGCTCTAACTTTTGTATCCTGTCTTGCAGTAATTAGTTGACTGACTGAATAACTAATTCTCTTCAACAGAAACATAGCCTTGCAAGTACTGAGTGGAGAGATGAAGCAAGTACTGTTAATGCAGATGTGCAAGAAGAACATCCTTTCCACCATCCCTCGGAGCAGCAGGCGACTCTTCATTAACTCTATTTTTGGCAATATGGTAAGCGACCATTCACAAGCATCATAATTTATAATGGAGAGCAAGCACATACACTTAAGATGAAGCGACTGAGCATCATACAAGAAATAAATAACTGACAGCTTTTGAGTCCAACTAAATTTATTCACATAAGATGTGAATAAAACCCTAAGCTATGAAAACACTCCTATATTGAGTAACCTGTGCATTATTAACAAAAAAATGTAAAAACGTATTTCCTAACCATTATTCCATACCCTATTGTTCTCTTATTTATGTAAAATGCATTATTAAATCACATCTACTTGAAAACCTTTTGCTATGTCCCATACCTGGGGTTGGGAGCATATAGTGATCAAAGATCAATCCAATACTGGGGTGAACTGCCCTTAAAATTAACAAGAGGTAATGAAACAGTCTTCCTCTAAGAACTGCTTTCAATTTACCAAACTATGAAACAAATTCCTAATTACATCAGGAAACCTTCCTCTATTTGATTGCCAGATTGCTTCTGTGGAGATTGATCACTTTATCAAAGAAAAGTTAACTAGCCATGTTATAAATTTAGATGTCCACATGTTGGCATTTTATGCTAGAATGTGTTCAGGAGTGTGTATGCTAGTCATGTTTTTTTTTGTCTTGCTGCTATAATCTACTTCAGCTCGTATTTAATGAGTTCTCTTTTACAGTTAACCATTTATATCTATAAGAATGCGTGTTTGAAGGTGGAGGCCAGATGCTTGTGCTTAGCCTAATTTATGGTGATTTTATTGTGAGTGTCATAATGGAGGTTGGGATTGGCTGAATGCCCCTCCCCCCATGAAGGGGGAAACACAGCCTCGAGTCCACAGATTCTTGCATTTGTATAAAAGATTTATGTTCTAATGGCAACTATTTGTTAGGATAATCTAGATAATATGCAAGGAAAATTGTTACAGGGATGGTGGAGCAGGGGGAGATGGGTTGAATATGTGGAGGGGTAAGTGGGGGTGGAGAGGTAGGTTGGGGATTGTAGAGGGGGGAGGAAGTGGGGGGTATGGATAGGGAGGTTGAGTAGTGTGTGGAAGGGAGATAAGGAAGGGGCGGGATGTGCGGAAGAGAGACGCGGGAGGGTGGTGTGTGTGTGTGTGGAGTCAGGGGAGGGTAATGTGTAGAGATGAGGAAGGGTGTGTGGGTGTAACCTGGGTACTGGGTCAATCCAGGTATTCCCTAGGTGCCCCATCTAGTCATGTATAAAAGAATCTTCTGAAGTAGACATAGGTAAGCTTAGATAACATATGAAATTTAAATATGATTAACCACACTAACTAATTCCTCTTGTTTTATTCCTCGTGCCCTTCTCTATCTCTAGGTAAGTGCTGCAGGAGCAAAGGTGGGAGTCTGCGAGTTAAACATCCTCAACGACTGTGCATTTGACCTCAGCCCATATAACTTGAAGAAAATGGACGAGTTTGCCTCCTTTGAGTTTATCAAGCGTCTGCAAGTTAGTTTATCAGTGTATTTGTTTGTCCTTTAGTGTTCTTGCTTGCTTGACTCTTTCATATTATGTGTGTGATATGTAAGCTTAATTTTATGCTTTTATATTTGAATTTGCATTAGGAAATTTCTTTTCCTAGTGCAGTCTTAGCTATGTTAATAATTTAAATTTATTGATTTACAGGAATATAATTATCCATTCTTTAAACAGATGCTCTCACTTGTTGACCTTCAATGAGAAACTAACAAAGTGCCATGTATGCATGCATGAATACATACATATTCATATGAATATAAACTTCTCTTGTAAATTGTGTCAAGAGAAAGGGAACAGGCAGAAACTGTGCTTAGTATGAGTGTTACAGATGATACATCTGTATTCTTAATTTATATGTAATATTTTTAATGGCAACAAATATGTGTATAATTTTGGATGAACCAAAAATCTCCCCCTGTCTATAGAAAGCCTTCCTGAGCGCGGTGCCTCCCTGCCTCGACCAGTCACAACAACAACAAATTGGTCAGATGCTTGTCAAAGTCAAAGGGTAAGGTCATTTACAGAGTAGTTGAATAAAGTCAAGTTATTCCTAAAGCTTGCTCCTAAGGATCATAATATGTATGGCATTCCATAAGTTATTTTCTGTGGAGAGCCACTCCGGCTCCTCGGAGCTAGACCGGGCTGATATGTATGTATTAGACCGTGGCATCAGTCAATTCCAATGGAGTTCTAAGCTTACTGGAAACCACAACCAAGAACCTGGGGCCAGATTCACGAAGCAGTTACACAAGTACTTACGAACGTGTACATCTTTCCTCAATCTTTGACGCCTTTAGTTACATTTATTAAATAGTTTACAAGCATGAAAACCTCCCAATCAACTGTTGTTATTGTTATAAATAGCCTCCTGTTGCTTTGGAGCTCATTAACTGTTTAATAATTGTAAACAAAGCTGCTAAAGATTGAGGAAAGATGTACAGGTTCGTAAGTGCTTGCGTAACTGTTTCGTGAATCTGGCCCCTTTTGACTCCCTCAGAGAGGCACGAGGAGCAATGGCCTGTAGAAACCCGTGTGTGGTTGGAAGCATGCTATGTCTGCCATCTACCAGGTTAGGCACCTAGAAAGGTAGGCGTCCCAAAACAGTCCCCAACTGATGAAATATTGCTACTGCAAACAGAACTGCTAAGCAGAACTCCCCAATCTGAAAACAAGCAAACAAGCATGACGTTACACCCATCACCTTGCCACCTGTCAGTGGAGCTCCCCCCTCCCCAGGAGGGGGAAGGGGAAGCCCCAGACCCCACGCCAGTTTTCCAACCCCAGTTCTGAGGTTGATTTGTTGAGTGGCGGTCGTTCAACTCTGGCTCCTGATTCTAAGTAGACCTGTTCGTTGTGGGGTTGTTTTGCTGTGCTGTGGTGTGCAAGCCAGGAGTAATTCAAGAAGTACTGGGGTGCATGCACTTAGGGCCTTCTTCCCTAGGTGCCCTGTAAGTACTGCCCTTGCGGCTTGGGGTTGCCTTTCACAAGTCGCTTGGGGTCTACCTCCTCAGGGTCTTTTGCTGCTCGATGATTGCCCATCCTTGGGGTCAGCTGGGATTTTGCTTAGCCGCTGATTGGCCTTGGGGAGGAGGTAGTGTTGTCACTGATTGGGGCAGAAGGTACTGTGCAGCTTGTCTAATATCATAGCTGCTGGTTCTGTTCCCCTGGAGACACTGCACTTTTGTTGGATTTTTCTTTTTGCCTGGTTGGGTTTTGTCTCTTGATCATAGTTCACCTTCTGTTATTCTGGTGGTATTTCCCTAGGCTCCTGTGATTGTACACATCGTATATGTTCAGCTTTTGTTTGTTTGTTTGGTAGTTTTGGGATAACTGGTTTGCAGTACTTTGCCTGGGCTTCCCTAAGCAATCTGCCTAAGGGCCCTGGAAACCCCCATTGGGGCTCATTGGTCCGATCTATGTGTCTTCCGAGTCCCATCTCGCTTCGTGTGAGTCTGAAGGTTGCCCTGTCCCCTCTTGTCTCAGGGTGACAATCACCATTTTTGCCTCCATCATGCTGCCTGTTGGGTTGATGACACCTTTGACCCGGAGTCCTGCGAGTGGTGTTCGCTGTTGATTCTCCAGTTCGCCCAATCCGAAAAGCTGTTGATAGGGTGCAGGTAGCATCAGCATTGCATGCATAGTTTAGGTTGCTGCAACGCTCTCGGTTGGTTGCCTTTCCGGATGCTTCGCGGCTGCTCTGCTTTGGTTATTGGCACCCGGACTTTGGGGCATTAGACGCTTCAACCTTGGTGTCGTCCGTGCTCCCTCATCCATCCCCTCTTGTTTGTCCTGCTCCATCCCCCTTCCCTGCTGCCGGCTCACATAAGTTTGAGAATTTCAGAGTCAGGGCAGGGTTTAACTGGTGGCGAGACTCAGGCGAGGGCTACACCATCTGTTTCGGTGATAGAGGCATTTGAGCTGACTCCTCCTGCCGGGGCTTCTAGGTCTGACCAGCCCCCTCCCCCCTTCTTCCCAGCCTTTCCGGTGGACTCTGCCTTTTCTTCTGGGGCAGAGGGTTTGGAGGACTGCTCTGCTTCAGGGCCCTACATGGAGGATCCTGGGGCTGGGGAGGAACTGTCTTAGGGGTTTGGGCCCCGTTTGACTGCTTGGGTGTTGGTGCCCTCGGTGCAGGGTTTGCTGTTACAGGGGGAGGGATTTTCTTATCCTCCCTCCCTGTATGAGATTGATATGGGTACAGCTCCTCCCTGGGTTCTGTTCTGGGTTCACTTGTGTTCCTCGGTCCCTTCCTTCCAGAGGTTTTCGGCCTCCCACATCCCGCCTAAGGAGGTTTGGGAGGCCATTGCGGCTTACCTCCTGTGTGGCTTTTACCTCGGTAATGGATCCTCCCTCATTTGAGTTTGGTGCAAGTTTTCCATATTGGGTGTGTTACGAGGTGCTGGAGTCATCCTGGTTGGCAGAATGTCCAATCTGCTTGGGCCCTGGCTCTTAGGTTTTTGTCGCCCTTTTGCTTCGTTGCTGTTTGCAGTACTGTATAAGAAATGTTTTGCATTGCTGATACTGTGGTTATGCAGTATCTGCAGGTGGCTTTGTTTAGTTGTTGGCCCATGTTGGACTTTTGTCGGAGTCCCCAGACCCAGCGCGGGGTCTGGGGCTTTCTCTTCCCCCCTCCCAGGAAGGGGGGGGAGCTGCGCAGACAGGGGGCGCGATGGCGGGTGTAACGCGACTTTGTTTCCTTGTTTTCAGATTGTGGAGTTTTGTTTAGCATTTTGGTTTTTGGTAACAATTTTTCACCAGTTGGAGTCTGTTTTGGGATGCCTACCTTTCTGGGTACCTAAACTAATAGATGGCAGATATAGAATGCTTCCAACCACAGGGGGATTTCTATAAGCCTCGTGCCTCTCTGAGGGGGGGGTCAGGGTCTGGCTCGTGGTCCCCTGGTAGGCTTAGAACTTCATTCGAATTGACTGATGCTACGGTCTAATACATACATATCAGCCAGGTATAGCTCTGGGAAGCCTCTGGGACTCTGCCAAAAAATGGTATTTAATTACATTCAATGCTAGTTTTTTTTAGTTAAGGGGTTTCAAATGTTCCATTCAGGTTATTGCTAAGTATTGCTCCTGAAGATCAGAAGGAAAAATCATTCCACAAGGTTTTTACCATTTAAGAGAGAGCATTTTAAAGTGTCATTCTTAAAGTGTACAGACATTCCAGAAGTTATTATTGTTCAGTATGATGCTACTCCAGTCTCACTCCTGGAGTGATGGACCACACTCCTGCTTATCTCTTTTACTTCCACATTATCCTCGTCTACTTCCACCTAATTCTTCTGTCATCATCATCCTCTTCTTCCTCCTTTTTTCACCTTGTTATCCTCCCCTCCTATTTTGCATATCATCTTATTCTCTGTTTCCTGTCTCAATTCTTTTCTCTCATCCTCTGCCTAGCCCCTTACCCCATCCTTCTCTCTATTTCCTTGTTCGGTACCACCTTTCCGCACTGGGAGAAACTGTGTTCTATTGGCCTAGAGATCAGTTGATTGTGATTTATGAAGTTGTAGGCATTCCATTTTCACTTCAGTGAAATACTAAATGCCATGCTTTATGGTCGAATTTTGCTGAAAAAATGTTTATTTTAATCTACTATATGAAGGAAAAGTATCATGAGAACCTGTCTGTAAAGAGAGTTCTCAATTCTTTCCAGTATTTCTCAGAATGCATCCCCCTTAATGATTGTTCTACTAATATAGGATCATGACAAGAAATGAACAAGGCACCATCACGTTTCCCATCTCTTTTAACAGGATTTTCAATAAAATACTTTATAAATTCTTTCTGATAAATTATTAGGGAAGATATGGTTGCATAACAATTTCTGAATAACATTTCTTGCAGCTAAATTCAAAACTGCACTGAACAAAACTCATCAAAACTCTTCACTTCCAACCATAGGATTTCTTCCAAAATTGACTCAGTGACTCACACTCCAAATTGTATCATTGGTTCTTCACCCATATTAAGTAGATCATGTTCAGTTAATGGAGTTAAACCACATTATATGTTGAGTCTTGGCGCAATTCTTCTTGACTTCTTAACTGTGACCTCTGACCTTCCAGGCCCACCACCACCTGGAAAAATGCAAGTGACATCAGTTGCCTCCTGGGAATGCTATCAAGCACCAATTTGATGACAATTCCGGATGAGGTCTACACGTCCACATCTTGCAACATTATGATGTCCCCCTTTGAGGATGGTCAGCCGGTGAGTGAGAGGGTGAGGTTGAAGGAGGGGGAAGAAAGAAGGGAGGGAAAAAAAGAGATTAGGGTGAGGGAGAGAGGGAGAGGAAATAAGAATAATCAAGAGGGAGAGAAGCCAAAGAAGAGGGAGAAAATGGATAAAAACATGAGGAAGAAACAGAAAAAGGAATGCTTTGGGTGGGGAGTGAAGGGATGTTTTTTATAAAAAGGGAGATGGGCACAGCACCAACTGAATCAACATAGAAAGCAGAACCAATAATACTCCCAGTTGAGATAGCACCACAAATATAGAGGGCACCACCAAAAAGTTTCATTATTGACAGCAGCTTCAGTAATCCATCATATTTACAGGGTGTGTGTAAGATTGGTGCCATGAATATTAGCGACAGCATCGCAATGGATCAGGCAAAAAGATGCATCAAGCTGAGGCAGGCAGGTGAGTCGGTGAATGCTTGTCCATTGTTATTAAGGGCCCTCAAATCCTCCATGGCCTATGACTGGTTGAGATTGGTTAAGATCAAGAAATATTCTCTGTTGCTGTTGCACAAGGCTGTTAAGGTTACACATACAGTATATGTGACTGGCTTTTTAACTTCCATGAATGTTAAGGTTCAGGATTACCACAATTTATGACTGGTTCTTTATGGTTGTTAGGCCCAGAAATGTGACAGTCTTTGGTTGCTCATTGCTGTTAAGGTTAAGTATTGTTATTTAGGTCCCATGAATACCCCATGGTCTGTGGTTGAAAGTGACTTTTATGGTTGAAGAATGTTACAGTCTAACTAATTGTATTTGGCTATTATGGTGTTATGTATTATTTATAAATTCTACTTATATTTTTTAATGAATGTATGCTGGTGAAAACCTGTTAAATATGAAAATATCTTGACTTGACTGATGAATCTCAATTCAAAACTTGACAAAAGTGAGCTTGTGAGTGAGACGACTCCAAGGATAAGTTTCAAGACACGCATGCTCTTCTCTCTTGCTGGACATGACTGTAAATTAAATAAATATAAATAAAAATTATTTGGTGTACATGGGCCACTTTCCAGAGTTGTGTACTATCTTCCTCCTCCTCCTCTTCTACTGACTCCTCTATTCTTTTTTTCCCACTAGTCTTGTTGCTCTCCTTGGCCCTTCCACTCTTGCTGCTGCTACTCCTGGCCCTCCTTGATTGTTGCCACCAGCAATGGCTAGTTTATCATACAACCAATATTCATTGTACTGATCCTGATTTTCCTCACATGTTTGCTAAATCTTCAAATCAAATCAAATCAAATGTTTATTTATTATTTTGCAAGCACACAAAATCTTGTGTTCTTGCTTCTCATACACACTCTACTTCTCTTTTCTCTTGTTATCCTGCAGGAGGCACTGCCACAGCGTGTGACAAAATATCATGTGGAGGAGTTACCGTGTTGACCACTGCAGAGATCAGAAAATTTCAACTGCAGGAGGTGAAGGAACACTTGGTTGACCTTGCCTCCAAGGATATGGGCATAGATAAGGCTGTGGTAAGTGGACCATGGGCTTGGATAAGGCTACGGGAAGTAGGACCTGGGCAAGGAGAGGACTGTCGTAAGTGGGGCATGGACACGACTATGATAATAGACATGTCTTGGAGTACATTTGTGTGAATGTGAGGAGGGTATTGATAGTGGTATGTGATACTGAAATTATGGCCTGCACTTACTGAAGATGTCTTGTATTGTTGACCAGACCACACACTAGAAGGTGAAGGGACGACGACGTTTCGGTCCGTCCTGGACCATTCTCAAGTCGATTGTGATGAGGGAGTAGAGACAGGCAATAAATAGGCAAGAGAGAGCTGAGGAGCAGAGTAAGGTGTAGTAGAGGGGATAGTAATAATAATAAGAGCTGCAGAAGGCCTATTGGCGCATATGAGGCAGCTCCTATTATAACCACCGAAAGAGAAGGAGATAGGAATAAGAAGAGGATAGCAAGGGAGCGTAGGAGAAGAGATAAAGAAAAGGAAAGAGAAAGAAAGAAAATAGGAGGGGTAGGCTTATGTTAGGTCATGTTTGTTAGAAAGATTAGAGCATTTGAGTATATAAGATTAGAGCATTTTGAGTATATAAACGTCGTCGTCCCTTCACCTTCTAGTGTGTGGTCTGGTCAACATACTTTAGCCACGTTATTGTGACTCATCGCCTGCATGTCTTGTATTCACAAGTTTGAGCTTCCATTAGATATAAATATCTATTATTTATAAATAATATATATAATAAATAATAAATATGGCATCCCTTAAAATGAAAGTACTGATTTTCCCTTGCCAATAGGAGACTTTTTCCTTTCAATAAATGCGATATATATCCTTACCTACAAGTGACATTTTCACATCCGCAAGTGTGAACATTATTTGATGTGAGCCTTTACCTACAAGTGTGATGACCTTTCCAGATCCTGGCTGGCAAGGTGAGGCAGCTGAGAAACCAGGGTAACCTGACACAGGAGGAGCAGACTAGACTTGGCTACATCTACCAGGCCTTCACCAAGGACGACATAAACAACATTACCACGTGGAACACCTCAGCAGCCAAGGAGATGATCTTCTGGATGGGGATGATGACCTCCATGTCTGATGAGGCAGTGAGTAGCTGAAGGGGTTGGTTCTCATGGGAGGGAAAGGTAAGGTAATTGTATCTGTTTTCCTACTTACTGACTTAAGATATAAAAGACAGTATATTAAAATAGTTAGGATACATAAGTTAATCAAAGTATAAATAAAAATACACAGGAATTTATAACAATTGATGACCGGGCCGCGGGGACGCTAAACCCCGGAAGCACCTCAAGGTAACCTCAAGGTAACCTCAAGGTAGGTAACCTCAATGTATACAGTTACAGAGGATAACAGCAATGCTCATGCTTCAGAGTTGAAGATGACCATAACTTCAATATCAGGTCGAAGATCAGTGGCTGTGTGTCTGAATATGGTTAATGAGAACAATTTAGGCCTGGAAGGTTCGCCCCACACACAGGACATATGTGGGTTGGGTGCTCTTGTATGGTGGAGGCTGCTCTAGCTTTGCATGTGGCGAGCTTCCTCTGGGCCTCCGCAGTCTGTCTATTTTCTGTTGTATGGGCCCCATGCGGATAACGATATGAAATGCATAAATCACAAATGTATGTGTCAGCTATAACACTAATATAGGTCACCTGTTAAATATATTGATCTGTCTGAATTGTTCTTACAACCAAATAAACCGATTTCCTGTTTATCTACATAGCAATCTGCTTGTATATTTACCTCTATCTACTTGTCTACCCCTCTGCCTAGCTCCATACCTGTTTTTTCACCTACTCTTCCTACCTACCTATCTACTTGCCTACTCCAATGTTCATCTGACTAGCTGCCTACTTACATGCACCTCTGCCTATCTTCTCATCTACTTGCCTACTAACATATCTCACTAATTATTTGCTTATTTTTTCACCATCTCCAAACCTACTTGCTCACCTACCTCCCATCATATCTATCAGTCTATTTAACCTACTGACCTTCACACCCACTTGCCAACAAACCCTTCAACCCATCCACCTACATACCAATCCACAATGAAAACAGACAGGTACCCAAACAGCCAGGTACCCATTCATCTAACCACCCACTATTTTTACAATCTTTGTTCAATTACGTGACCCTCTTGCCCACCCTCTCACCCACCCTTATCCATTCTCCCCGACAGATGACTGCAATCAGGGATAATGTTCTGACTAATTACAAGAGCTTATCGAGCATGACCTCACAGGACCTGATGCTGCTGGGGCGAGTGGTGTGCTACTTCACTCAAGACCAGATCAATGCCATCCCCTTGTCTGCTTTCCTGTGAGTGTAAACTACACATTATTTTTCCAATATCACCTTTCAACTTATAAACTAAATGTTTATGTCCTTTGGAGTCTGTCTGTTTTCTGATAGACTCCGATAGTCTAGTCAGTTTGAATCAGTCCCCATTACTCTATCTTCACAATTATAAAATACAATGCTACTCCTGATCTGAAGTGTTTAAGAAGGCTGGAACAGAACCCATAAACACCACATAAGAAATATGTGGTGCATTTCTGCACCAATGCAGAAATGCCATGTAAATAAAAGATCCTAACCTATGGAACGCAATGAAATAGTTTTTGAATTTGTATTACACTTAACTAATTACTAAGAAAAAATTGAAGAGTACCTAAATAGCATTAGTCTATCATTCTCTCTATCACTAAATGGCATTTGTCTTATAACTCTCATATTCAAAATCTGTTTAACTCATTAATTTATTCTTATTTCACTTAGGTAACTATGCATTGGGCTCGGCCACTACGTCATCTAAAACTAAACCTAAACTTAAATTATAACAAATTCTGTTTTCATACAACATACAGCACCTCTGAATACACAGCTCTGCACCTCAACAATAACTCTGATACCTAAATCCATGAAAACATGTTGTGCAAATAGACCTAAAATCTGCAACTGCCTTCTTGACGACTTGCCCAACATACACTGTGTACTCTCTGGCCAGTGGGAACCAGTTGTTAATGGATATCCTTACTTCTACTACTACACTTACTATACTACTACTCTTCACAACTCCTATTAATTCTACTACTACTATTACTGTTCTACCACCATTATCACTATTGGTTTGTCACTTCTACCATTAAAACTACTATAGCCACTCAAACTACTACAATGATAATTACTACACACTACAGTACAGTATTTAGTAGTAATTATTACTACTAGTATTAATAGTTATTGCTAAGTACTAACTACAGTACTACTACTAACTACAGTACTGTATCTATTATGGCTACCACCATTACGACAACTACCTTCTACTACTACTACTGCTGTTACTACCACTACCACTTATTGCTACCAGTAAAACTACTACACACTAAACTACTAAAACTACTGTTATCAACAGGGATGCTATGAGGTACTTGGGCACACAGGACTGTAGCGGTGAGAACAACGGCACACTCTACCTTGCCAGCAGGGCCATCGATGCATACAACAGTGACAACAGAAGCATCGGAAACTGGGACCCGGCGACGGTAAGCAGTGGGTAAGGGAGAAGGAGTGCATGTGGGTAAGTGATGGTACGAAGAGTGTGTGAGAAAGTGGATAAGTGTAAGGGTGAAGGGGGGAGAGAGAGAGAGATTGTGGTGTGCAAGAAAGATGGGGAAGGATAAAATAGAGCCATAGGGATGAGGTAGGTGAAATTAAGAACATAATTTACCTGAATATACCTGAGGGCCACTAATACTAGTGGCATGATTGGGAATGCTAATGATGAACTTTGCCAGTACTTTCAAATACAGTAATTGATTAAAAAGCCAATACTCTATGAAAGTACAAACTATAATAAATATTTTTCAGAGTACTCACCTATGTTATAAAGATCTATGTTATATATTTTGGTGAAGCTAAGAAAGAGTGTTTGCAGACCTCTAAATACCACCTGGGGTTTACATTGGCAACCAGTCCAGCGTACTAAACCTGAAAATTTATTTGAGATATTCTGGAACTGCTAGTATAATATTTAACATTGCTTCACTCATTGATTATCTTATAGCAGTGTTGAATGTGCTCATTGTCAGGCTCATACAGTACTGCTAATTAAATCCCAAATCTAGTGAACACAGAGAAATGAATATTAATATGAGTATAATAATCTTATTTTGAGGTTACTGTGAACAGGCAAACTCATATTTAAATACTGTAACATACTTGAACAAACCTGAGTACATGCTTTCAATTGCTGGACACAATATAACTGTATCCAGTTGGTCATGTTAAATACGGTACATACACTATTTGTCTGCTTACCTCATGGCTTCAGCTAGTGGTTCAGGAGCACAATCGAAGCACAATATCAGTGTTAAAAAGATAATGAGGCGACTCATATAATCCAAAAAAGTGGAAAAGTATTGAAATAGTAGTGGAAAAGTGAGGCACAGCTGATATATTACAGTGTATTTGTGTAAGTTATTAAAGATTAGCCATCATAGCAATTGGCATTGGATGATCAATTGGCATAGGTGAAGAAGTTTATGTAGGAGGGTTGACTGGTGTGGTCATGACCTTAAAACTCAAATGTACACATTGAACATAATTATAACTGATCTATCTGTTGATACACATTGGACATAATTACAACTGGTCTACCTGTTGACAGGTAAGCGAGATGGGACTCCTGATGGGTGGTCTCAGCCCAGAGAGCTTGGCCATGATGCCTGACAGAGCCTTCTCAGGTCTGACCTCAGCCAGCATACAATCTATTCCTCCCGGTGTCTTGAAGGTCAGTCTATCCTAGCCCGTGTCTTGAAGGTCAGTCTATCTCAGCCCGGTGTCTTGAAGGTGAGTCAATCCCGGCTCTAGTGTCTTGAAGGTATCCATGCTGGCACGCGGAGTCAATGGTACAGGAAATTGGTGGATATAGTAGTTGAGATGGGGCACACCAGAGTAGTATAACCACTTTTTGTAGTTTTCAAAACGATCTACAATATCTGGTTGTATAAATATAAATGCAGAGCAACAAAAATAATCAGAGAACAGTCATCTTTAATACCAGAAAGCGCTGAGGGCCTCAGGACTAACAACACTATGAACCAGACATGAGAGGGCTGATCTCATTGAAACTTAAATTGCTGACCAAATTAATTCATTGGTTTTGTCAAGGACAGGAAGCCTGTATGCATAATTAAATATATAATTAAATATATTTTTTGAGATATATACAAGAGTTGTTACATTCTTGTACAGCCACTAGTACGCGTAGCGTTTCGGGCAGGTCCCTGGAATACGATCCCCTGCCGCGAAGAATCGTTTTTTCATCCAAGTACACATTTTACTGTTGCGTTAAACAGAGGCTACAGTTAAGGAATTGTGCCCAGTAAATCCTCCCCGGCCAGGATACGAACCCATGACATAGCGCTCGCGGAACACCAGGCGAGTGTCTTACCACTACACTACGGAGACTGTTTAAAGATGGCATATATTTAAGTTTGTGTTGAGTTCCCCAAGATCGAACTACTGACCCTCCCCAGGATGCAACCCCAAAATTGTTACCTAACTTCCAGGTACCTATTTACTGCTAGGTGAACAGAGCCTTTAAGTGAAAGGAAATGTGCCCAATCATTTATGTCCCACTCAGGGATCGAATATGGAATCCCAGATTGTGAGTTAGAAATGAATCTACTTATAAATTTCCAATGTAACTTGCACAATTGGCAATAGTTTTATGCTCAACTAGCTCTGAGAGAAAAATTTTCATCCTTAGGGTAATAAACTCATAGAATAGCCTGCACGTTGAAACCCTAAATGTCAAGACAGTACAGTATTTCAGTATAAAATTGAGCTAGAAAAATCCTGATTGTGTCCTGCAGGTAAATTGATGTAAAAAATAATCCCATTCCACCCTACCCTGTGTCCAGTCTGCCTGAAACCAGGGATCTCATCACATGCATGTATTTATTTAATGCTAACTTTAGGTTTTTAGAGAGTAATTCAAATTCTGTTCCAATCCATAAGGTGTCAATCTCCAGGACAATTTCCAGATAGTGTTTCATTGTATAATAATTTGTTATTTTTCAAATCACATTCAGTAAGTTTTGTGCAGACATATTGAGCTCATTTAACACACAAGAATATGTTCACATTCCTAGAATATGTTTACATTCCTGTATGACCTCTTGTACATTAGTATGTCCCTCCCTCACCTTTGAGTGCTAAGGGGGGGGGGGGGGGATGAAATAGCCTAAGCTACTCTATCCCTTTGGGATGTATTTTCATGTCTCATTAAACATACTTGAACTTGAACTTTTGAGTGGTCTCCTTACTTCTGTAATCTTGTGTAACTTAATGTATACCATCTCCAGCAGACGAAGGTGTTTGTGAATAATTCCAAAACTTTTATGTAATTAAAGTGCTATATTGTTTTACTGGCTTAATGTGCTCTCCTGAGAACTATGCTACCTTTTGTACAATATCCCAGCTTGGTATAATTTTGCATACCTAAATGTATACCAGTTTCTACAGGTAATTAAAATGTCCCAGATCAAGAATTTGACTCCCACAACAGCAGCATCCATCTCATCAAATCAGATGGCGGAGTTTAACTCCGATATGGTTGCAGCTCTGCAGGATATGCTACCCTCGCCTCCTCCGGGGGCAGGAGCTCAAGGTGTGTGGCCTATTTATCTGGTGCTTGCTTTTCTCTTTGATTTTTTTGTCCTTGCCAAGTACATCATACACATGCACAGGCCTTTGAAAAAGAGTCCATCATAAGAGGTTGTTCAGGAAACTGGAGCATACTGGAGAAGTATCAGAGAGGCTTCTAAAATGGATGAAAAATTTTCTAATCGACAGAAAAATGAGGGCAGTAATCAGTGGCAATGTATCGGACTGGAGATATGTCACGAGTGGAGTACCACAGGGTTCAGTTCTTGCACCAGTAATGTTCATTGTCTACATAACCTACCAGAAGGAATACAGAATTATAGTTGGCAATACTTGCCAACCTTTGTGAGACCAAAGACTTCGAGACTACAAAGAGAGGCTAGAGGCATTAATATGCTAAAATTAAAAGATAGAAGAAAAAGAGGTGATATGATCACTAAGTGATCATAGAATTGCCGAGGCCTTAAACTTTAAGAACAAGAGGTCATAGATTTAAGCTAACTAAACAAAGCTGCCAAAGAAATATAAGAAAATTTACTTTTGCAAATAGTGTGGCAGACAGTTTGAACAAGTGAAGTGAGAAAATGGCAGAGGCCAAAACTGTCAGTAGTTTTAAAGCACTATGACAGAGTATTGGAAAGCCAGGACACCATGAGCGTAGCTCTCATCCTGTAACTACACTTAGGTAATTAAACACTTAGGTAATTACACACACACACAGTGTGTGTGTGTCAGTGTACTCGCCTAATTGTGCTTGTGGGGGTTGAGTTCTGGCTCTTTGGTCCCGTCTCTTAACTATCAATCATTTGGTGTACAGATTCCTGAGCCAACTGGGCTCTATCATATCTACATTTGAAACTGTGTATGGAGTCTGCCTCTACCACATCACTGCCTAATGCATTTCATCTGTTAGTGTGTAAGTGTATTAGTCACTAACCTGGAGACCCTGACCTATAACCTGCTGATGGCAACACCCTCTGCAGCGCTGCCTTCATCTCCAAGTTGAACTGTGCCATTTGACTCGCAGAGATGGATGCTGCTGTCGTGGGGCTCAGGTTCTTGATCTGGGACACTTTAATTACCTGCAGGTGGTGGTATACATTGAGGCACTTGAGCTTACACACAATATCTAAGAGTACAGTATTGTTATTTTTGGAGGACAGGTTGATTTATACAATAACCACACTTTTAAAGACCCTGTGGTTGTATTTACCACACTGGATCGTGAAACTCATGGCAGTGGATTAAGGCAACAAAAGCATAGCGACAGTAGTGTGAGACTAGGTATTGGCTGCCACTTTTTGGTTGCCATCAAATGCAAATTTGGAGTCCTGAATTGCAAAGATAATTATTAGAAACAAAGAATTATCTCAATTTATTTATAAGAAAAACCAAATAGAGAGAGAGAGAAGAGAGAACAACTATATTACAAGACAACATTACAACTATTGATACCTCCCTAACACTGCCACTTTCATTCAGTAATACCACTCACAACTTGCATTTACTGTACTCCCCAATGACAATCTACCACTGAACCACTGTACAGTATTCAAATTTCATCTACCACTGACTTTCTGTACCAATTAATGTCTATACCTTTGAAATGCAGATGGGATAAACTCACCTTCAAGGCAATGGGACTGGAACAGACTTGCCTTCAAAATACTGGGGCAGAAATACTGCACCTTTAAGACAGAAATTACAACGCCAGGCATTAAAAACAATTCTAGAACTAAGTCGACTCTCATACCTGGAACGGTTAATGGCCTCAGAGCTAACAACACGGGGAAACCAGGCATGACAGGGTGGATCTCATTCAAACCTTTGAAATACTGAACAGTTTGAAGGATATCGAGGCAAACAATTTTTTCAAAAGGTCAGATGCAAGTCAAGCTCAGAAAGCCATTGTGGCAGGACTGAAAATGGAGTATATTTTTTTCTCCACAGGGTTATACATCCTTGGAACCACCAACAGAAAATAAAAAAGGCCAAAAAACTGTTAAATTTTAAAATCCATCGAAAAAAAATCATCAGGATAAATGGGGGAACCTTTGACAAGCTGCCAGCTTCCTGTCCTCATCTGGGCCAGTAACATGTTAGTGTCCCTCACGTAAATTCAGACACCAGGGCCGGGATAAACTCCCCATCATGACACTGGGCTAGGACGCTCACCTTCAAGACACTGGTCTAGGATAGATTCACCTTCAAGACACTGGTCTAGGATAGACTCACCTTCAAGACATTAGGGCCAAGATAGACTCGCCTTCAAGATACTGGGGGATACTCACCTTCAAGACACTTGGGCTGGGATAGACCCACCTTCAAGACACTGGGGCTGGGATAGACTCGCCTTCAAGACACGGGCTGGGATAGACTCACCTTCTAGACACTGGGCCGAGATAGACTAACCTTCAAGACACCGGGGGGAATAGATTGTATGCTGGCTGAGGTCAGACCTGAGAAGGCTCTGTCAGGCATCATGGCCAAGCTCTCTGGGCTGAGACCACCCATCAGGAGTCCCATCTCGCTCACCTGTCAACAGATAGACCAGCTGATATTAAGTCTAATATGTCCCAACAAGTAGACCAGTTTTCTTCTTTATATGGTGTAGACCAGGTATAATTATGTCCTGGTCACCACCTCCCTCATTGTCCCCTCACCCCCACCTTCCCTCATTGTCCCCTCACCCCCACCTTCCCTCATTGTCCCCTCACCCACACCTTCCCTCCCTCACCCCCCTCCTCTCCCTAACCCCCTCCTTCCCTCCCTCACCGTGGCAGGGTCCCAGTATTGGATGTTTCTGTTGTCACTGTTGTAGGCAGCTACAGCTCTGGCGGCCAGGTTGACAGTGCTGTTCTGACCACTACAGTCCAGGATGCCCAAGTACCTCATGGCGTCCCTGGTGACGAGAGAGAGAGCAGCGTTATTAGTACATGTTACAGTTTCACTTGTTACAGTTGTAGAAACAGCAGTAGTTGTAGTAGTTTAGTAATAATATAGTTGTACTTTTAGTAACAGTAGTTGTTATAGCAGTATATGTATGCTTCGTAATATTCAGTGCAGTAGCATGCATATTATGTAATGCTGTAAGTATCAACAGTGTTTGATACGTATAATGATAGTATTATTTGTAACTGGTTTGCTACAACTTTTTATAAATTTACTTCTTAATTATCAACTACCTCATTTCTAGTACAATGAGTTGTATTGGCAATATACATGGTAGCAATATTAGACATTGCTCAGCATCAACAGCTGTTTTACAGTATTCATGACAGGAAACCAGGAAGGTTATATACGCCAACCTCCAGGTCACAATATTCACAAGTTCCTGGATATCACTCGGGATGCTAATGTGAAAACAGAAGGATATAAGACGAGATGTCAAAATAATCATATTTTATCGAGGCACGCTCGACTCCAAAAATAAGTGGGAAAGCCAAATTTTCTGTCATGCTGAAAATTTTATGAGGAGGTGCACGACTGTAAGCAGGACAAAGCAATTCCGACAGTAAAACACAGATTTTTGTTCCATAAAAGGCCCAAGAGTGAATTGTGTGTGGCCAATACTTAACCTAGTCAGAGGTGTTCCTCGCTCCCTGTTATGGTGACAGGAGGAAGGCCAAGGGAACAGGTCACATTTGATGATACATAATTTGTAATAACTTATCAACTACCTCTCTAACATATGCAAAATATGTGATGTGAATGACACGAAGTAAAGCCAAGGAAGAAATTTGCTTCTGCAATATGAAAGGAACAAACAGCCTCTTTAGCAGCAATATTCAAAGGGTCATAAGAGTCTATACTAATGATTGGGAGCCCAGCAAAACTCGACTGTCTAAAGAGGAATGGCCAAAATAATATCAGGATTAGAAGGGTTAAGAGATTCCAGGGGCCATGAAAGCATTGTGACAGTCAACTGATGTACATGGACAAACAATCTCTGGTGTGTGAAAGGTATTAATCTCATAGCATAAAAAATGCATAGATCTGCAGAAAGAGGAAACAGCATGCACCACCTTAGTCTTCAACCCACTTTTATGCAAGGCACTAGTAATTACCTAAGTAATTACCTAAGTGTAGTTACAGGATGAGAGCTACGCTCGTGGTGTCCCGTCTTCCCAGCACTCTTTGTCATATAACGCTTTGAAACTACTGACGGTCTTGGCCTCCACCACCTTCTCCCCCAACTTGTTCCAACCATCTACCACTCTGTTTGCGAAAGTGAATTTTCTTATATTTCTTTGGCATCTGTGTTTAGCCAGTTTATATCTATGACCTCTTGTTCTTGAAGTTCCAGGTCTCAGGAAATCTTTCCTGTCGATTTTATCAATTCCTGTTACTATTTTGTATGTAGTGATCATATCACCTCTTTTTCTTCTGTCTTCTAGTTTTGGCATATTTAATGCTTCTAACCTTTCCTCGTAGCTCTTACCCTTCAGTTCTGGGAGCCACTTAGTAGCATGTCTTTGCACCTTTTCCAGTTTGTTGATGTGCTTCTTAAGATATGGGCACCAAACAACAGCTGCATATTCTAGCTTTGGCCTAACAAAAGTCGTGAACAATTTCTTTAGTATATCGCCATCCATGTATTTAAAAGCAATTCTGAAGTTAGAAAGCATAGCATAGGCTCCTTGCACAATATTCTTTATGTGGTCTTCAGGTGATAGTTTTCTATCTAGAACCACCCCTAGATCTCTTTCTTTATCAGAGTTCTTTAAAGATTTCTCACATAATATATAGGTTGTGTGGGGTCTATGTTCTCCTATTCCACATTCCATAACATGACATTTATTAACATTAACAGTGTGGGAAAGGCAGTGCAAACGTTTTAGGAAAAGGAATTTCAGGACATCAGGGAGTAGGAGCCTTCACTGTACTGGTTAAGGCTTTGCATAATTTAACAAATGGCATCCTCCACAGGGGTAAAGTAGGAATAATACAAAGACACACATTAAAAGCCTACACTGAGAAGCTTACAAGTGAGTAATCTGTGCAGTGTAAGACTGGAAAGGATATCCTGGCCCAGGAATGGAAGAAAGAAACCATGTTTGTTTCTCTTATTGGCTATGTTGCTTCATATTTCAGTCTTGAGGTGTCTTAATTTTACTCAGCCTGTCTCCATCTATCATTTAATTTCCTTTTACCTTTGCCTTGGTTTCTGTGTTTCCCTTCATTTTACTCCTCATTCCTTTTTAATTTCCCTGCCTCCCTTCCCAACACTAAGCACTTTCCCTGCCTTGCCCCCCCCCCTCCCCCAACACTAAACACTTTCCCTACCTTGCCTTCCCCGAACACTAAACTCGTACGCACAGAAAAGCAGACAAGGGGATGGCGTTGATCTGGTCTTGAGTGAGGTAGCACACCACTCGCCCCAGCAGCATCAGGTCCTGCGAGGTCATGCTCGATGTGTTCTTGTTGGTTAGTATCTTGTCTCTGAGTGCTGTTATCTGATGGGGAGAGTGAAAGGAGTTGGTGAGAGGGTGAATACAAGAATTGGTGAGAGTGCTGTAGATGGATAAAGTTTAGAAAAATGGATGGTTGAATAAGTAGATAGGTGGGTAGGTAAATGGGTGTATAGGTTAGTGTAACAGTGAATAAATGGGTGGATTAGTAGGCAGGATGGTAGGTTTGTACACGATTAGCTGAGTATTTTTAAGTTGTAAGAGTATTGGTTAAGTGAATAAGGGAGTAGGGAAGTAGATGAGTAATTAGATTGAATAGATAGTGAAGTGAGCGAGTAGTTAAGACAGACAAGCAAGAAATTACAGGCAGGCGAGTACCGGGTAGTTAGACCATCGGGCAAGAAAGTTAACAGAAAAGTAGACTTATTTATTATTTAGAGAAACCAATATCTAATAGTACTCTTATTATTTTAAAATAATTAGTTTTGTCAGTTATAACTGATCAAATGTTATATATTCATATAATTTACATTTCTTATATATAGTATTTGAATATATTGTCTTTGGCATCATAGGTAATCAACAGGATTTGTAGACTTACTTTCACTCCTCCATCTTCGCTCACTCATAATGGGAGCCGGTCGGCTGAGCGGACAGCACGCTGGACTTGTGATCCTGTGGTCCTGGGTTTGATCCCAGGCGCCAGCGAGAAACAATGGGTAGTTTCTTTCACCCTATGCCCCTGTTACCTAGCAGTAAAATAGGTACCTGGGTGTTAGTCAGCTGTCACGGGCTGCTTCCTGTGGGTGGAGGCCTGGTCGAGGACTGGGCCGCGGGGACACTAAAGCCCCAAAATCATCTCAAGATAACCCTTCTTATTCCTCTTTTGCAATCGGTCTACTTCCTACCCTCTCTATCCCTTCCCTTCCTCCCTTTTCTGTTCAAGCACTTGGCCTGGTCTTCTTACAGGGTCGGCTTTTGATCCCTGATGGTTCAGGTTGATCACTTTCTCCCCTCCATTTTCATAGCCCAGCTCTTAGTCTGTCCTCAATATAGTCACTGGTTTAGTGTTCTCTTCCCTGATGGTTACAGTCCCTCCCTATTCCCTGTGAACCAACCCTGTTGTACCCACTTACTGCATCATCAGACATTTTTGCCAGCATCTCCTTGGCAGTGGGGAGTGCCCATGAAGTAAAGTTGTTTATGTCGTCCTTGGTGAAGGCTTGGTAGATGTAGCCAAACTTAGTCTGCTCCTCCTGTGTTAGGTTATTCTGGTTTCTCAGCTGCCTCACCTTGTCAGCCAGGACCTGTAGCGAAGTCATGGTTGTAGGTAATGGATTGCTAATGGGTAAAAAACTGCTTGCTCTCGTGAATGGAGAAATGTCATATTTGAAGGATAAAAATATACCAAACTTGTTTATATGAGAGGATCTCCTTTTGGTAGGCAAGAGAAAAGTTTCTGTATTTAAGGGAAGGTCAGATTTGTGATCAAGGAGAAGCATTTACTCCAGTCTAATGGAAAGTTAATTTTGTGAGGGTCAGTCTTGTAGGTAAGAAAATGTCAGCTCTAGAGAAAACATGCTAAAGTTTGTCTTGTCCTATCAACTATACCCTCCTGACCCGTGCCTCACTTACCGTGGCCCTGCCCATGCCATGCCCCACTTACCATAGCGTTGTCCATACCCATGTCCTGGGAGCCGAGTTCTTCCAAATTATCCTTCACATCCTGCAGCTGAAGATTTCTGATCTCTGCAGAAGTCATGACAGCAACTCCCCCACAAGATATTTTGTCACAGGTTGTGGCACCAGTACCTACAGGAAGAGAATGTGAAGGAAGAGTAAAATGTCTATAAAAATAAGAGGAAGTCCAGGAAAACAATAGAAGAGCCAATTGAAAGATGAATCAGAAGAACCCAGAAAGCCAGATGGGAAAACCAGAAGACAATATAAGAACAGAAAACAGGAATGCTTTTTTTATCTGTAGGGTTATAAACTCATGGAACTGCCTACCCGTCGAAGCCATAAATGCCAAAACGCTGGTAAATGTTAAAAACACTGCTGAATGTTACTATCAGGATAAAAGGGGAAGGGGCCTTTGACAAGCCACTGGCTTTCTGTCCTCCTTGAGGGCACTAGTGTTAAGAGGCCCTCAGGTAAATTAAGAGCTAAGTACAAGTAGCTGAGGAAGGTGGAGCAAGAGGGTGGGAAATAGAGAAGAAGGTTAAGAAGGGTAATAATCATGAAAGTAGCCCCGAGCCCTGAAAGTAGTGTACTGAGAGATTGATTACAATGATAGCCATAGAGTATTGGGGAGAGAAGGTTATTTCTAACGAAAGCTTTAGCATAAATGGAGTGAAATCCATGTTGGAAAGCATTGTAAGTTGACTGCTTCAGGGCTCTGTCTTGGGATCTGTTTTTACCATATACAGTACTGAATATGAATGATTTAAACAGATTATTGACCAGCAACACGGCAGAAGATACAAAAATAGGGCACTTAATTCAGAAGAAGACAATATTGCCACTTGAAGATTTAAATAAGCTTTTAAGATGGAGAAAAGTTTGGGAGGTGCAGTTTAATCCTGACAAGTGTGGGGATCTGAGCGTAGGAGACATAAATAGAGTAACCAGATATCAGCTTAAGAGCTATGAAAAAGCAGACCCCTGACTCACCTGCCTGCCTCAGCTTGATGCATCTCTTTGTCTGATCGACGGCGATGCTCTTTCTTTGAAGCATGGCAGCTATCTTACACACATCCTGTAAACATGTTGGGTTATTGATGCTGCTTTCTGTAATGGAATTATTATTGGTGCTTCCTTCCATACTGACATTATCATTGGTCAGCCAGATCATATGATAAGATTTGCATATTTTATCATCCCATCCTCACCACCCAAAATCTCCCATGTCGGTGTGTCCTCTAGTGCATCCTCCTGTTTTGATAGTACTGTACTGTAGTGTACTGTACTGTACTTAGAGGAAGGATCAGAACCATAGTACACATATTGACATACAACGCAATTAGAAAGTAGAAATCGGTACTACTGTATTTAATTTGGGCAAACTGGAAAACGATTTTCTACTTATGTTGCAAAGACTAACTAAACTAAACTAACCTAGAGTCTACATTAGGCCTCTAGGCCTAAAACATGCTATCTGTGGCCTAATATAGTACATATGTGTGCTATACTAGGCCTAGGAATATTAAAGTTTGTTTTAGCTGAAATTTTTTGGACTCAATTAAGTGAATAGTACAAAATTCTACAAATTGCATAGTATGTTAATGTTTGCACTATGGTGCACATAGTTACAAACAGTACTATCTAAACGGGAGGACGGGTTGTGTCCTCTCTTTCCAACTTTTCTCTCCATGTCCGTTTGTGTTCCTTTTAACAACCTTCCCTCTCCATTTTTCTTCCTTCCTGCCCCCCCCCCCCTCTCTTGATTGCCTTTCCTTTATGTTTTCACCACTTTCTCTCGCTCTTCCCCCCCTCTCTCCCTTTCCTTCCCTCTCTTTCTCTTCCACTCACCCATCCTCAATTTCTCGCTTCCCCCCCTACCCTCACCGGCTGACCATCCTCGAAGGGTGACATCATAATGTTGCAGGACGTAGAGGTGTAGACCTCATCCGGGATCGCCATTAAGTTGGTGCTGGAGAGCATTCCCATGAGGCAGCTGACGTCACTTGCGTCCTTCCAGGTGTTGGTGGGCCTGGAAGGTCAGAGGTCACAGGGGACTGCAAAGCAGGTGAAAGGTCATAGGAAAACAGGAGTAAATATAGTGCAACAAGAAAGGTTGGAATGGAGAGGGCTCAAGTGAAAAGATTTTAAACCAATTACAGTGACACCTCGACTTACAATTGTCCCTACTTACGATATTTTGGGTAACGATGTAAATTTGGTCAGAAAATGCGGCTCGACTTATGATCGTGTCGTCGACTAACACTATTCGTTGTTACGTGTTCGGGTCAACCGAGCCTATGGTTCCTCGTGGCACGGACCAACCTGCCCGCTTAGTGACGATCACGTTTGTAAGAAATTCCATTATTTTGGTAATTTTTATTTTGAACATAAAAGTGGGGAAATACATGGGGAAATTAATTTCGCAAAACGAGCATTTCACGTAATGACCTCGGTGCTGGAACACGTTAATTGAGGCTCCTTTGTATGTCTTTCTGAAGATGAGGTCTTCATGCATGTATACAATAATACAAGTTGGGGTGCACCAGAGATTTATACAATTGAAGAACTACCTTCTTTTCCTTAAGGTCAAAAGTATGCTTGATTATTCCTAGGGTTTGGTTAGCTTTTTTTTTTTTCTGATGCTCCCACCTGTTGTGCAACTTTCAGTCAATGATGGATTCTTACTCTTTGGTCTTTTTTTTCATCACTGTTGTAAAGCAATGTTGTTACTTTGGTAGTTATGACATTGTTATGCCCCACATGCAAGGCCATATATTTTCGATACTAAAAACCATTTACCCGTCTTCTGACCATTGGTGGAGTTCAGAGAGATGATCTTGTAAGACCTCAATATTAATTCATTCTCTTCACCTTCAAACATCTGTGTAGGTAATGGGATGTCGTCTAATCTTTCTAGTATGAAGACTCGCGTAGAGTATTCATTCAAAATGTTTGCTGCCCTTTTATTGTCTGTTATAACTTAGTCTCATCTTTTAAGGGTCCTATAGAGTCCTTTGTTTTGGTTTTACAGTACTTCTTATATAGGCATAGAATGACTTTGGATCTTTATGTTTTGGTCAAGTTTTCTTTCAGTCATTTGGCTGACCTGATTTCCTGGGTGGCTGAATTAAATGCCCTTCTATATATATCTCATAATCTATTATGTTTATTGTGGATTTATATCTTCTTCAGGGGCAGTTATCTTTTTTTTTATTGTATTTATATACAAAAGTTTTACATTCTTGTAAAGTCACTAGCACGCATAGCGTTTCGGGCAGGTCCTTAATCCTAATTTTCCCCCGGATACGACCCGCCAAATCATTCAACAACCAAGTACCCATTCACTGCTGGGTGAACAGGCTACAGTTAAGGATTGGCACCCAGTCAATCCTTCCCAGGCAGGATACAAACCTAGGCCAAAGCAATCACGAAGTGTCGGGCGAGTGTCTTACCACTGTGCCATGGGGGACTGCTTTTTACTACCCATGTCATCCATCTAGTTCCCTTTCTTTTCTTTCTTACTTTTGGCACATTTTTTATGAGTTCAGTGATGATCTTGAAATTTTCTCACGATACTTCCATGCCATAGTCACCAATTTGTTCCTTCAAGAAGGTGTTTTGCAATTCCTCTCTCATTTCTTGAGAAATGAACGTAATTGAGGGTAATCTTGAAAGTCATCATCCTGGATCTTTACATGGGTTTTTGTAATCCATCTTTGAATACTGTAGTGTGGTTACACAATGGGGTGAACTTTTTCCATACCTGAATCTGATAAATGATGCCCTCTTCTGATGTTAGCACTAGATCTAGAATGCTGTTTCCTCAGTTAGGCTCAGACACAATGTATGAGAAAGGAGTCCTGTGACAGGTCAAGAAATTATTGTTCTTCTGCTTCTGATGTTAGGATTTATCCAAACTATTGTTTTGTGATTAAAGTCACTCATTATGAGGGTTTGGATTTCTGATGCCACATTAATCACATTATGCAGATCAGCAATTTCCTCTGCTGCTGCTACTCTCAGGCCTGTAGCATATTCCCATTGTCCATTTGTTACCATCTGGACCTAGTATGTTGCACCATACAGACTGAGGATCTCATGGCATTCAGTTCCTCACTGGTGGTTGCATTCAGGTCCTCTTTCACATTTCACCACCTGCTCTTGTAGTTCTGTCTTTTCTGAGTAGTAATAGTATTAGGCATCCATCAGTTTCGGGAGTCTATGGAGTTGCGCTCTGGTTGTCGCTCTGGAGTGGCCTCTCCAGGGCACAAAGCCAGGGTGGATTGATACAGGGGGAGAAGCTGTCACCCATGCAGCAGGTCCCCCTTCTCCACGGCACTGAAAGCCTCCAATGCAAAGGCAATGATTGGCTCCAGCTCCGGAGTTTACCTTGAAGTTGGTGAAAGAAGGCACAGGGACTCCAAACCTGGATGGTAGATGGTGGATAGTATCATATTTATTAAATATAAAGTCAAGGGCTCACTGAACTCATCCATACATGCTTTTAGAACCCTGGCAAAGATTTCTTCTAGTCCTGGGGACTTGCTTGGTTTTAATTTTTCTTTCTGTATGCTATGAAATAACTTGTGGAATGATTTTACATATGATCATGCTTGGGAGCTATGTTTAGGAATGATTTAACTTTTATACAGCTATCATGTAAACAACCTTACCCTTTGACACTGATGAGCATCTGACCAATCTGTTGCTGCTGCGACTGGTCAAGGCAGGGAGGCACTGGGCTCATGAAGGCTTTCTGTGGACAGATGGAAACAAGATGTATTGTTCTTCCAAAATTAAATATGAAAATGTTTTTTGCCATTAAATGTTACAGTTGCGCTCAGATGCATTTACGGCATTGAGTACAGGATGACCGGCTCTATCAATGAGCAGACATGGGTATGACCTGGGCGAGCAGACATGAGTATGACCTGGGTGAGCAGACATGGGTATGACCTGGGTGAGCAGACATGAGTATGACCTGGGTGAGCAGACATGAGTATGACCTGGGTGAGCAGACATTAGTATGACCTGGGTGAGCAGACATGAGTATGACCTGGGTGAGCAGACATGAGTATGACCTGGGTGAGCAGACATGAGTATGACCTGGGTGAGCAGACATGAGTATGACCTGGGTGAGCAGACATGAGTATGACCTGGGTGAGCAGACATGAGTATGACCTGGGTGAGCAGACATGAGTATGACCTGGGTGAGCAGACATGAGTATGACCTGGGTGAGCAGACATGAGTATGACCTGGGTGAGCAGACATGAGTATGACCTGGGTGAGCAGACATGAGTATGACCTGGGTGAGCAGACATGAGTATGACCTGGGTGAGGGGACAATGAAACTTAACACTGAAGGATTGTCATCTCTGACAGAGTGGAAAAAACTAGGAAAGGAAACAGGTGAATCAAACCCCATATATGGATCCAAGTATAAATTTGAACTTGCCCACGAGTTTAGAAAAAATCATACACGTCATTTAATGCTTCAAGTGTGGTAGCCCAGTAGATGTGTCCAGCTTCAATGAAGCACAATGGTTCTATATAACACACAAGCACAGTGAGAAACACAGGCATCAGGCAAACTAAAGGATAAACTAAAACACTGACAAACTAACCTGCAGACGCTTGAGAAACTCTGATGAGGCAAATTCATCCATTTTCTTCATGTTATTCGGACTGAGGTCAAATGCACACATACCAAGCATGTTTAACTCACATATTCCCAGTTTAGCTCCTTCTGCACTCATCTGCAGGCGTAGAAAAATAAGAGGAATTAACACTGCTTATTTGCTTTTTATTTCTTCCCCTCTCTATCCATTTAATTATAACTCACATTTTTGAATTAGCTTTACTTGCCCCTTGCATCTATGTGCTCTCCACATCTATGCTTTTATTTGTACAAGTGTAATTACCCGAGTGTAATTACACTTGGGTAAGTGTGTGTGGGTGTGTGTGAGCTTACCATGTCACCGACAATAGAATTAATGAAGAGTCGCCTGCCATCCTGAGGGATGGTGGACAGGATGTTCATCTTGCACATCTGCATCAACAGGACCTGCTTCATCTCCCTGGTCATCACTTGCAGGGCAATATTCCTGATGAGATGAGTGAGAGAGAGAACACAAGAGATAATCATTTAATTAATGGCCAAGATGCAGGATCCAAGAAACATAGGATAGCATATATGGGTACTCACCGAGTTGTACTCACCTAGTTATGCTTGCGGGGGTTGAGCTTTGGCTCTTTGGTCCCGCCTCTCAACCGTCAATCAACTGGTATACAGATTCCTGAGCCTACTGGGCTCTATCATATCTTCATTTGAAACTGTGTATGGAGTCAGCCTCCTTCCTAGTGCATTCCATTTGTTAACTACTCTGACACTGAAAAAATTCTTTCCAACATCTTTGTGGCTCATTTGGGTACTAACTTTCCACCAGTGACCCCTTGTTTGTATTCCACCCAGTGCTAAAGAGTTTGTCTTTGTCCACCCTGTCAATTCCCCTGAGAATTTTGTAGGTGGTTATCATATCTTCCCTTACTCTTCCTGTCTTCCAGGGATGCGAATTTCAGCTCCCTTAGCCTTTCCTCGTAGCTCACACCTCTCAGTTCCAGGACGAGTCTGGTGGCATACCGCTGAATCTTCTCTAGCTATGAATACATCTGCATGTACATGCTAAACAAAACTTGACATAAAAAAACAGTCTTCAGGAATGTGTACAAGGAACCATTCAGAACCCTCTACATATGACAGCTGTACATACATACAGTAAATTCATAAACACATATGTATGTGTGTATGTGTAACTAGGTGAGTACATAAAATATACACACTCACTCACTCTCATTGCTGAGTGGACAGCGCTTTGGGGTTGTAGTCCTAAGGGCTCTGGTTTGATTCTTGGCGGAGGCAGAAACAAATTGGCAGTTTCTTTCACCTTGGTGTGTCTGTTCCCCTAGCAGTAAATAGGTACCTGGGAGTTAGACAGCTGCTATTGGCTGCTTCCTGGGGATGTGTGTGTGTGTGTGTTTGTGTGTGTGAGTTAGAGAGAAATATATGTAGTAGACATAATAGAGGAAAATAAATTGGATAGAAAGGCAGGGTCTAAGAGCTAGTAGCTTGATTCTGTAGGTACAAATATTAAATACACACACTGTATATATATTCGTGACCTTAACCATTGTTCTCGTCTGCCCGTGCATAATCTCACTCAGTCTGCAGGTGACTACAGGTGACTAGAGGAAGCAAACAGCCTCTAAATAGGTTCACACACTTGTTAATCAGAAGACTTATCAGATGCTTAATGATCATACATAGCTCAGGGTAAGAGACAAGATTTGTTCAGGATTGATGCCTTATCTTCAGTTGATGCACCTATCATGTCCTTCCTTTACACATGTGCATATTTATATATATTACTAATTCTGTGATTTTATCTCTATTCATTATTAGCAGCATGTTCAATTTGAAGGTACAGTTTGTACTTTAAGCACTGATGGCCTAGTTGAGTGTAGAAATTATTTTATAATTATAGAGCCTTGTTGTTTATGCACTGGAACGTGCCACGAAATAAAAGTCGTTTTGTTACATTTGGGGCCGATGGTTCCCGAGAACATATGTAAAAGTAGACGACATTTGTCTTGTTTGTTGCGTTCCATCTAGTGTCAAAAGAGCCATTCACGAGCCATAAGAATGTAAGAGCACTTTTCAATGCAAGAGCAGTAAGTAGAATGAGCTAAATGGGGAGGTAGTAGAGGCTACATCCATACATTGTTTAAAAAGGAGACAGTGTAATGAGAAACAACAGGACCAGAATAAAAGATGCCATTGCAATTGGTGACTGGAGACTGATAGGTGGGGATCAGAAGCTGATGTTCACTCTGTAAGCACATATAAATGAATGCACAATTCATAGAATACAGTGAGAACAAGGCAGTATTGTAAACCCTCCTGTAGACTCACCCCCATGTCGACGATGACACACGAGGGTATGGTTGCCACATCATTCAGGAAGAGCTGCTGGCCAATATCTGTCAGGGATTTGAGGCCGGTTGGCAAGTCCGTTTTGGCCCAGTCCAACAGCTTGTCTCTGAACACTCGGCACTGTTGGCAGAGAAGGGGAAACGACACATGTTTGTAGAGTAGGAAAAAGTGAGAGATACGTTAACGATTCGTGGCTGTAGAGGAAGAGTGGAATAGGAGAGCAACATGCTGGTATAACCTTGTTCACTAATATTCAGTCTAGCACAAGATGATGCTGGTCTTTGGTAATGGAATGGAAACCTGGAAAATAAGACTTCTGAATTAAGACTGCCTTGAGGATGTTATAGATAAATGGAAAGCTTTCCTCAATAAAAACTTGTCACAATCATAAAAAATTAAAACACTGCAGATGCAGTAAAAATATGTATTATTTTGAAGTTAGTTTATTAACACAATACAGCATAAAATAAATGATTATCATGTACATGTGCCAAAGCAATATTTTGGATTAGTCTATAGGAAAGACTGGGATGGAAATTGGTTCCCATTATTAGAGATAGGAAACATGTTTGGCTTATCGAAGTCCTCCTAGCAAACGTGAAAATGTCGGCTATCTACATGCCCCCAAACAGGTACTGGTCAGATCCTCAAGTTTAACCAACTGACCGAATGCTGCTCACCTTAGGATTCTTTCAGTAAATGCAGACGTAGGATGGGAAACATNAGCAGTGCTGTGAGCTCATGCTGCGTGCGTCAGGCTTGGTAGCTTACGCGATACTGAGGCCCCTAACACCCAGGAGTTTGGGCCCACGATTTTTTTTAAAAATGGCATCTGTTTACAAGAGCCCTGATGAAGGTGTGGTGAACCCCGTGTATCCGCGGGCCGTTAAATCTGCGTAGTACTCCAACGCATCATATGATGCGACCGCAATTTTCTGCAAGTCGGTCAACGCATCATATGATGCGATGCGATGCGCAATGAAGGGTTAAGTAATAATTTTCAATTACTTTGGACAGGAAGCTATCTTAGCATCATTAGCAAACATGTTAGTATAATTCTGTATTCCATCTAGTAGATTGTTTATGTAGACAATGAACATTACTGGTGCAAGAACTGAACCCTGTGGTACTCCACTTGTGATTGTGACATTTCTCCAGTCGATACATTGCCTCTGATTACTGCTCTCATTTTTTATGTTGGAAAATTTTTCATCCATGTTAGTTTACCTGTCACCCCTCCAAAATGTTCCAGTTTCCAGAACAAGCTCTTTATGTGGAACTCTGTCGAAAGCCTTTTTTTTAGATCCAGATAGATGCAATCCCCTAACCATCTCGTTTCTGTAAAATCTCTGTGGCTCGATCATATAAAAGAATAAGTTCGTTACACAGGATCTTCCAGATCGAAAACCATATTGACTGACTGATATATAATTTTTCTCCAGGTGTTCTACTCATTTATTTTTAATTATTTTTTCCAATATTTTGACTTACACTTGTTAATAATATAGGTCTATAATGAGGGGGGTCTCCCTGCTGCCACTTTTGTAGATTGGAAATATGTTGGTCTCCACACATTTATAAATGGTTTATAATTTATACACTACAAACTATCTTTTGCAATATTTTCCTCATTTCCCTCGTTTAATTTTGTTCATTCAAATAGTAGTTTGCTCGAAGAAAATGAGAAAGAGCATTCAAAGAAAATTTTATCATTGTTAAAATTCATTAACAAGGGGAAAATATAACAAAAGCTGCTTAGAAAATTAATTATTATATATATATATATATATATATATATATATATATATATATATATATATATATATATATATATATATATATATATATATATATAGTATTATTACATGTACGGTATTAAATTTCAATTAATAATTATCACATATTTCTTATTATAATCTTTAATTTGATGATCACTCTTGCTGGAAAATATTTGAATGAAATATTTGTTTTCCAGTGGTATAAGTATATATCTCATAATGCCAAAGCTATGCATTACATAAACATATATAATGTGCTTTCTTAATTATATAAAACATGCTAATAGAAAAAACTAATTATGAAAAAAAAATTAAGTTTTGTATGTCTTTAAATACAGCATTGTGTTACAGAATATTCTAGATTACTTGAATATCATTCAGGATGTCACCACCATCTTCACTTTATCTGTAAGAGAGAATGCTTGTTTGAGGTTGGATGTCGGATGGTTGCAGTTAGCCTCGTGCAACATTCTAGGGTGAATTGGGATTGTGCTGGAAATGACATAGGGTGGTTGGGTTCGACTCCCGTGCCTGTAGGATTCACTTCTATTGTGAAAAACTCCAATAAAATTAGAAATGTGGGTTTGGTTGTCCATAGTGTGTTTTGCAACATATTTCATGGCTGATATCAATGTTAATAACATTGATAACATTGATTGAACATCAATAATTTTTATTCAATGGTAATTTGACATTACTCAAGCATATTTTGCCCAGTGGGAGAGAGAATGAAGGGGGGAAAGAGAAAACAGGAAGCACATAGGGAGGGACATGGGAGAGAGAAATGGAAAATGTATGAGAATGAGACTGAGGTAGGGAGAGAGGAGAGAGAGAAAAATGGACAAACATGGGCACTGCCAGATATCCCCTCTAGTAACTGTACAAAACATTAAAACTTTGCAATTCAGAGAGTTTAAATACAATATAATACTGTACATCTCAAAAGTTTAAAAAAAAATGGCTTTCTAAATTCATTACAAAATGTTTATACTAGTTATGTTATATATTCAAAAGATAACATGGTTTTCATAATTGTATTTGTTGGTATAAATAAACTTAACTGGAAATCTAAACATACAATCAATTGTAATTTTATGAAAAGAAGTTAGGGCTACTATTTGATTCTTATAAATCTTATTAGTAAAATTAAGACAGTAGGAATTTCATGGTTTAGCAAATCTTATGATATCTAATACCTGACAAGTAATTTATATTATCCAGTTGACAAAATTTTTATTAAAATTTGTAAGCCTATTTGTTTCTGAGGAATGATCAATTCAAATTTGAAAATTAAGAAATACATAACATGTGAAGTTGTTAAAAAGATCCAAGAATATTTGTTGGCTGGCTGTAGGTGACTTCGTTGTGTGATTGTGATACAACTGCTGGTCCAGTGGGTGTTGGCACACACAGCTGCTGCTAGTTCTGTGGAGGTTACCAAGCTCTCGGCTGCTGGTCCAGTGGGGGTTGGCAGGCAGGCCCACCCAACTGCTGATCCAGTGGGTGATAATAGGCCTATGCAACTGATGGTCTAGGGGGGGGTAACCAGGTAGGCTTACATCACCACCAATACTACTACCAATACCAAAGCCCCCAAAAGGCTAGAGAAGCAGAGTTCTGAAAGACATTATAGGTAGTTCACCATTAACAGCAATAATTATAATTTGGAAATGGAAAATAGTGTACATGATCAAAGAATTTAAATATGAATACAGTAGTAATGTTGAGAAATTCAGTGTAATAATTTACTGTAATATAAATATTTATAACACAAACATGTCTTCTATACATGTACAGTACTGTATATTAAATCATACTGTATATATAGTTGTAATACAAAGCATACTGTATATTAAAAGGCAGTTATCATATGGGTTACTCCGATCAAATGACCTTTTGTTTTATCTTCTAGTTTTGCCATGTTTAAAGTCTCTAGTGTCTCCTTGTAACACTTGCTTTTCAGTTCCAGATATGATTTTGTAGCATGCCGTTGCACCTTTCCAGTTCATTTGTGCATTCCTCACAATTTGGGCAACTTACAACCACTGCATATTCTAATTTTGATCTCACAAAAGTCATAAACAGCTTTAGTATTTCACCATCCATATAGTTAACAGAAAGTCTGAAGTTTGAAGACGACATACGCTCCTCTCACAATGTTCGTGTTTCTCTGGCGGCAGCTTACTATCCAAAACTACCCTTAGGTCTCATTCTTTATTAGAGTTCTGTAATTTCTTTCCACATAATTTGTAAGTTGTGTGTGATCTATTTTTTCGGATTCCACATTCCATAACATGGTATTTATTCACACTGAATTCCAGTTGTCACTTGTCGCTCCAAGCATTTATTTTATCTAGATCAATTTGAAGGGCATTACAATCCTCTGTCTGTCTGTCCCCAGTATTTTGGCACCATCCACAAACATGTTTATATAATTCTGTACTCCTTCTGGTAGATCGTTTATGCAGACGATGAACATTACTGGTACAAGAACTGAACCCTGTGGTACTCTGTGTGTGTGTGTAATTACCTAAGTGTAGTTACAGGATGAGAGCTATGCTCATGGTGTCCCGTCTTCCCAGCACTTTGTTGTATAACGCTTTGAAAATACTGACAGTTTTGGCCTTTACCACCTGCTCACCTAACTTGTTCCAACCGTCTACCACTTTTAGAAGTGAATTTCTTATATTTCTTGGCAGCTTGTGTTTTTCATTTTTTTGTTTTTTTGCTTTTTATTTAAGAAACATGGAGCAGCCTACCTGTAGACAACCGAATGAACCTTTTTGACATTTGTTCTGGTTTTCAAAATTCTTTTTTTTTTTATGTAAGAAATATGGAGCAGCCTACCTGCCGACCACCAAACGAACCTTTTGCTATAAGACAAATTCAAAATAAATATTGAACAAATTTGAAGAAAGAAAAATGTCATAAAGGTTTGTGCAGTGTATGTAAGGTAAGCTGCTCCATTATGTAAAGCATCGAATATCATATTGATGTTTTTCGGTGGTAGAACGGATTAATTTGATTACCATTAATGTCAATGGGGACATTCGTTTTGTATGACGTCCATTTCACATGACGGCGCCGGAACGGATTAAATTCGTTATTCGAGGCACCACTATTTATTTTGTCCAGGTCTTCTTGAAGGGCATTACAATCATCAAGTTTCTTATCCTTCCTATTATCTTAGCATCATCTACAATCATGTTTATGTAATTCTGTATCCCATCTGGCAGATAATTTATGTAAACAATGAACATTACCAGTGCAAGAACTGAACCCTGTGGTACTCACTTGTGACATTTCTCCAGTCCGATACATTGCCTCTGATTACTGCCCTCATTTTTCTATCAGAAAATTTTTCATCCATATTAGCTTACCTGTCATCCCTCCAATATGTTTCAGTTTCCAGAACCTCTTATGTGAAACCCTATCAAAAGCCTTTTTAAAGTCCAGACAGATGCAGTCAACCCAACCATCTCTTTCCTGTAAAATCTCTGTGGCTCGATCATAGAAACTGAATAAATTTGATACACAGGATCTTCCAGATTGAAAACCATACTGTCTGTCTGATATTATATCGTTTCTCTCCAGGTGTTCCACCCATTTAGTTTTTTAATTATTTTTCCAATATTTTGACTATTACACTTGTCAATGATATAGGTCTATAATCGAGGGGGTCTTCCCTGCTGCCATTTTTGTAGATTTGAACTGTTAGCCTTTTTCCACACATCTGCTATGTCTCCTGTACACAGGGATGCCTGAAAAATCTGTTGAAGTGGATTGCTGAGCTCAGGTGCACATTCTCTCAGAACTCATGGTGAAACTCCATCTGGGCCAACTGCTTTGTTCTTACTTACTGTCCAATTATATCCATGAAAAATGTTTCTAAATTCCCCATAGCGTTCTCTCTTGAAATAGTTTATCAACTGTTTCAATGACCAAATTCTCTACTAGATTATATCTCAAAGCATATTTAATGTTCAATAGGACATGATCACTCTTTCCCAAGGAAGGAAGGTACTGGATGTCAAATACCTCTTCTTCTTTCCAGGTGAATATTAGATCCAGTACTGAAGGAACATCCTTTTCCCTCATTCGTGTTGCCTGCTTGATGTAATTACCTAAGTGTAATTACCTAAGTGTAGTTACAGGATGAGAGCTACGCTCGTGGTGTCCCGTCTTCCCAGCACTCTTTGTCATATAACGCTTTGAAACTACTGACGGTCTTGGCCTCCACCACCTTCTCCCCCAACTTGTTCCAACCGTCTACCACTCTGTTTGCGAAAGTGAATTTTCTTATATTTCTTCGGCATCTGTGTTTAGCCAGTTTATATCTATGACCTCTTGTTCTTGAAGTTCCAGGTCTCAGGAAATCTTTCCTGTCGATTTTATCAATTCCTGTTACTATTTTGTATGTAGTGATCATATCACCTCTTTTTCTTCTGTCTTCTAGTTTTGGCATATTTAATGCTTCTAACCTTTCCTCGTAGCTCTTACCCTTCAGTTCTGGGAGCCACTTAGTAGCATGTCTTTGCACCTTTTCCAGTTTGTTGATGTGCTTCTTAAGATATGAAAGGTCCATGAAAGAAAGGAAAAAGGACAGGAAGCCAATAGGAATCCACCAGAAAAAGGGTTTCATTATTTTCAACATTAAGTTTCTGGAAGGAATCCCTCAGTCTGGGTAAGATCCTAAGGCCGGGGTGAAAACAAAATGAGATGTGTTGATACATGAATGTCTCCAAAATGAGGTTTACATATCTGCCTGTCCAAATGTCCTCCGTTCTTGCCTCGTAGGCCTCCCAGTCTATTGCCTTAAAATTGAAGTTCCCCAGTACCAACAATTGGGATTTATCTGTGTGTTTGTCAGTGTATTCACCTAGTTGTTGTGCTTAGGTGGGGGGGGGAGGGGGTTTGAGCTCTGCTCTTTTGGCCCGCATCTTAACTGTCAATCAATCAACTGTTTCTAACTACTATTTTTTTTTCACGCCCCCCCCCATTCCCCACAGGAAGCAGCTTGTAACAGTTGTCTAACTCCCAGGTACCTATTTACTGCTAGGTAACCGGGGCTTCAGGGTGAAAGAAACTCTGCCCATTTTGTTTCTGCCTTCAGTCGGTATCGAACCTGGACCCTAGGATTACGAGTCCAGAGCGCTGTCCACTCGGCTATCAGCCCCCCTCCCCCCCCCGACACAGACATACACACACTTGACATACACATACACACATTAAATATGCCAAAAACTAGAAGACAGAAGAAAAAGAGGTGATATGATCACTACATACAAAATAGTAACAGGAATTGATAAAATCGATAGGGAAGATTTCCCGAGACCTGGAACTTTAAGAACAAGAGGTCATAGATATAAACTAGCTAAACACAGATGCCGAAGAAATATAAGAAAATTCACTTTCGCAAACAGAGTGGTAGACGGTTGGAACAAGTTAGGGGAGAAGGTGGTGGAGGCCAAGACCATCAGTAGTTTCAAAGCGTTATATGACAAAGAGTGCTGGGAAGACGGGACACCACGAGCGTAGCTCTCATCCTGTAACTACACTTAGGTAATTACACACACACACAGTGTGTGTGTGTGTCAGTGTACTCGCCTAATTGTGCTTGTGGGGGTTGAGTTCTGGCTCTTTGGTCCCGTCTCTTAACTATCAATCATTTGGTGTACAGATTCCTGAGCCAACTGGGCTCTATCATATCTACATTTGAAACTGTGTATGGAGTCTGCCTCTACCACATCACTGCCTAATGCATTTCATCTGTTAGTGTGTAAGTGTGTTAGTCACTAACCTGGAGACCCTGACCTATAACCTGCTGATGGCAACACCCTCTGCAGCGCTGCCTTCATCTCCAAGTTGAACTGTGCCATTTGACTCGCAGAGATGGATGCTGCTGTTGTGGGGCTCAGGTTCTTGATCTGGGACACTTTAATTACCTGCAGGTGGTGGTATACATTGAGGCACTTGAGCTTACACACAATATCTAAGAGTACAGTATTGTTATTTTGGAGGACAGGTTGATTTATACAATAACCACACTTTTAAAGACCCTGTGGTTGTATTTACCACACTGGATCGTGAAACTCATGGCAGTGGATTAAGGCAACAAAAGCATAGCGACAGTAGTGTGAGACTAGGTATTGGCTGCCACTTTTTGGTTGCCATCAAATGCAAATTTGGAGTCCTGAATTACAAAGATAATTATTAGAAACAAAGAATTATCTCAAATTTATTTATAAGAAAAACCAAATAGAGAGAGAGAGAAGAGAGAACAACTATATTACAAGACAACATTACAACTATTGATACCTCCCTAACACTGCCACTTTCATTCAGTAATACCACTCACAACTTGCATTTACTGTACACCCCAATGACAATCTACCACTGAACCACTGTACAGTATTCAAATTTCATCTACCACTGACTTTCTGTACCAATTAATGTCTATACCTTTGAAATGCAGATGGGATAAACTCACCTTCAAGGCAATGGGACTGGAACAGACTTGCCTTCAAAATACTGGGGCAGAAATACTGCACCTTTAAGACAGAAATTACAACACCAGGCATTAAAAACAATTCTAGAACTAAGTCGACTCTCATACCTGGAACGGTTAATGGCCTCAGAGCTAACAACACGGGGAAACCAGGCATGACAGGGTGGATCTCATTCAAACCTTTGAAATACTGAACAGTTTGAAGGATATCGAGGCAAACAATTTTTTCAAAAGGTCAGATGCAAGTCAAGCTCAGAAAGCCATTGTGGCAGGACTGAAAATGGAGTATATTTTTTTCACCACAGGGTTATACATCCTTGGAACCAACAACAGAAAATAAAAAAGGCCAAAAAACTGTTAAATTTTAAAATCCATCGAAAAAAAATCATCAGGATAAATGGGGGAACCTTTGACAAGCTGCCAGCTTCCTGTCCTCATTTGGGCCAGTAGCATGTTAGTGTCCCTCACGTAAATTCAGACACCAGGGCCGGGATAAACTCCCCATCATGACACTGGGCTAGGACGCTCACCTTCAAGACACTGGTCTAGGATAGATTCACCTTCAAGACACTGGTCTAGGATAGACTCACCTTCAAGACATTAGGGCCAAGATAGACTCGCCTTCAAGATACTGGGGGATACTCACCTTCAAGACACTGGGGCTGGGATAGACTCACCTTCAAGACACGGGCTGGGATAGACTCACCTTCTAGACACTGGGCCGAGATAGACTAACCTTCAAGACACCGGGGGGAATAGATTGTATGCTGGCTGAGGTCAGACCTGAGAAGGCTCTGTCAGGCATCATGGCCAAGCTCTCTGGGCTGAGACCACCCATCAGGAGTCCCATCTCGCTCACCTGTCAACAGGTAGACCAGCTGTATTAAGTCCAATATGTCCCAACAAGTAGACCAGTTTTCTTCTTTATATGGTGTAGACCAGGTATAATTATGTCCTGGTCACCACCTCCCTCATTGTCCCCTCACCCCCACCTTCCCTCCCTCACCCCCCCTCCTCTCCCTAACCCCCTCCTTCCCTCCCTCACCGTGGCAGGGTCCCAGTATTGGATGTTTCTGTTGTCACTGTTGTAGGCAGCTACAGCTTTGGCGGCCAGGTTGACAGTGCTGTTCTGACCACTACAGTCCAGGATGCCCAAGTACCTCATGGCGTCCCTGGTGACGAGAGAGAGCAGCGTTATTAGTACATGTTACAGTTTCACTTGTTACAGTTGTAGAAACAGCAGTAGTTGTAGTAGTTTAGTAATAATATAGTTGTACTTTTAGTAACAGTAGGTGCTATAGCAGTATATGTATGCTTCGTAATATTCAGTGCAGTAGCATGCATATTATGTAATGCTGTAAGTATCAACAGTGTTTGATACGTATAATGATAGTATTATTTGTAACTGGTTTGCTACAACTTTTTATAAATTTACTTCTTAATTATCAACTACCTCATTTCTAGTACAATGAGTTGTATTGGCAATATACATGGTAGCAATATTAGACATTGCTCAGCATCAACAGCTGTTTTACAGTATTCATGACAGGAAACCAGGAAGGTTATATACGGCAACCTCCAGGTCACAATATTCACAAGTTCCTGGATATCACTCGGGATGCTAATGTGAAAACAGAAGGATATAAGACGAGATGTCAAAATAATCATATTTTATTGAGGCACGCTCGACTCCAAAAATAAGTGGGAAAGCCAAATTTTCTGTCATGCTGAAAATTTTATGAGGAGGTGCACGACTGTAAGCAGGACAAAGCAATTCCGACAGTAAAACACAGATTTTTGTTCCATAAAAGGCCCAAGAGTGAATTGTGTGTGGCCAATACTTAACCTAGTCAGAGGTGTTCCTCGCTTCCTGTTATGGTGACAGGAGGAAGGCCATGGGAACAGGTCACATTTGATGATACATAATTTGTAATAACTTATCAACTACCTCTCTAACAGATGCAAAATATGTGATGTGAATGACACGAAGTAAAGCCAAGGAAGAAATTTGCTTCTGCAATATGAAAGGAACAAACAGCCTCTTTAGCAGCAATATTCAAAGGGTCATAAGAGTCTATACTAATGATTGGGAGCCCAGCAAAACTCGACTGTCTAAAGAGGAATGGCCAAAATAATATCAGGATTAGAAGGGTTAAGAGATTCCAGGGGCCATGAAAGCATTGTGACAGTCAACTGATGTACATGGACAAACAATCTCTGGTGTGTGAAAGGTATTAATCTCATAGCATAAAAAATGCATAGATCTGCAGAAAGAGGAAACAGCATGCACCACCTTAGTCTTCAACCCACTTTTATGCAAGGCACTAGTAATTACCTAAGTAATTACCTAAGTGTAGTTACAGGATGAGAGCTACGCTCGTGGTGTCCCGTCTTCCCAGCACTCTTTGTCATATAACGCTTTGAAACTACTGACGGTCTTGGCCTCCACCACCTTCTCCCCCAACTTGTTCCAACCATCTACCACTCTGTTTGCGAAAGTGAATTTTCTTATATTTCTTTGGCATCTGTGTTTAGCCAGTTTATATCTATGACCTCTTGTTCTTGAAGTTCCAGGTCTCAGGAAATCTTTCCTGTCGATTTTATCAATTCCTGTTACTATTTTGTATGTAGTGATCATATCACCTCTTTTTCTTCTGTCTTCTAGTTTTGGCATATTTAATGCTTCTAACCTTTCCTCGTAGCTCTTACCCTTCAGTTCTGGGAGCCACTTAGTAGCATGTCTTTGCACCTTTTCCAGTTTGTTGATGTGCTTCTTAAGATATGGGCACCAAACAACAGCTGCATATTCTAGCTTTGGCCTAACAAAAGTCGTGAACAATTTCTTTAGTATATCGCCATCCATGTATTTAAAAGCAATTCTGAAGTTAGAAAGCATAGCATAGGCTCCTTGCACAATATTCTTTATGTGGTCTTCAGGTGATAGTTTTCTATCTAGAACCACCCCTAGATCTCTTTCTTTATCAGAGTTCTTTAAAGATTTCTCACATAATATATAGGTTGTGTGGGTCTATGTTCTCCTATTCCACATTCCATAACATGACATTTATTAACATTAACAGTGTGGGAAAGGCAGTGCAAACGTTTTAGGAAAAGGAAC
>WNGS01164437.1:27581730-27600138 GCA_020271785.1 Procambarus virginalis
CCATTAAAACTACTATAGCCACTCAAACTACTACATGATACTTACTACACACTACAGTACAGTATTTAGTAGTAATTATTACTACTAGTATTAATAGTTATTGCTAAGTACTAACTACAGTACTACTACTAACTACAGTACTGTATCTATTATGGCTACCCCATTACGACAACTACCTTCTACTACTACTACTGCTGTTACTACCACTACCACTTATTGCTACCACTAAAACTACTACACACTAAACTACTAAAACTACTGTTATCAACAGGGATGCTATGAGGTACTTGGGCACACAGGACTGTAGCGGTGAGAACAACGGCACACTCTACCTTGCCAGCAGGGCCATCGATGCATACAACAGTGACAACAGAAGCATCGGAAACTGGGACCCGGCGACGGTAAGCAGTGGGTAAGGGAGAAGGAGTGCATGTGGGTAAGTGATGGTACGAAGAGTGTGTGAGAAAGTGGATAAGTGTAAGGGTGAAGGGGGAGAGAGAGAGAGATTGTGGTGTGCAAGAAAGATGGGGAAGGATAAAATAGAGCCATAGGGATGAGGTAGGTGAAATTAAGAACATAATTTACCCGAATATACCTGAGGGCCACTAATACTAGTGGCATGATTGGGAATGCTAATGATGAACTTTGCCAGTACTTTCAAATACAGTAATTGATTAAAAAGCCAATACTCTATGAAAGTACAAACTATAATAAATATTTTTCAGAGTACTCACCTATGTTATAAAGATCTATGTTATATATTTTGGTGAAGCTAAGAAAGAGTGTTTGCAGACCTCTAAATACCACCTGGGGTTTACATTGGCAACCAGTCCAGCGTACTAAACCTGAAAATTTATTTGAGATATTCTGGAACTGCTAGTATAATATTTAACATTGCTTCACTCATTGATTATCTTATAGCAGTGTTGAATGTGCTCATTGTCAGGCTCATACAGTACTGCTAATTAAATCCCAAATCTAGTGAACACAGAGAAATGAATATTAATATGAGTATAATAATCTTATTTTGAGGTTACTGTGAACAGGCAAACTCATATTTAAATACTGTAACATACTTGAACAAACCTGAGTACATGCTTTCAATTGCTGGACACAATATAACTGTATCCAGTTGGTCATGTTAAATACGGTACATACACTATTTGTCTGCTTACCTCATGGCTTCAGCTAGTGGTTCAGGAGCACAATCGAAGCACAATATCAGTGTTAAAAAGATAATGAGGCGACTCATATAATCCAAAAAAGTGGAAAAGTATTGAAATAGTAGTGGAAAAGTGAGGCACAGCTGATATATTACAGTGTATTTGTGTAAGTTATTAAAGATTAGCCATCATAGCAATTGGCATTGGATGATCAATTGGCATAGGTGAAGAAGTTTATGTAGGAGGGTTGACTGGTGTGGTCATGACCTTAAAACTCAAATGTACACATTGAACATAATTATAACTGATCTATCTGTTGATACACATTGGACATAATTACAACTGGTCTACCTGTTGACAGGTAAGCGAGATGGGACTCCTGATGGGTGGTCTCAGCCCAGAGAGCTTGGCCATGATGCCTGACAGAGCCTTCTCAGGTCTGACCTCAGCCAGCATACAATCTATTCCTCCCGGTGTCTTGAAGGTCAGTCTATCCTAGCCCGTGTCTTGAAGGTCAGTCTATCTCAGCCCGGTGTCTTGAAGGTGAGTCAATCCCGGCTCTAGTGTCTTGAAGGTATCCATGCTGGCACGCGGAGTCAATGGTACAGGAAATTGGTGGATATAGTAGTTGAGATGGGGCACACCAGAGTAGTATAACCACTTTTTGTAGTTTTCAAAACGATCTACAATATCTGGTTGTATAAATATAAATGCAGAGCAACAAAAATAATCAGAGAACAGTCATCTTTAATACCAGAAAGCGCTGAGGGCCTCAGGACTAACAACACTATGAACCAGACATGAGAGGGCTGATCTCATTGAAACTTAAATTGCTGACCAAATTAATTCATTGGTTTTGTCAAGGACAGGAAGCCTGTATGCATAATTAAATATATAATTAAATATATTTTTTTGAGATATATACAAGAGTTGTTACATTCTTGTACAGCCACTAGTACGCGTAGCGTTTCGGGCAGGTCCCTGGAATACGATCCCCTGCCGCGAAGAATCGTTTTTTCATCCAAGTACACATTTTACTGTTGCGTTAAACAGAGGCTACAGTTAAGGAATTGTGCCCAGTAAATCCTCCCCGGCCAGGATACGAACCCATGACATAGCGCTCGCGGAACACCAGGCGAGTGTCTTACCACTACACTACGGAGACTGTTTAAAGATGGCATATATTTAAGTTTGTGTTGAGTTCCCCAAGATCGAACTACTGACCCTCCCCAGGATGCAACCCCAAAATTGTTACCTAACTTCCAGGTACCTATTTACTGCTAGGTGAACAGAGCCTTTAAGTGAAAGGAAATGTGCCCAATCATTTATGTCCCACTCAGGGATCGAATATGGAATCCCAGATTGTGAGTTAGAAATGAATCTACTTATAAATTTCCAATGTAACTTGCACAATTGGCAATAGTTTTATGCTCAACTAGCTCTGAGAGAAAAATTTTCATCCTTAGGGTAATAAACTCATAGAATAGCCTGCACGTTGAAACCCTAAATGTCAAGACAGTACAGTATTTCAGTATAAAATTGAGCTAGAAAAATCCTGATTGTGTCCTGCAGGTAAATTGATGTAAAAAATAATCCCATTCCACCCTACCCTGTGTCCAGTCTGCCTGAAACCAGGGATCTCATCACATGCATGTATTTATTTAATGCTAACTTTAGGTTTTTAGAGAGTAATTCAAATTCTGTTCCAATCCATAAGGTGTCAATCTCCAGGACAATTTCCAGATAGTGTTTCATTGTATAATAATTTGTTATTTTTCAAATCACATTCAGTAAGTTTTGTGCAGACATATTGAGCTCATTTAACACACAAGAATATGTTCACATTCCTAGAATATGTTTACATTCCTGTATGACCTCTTGTACATTAGTATGTCCCTCCCTCACCTTTGAGTGCTAAGGGGGGGGGGGGGGGGATGAAATAGCCTAAGCTACTCTATCCCTTTGGGATGTATTTTCATGTCTCATTAAACATACTTGAACTTGAACTTTTGAGTGGTCTCCTTACTTCTGTAATCTTGTGTAACTTAATGTATACCATCTCCAGCAGACGAAGGTGTTTGTGAATAATTCCAAAACTTTTATGTAATTAAAGTGCTATATTGTTTTACTGGCTTAATGTGCTCTCCTGAGAACTATGCTACCTTTTGTACAATATCCCAGCTTGGTATAATTTTGCATACCTAAATGTATACCAGTTTCTACAGGTAATTAAAATGTCCCAGATCAAGAATTTGACTCCCACAACAGCAGCATCCATCTCATCAAATCAGATGGCGGAGTTTAACTCCGATATGGTTGCAGCTCTGCAGGATATGCTACCCTCGCCTCCTCCGGGGGCAGGAGCTCAAGGTGTGTGGCCTATTTATCTGGTGCTTGCTTTTCTCTTTGATTTTTTTGTCCTTGCCAAGTACATCATACACATGCACAGGCCTTTGAAAAAGAGTCCATCATAAGAGGTTGTTCAGGAAACTGGAGCATACTGGAGAAGTATCAGAGAGGCTTCTAAAATGGATGAAAAATTTTCTAATCGACAGAAAAATGAGGGCAGTAATCAGTGGCAATATATCGGACTGGAGATATGTCACGAGTGGAGTACCACAGGGTTCAGTTCTTGCACCAGTAATGTTCATTGTCTACATAACCTACCAGAAGGAATACAGAATTATAGTTGGCAATACTTGCCAACCTTTGTGAGACCAAAGACTTCGAGACTACAAAGAGAGGCTAGAGGCATTAAATATGCTAAAATTAAAAGATAGAAGAAAAAGAGGTGATATGATCACTAAGTGATCATAGAATTGCCGAGGCCTTAAACTTTAAGAACAAGAGGTCATAGATTTAAGCTAACTAAACAAAGCTGCCAAAGAAATATAAGAAAATTTACTTTTGCAAATAGTGTGGCAGACAGTTTGAACAAGTGAAGTGAGAAAATGGCAGAGGCCAAAACTGTCAGTAGTTTTAAAGCACTATGACAGAGTATTGGAAAGCCAGGACACTATGAGCGTAGCTCTCATCCTGTAATTACACTTAGGTAATTACATGCAATCTGTTTATCTGAATGTGTGCAAGCATGCCCTTCTATATCTCTCTCTCCCTCTCTTGCTTTCTATCTCTCTCTCTCTCTTGCTTTCTCTCTCCCTCTCTTGCTTTCTATCTCTCTCTCTCTTGCTTTTCTATATATCTCTTGCTCGCTCTCTCTCTCTTGCTCACTCTCACTCTCTCTTGCTTGCTCTCACTCTCTCTTGCTCGCTCTCACACTCTCTTGCTTGCTCTCACTCGCTTTTGCGCTCTCTCTCTCTCTCTCTCAAAACCCATTTACCTATGTGTGGTCTCACCCTTATCATATAGCCTTTGTGTTCACCCCCCACCACCACCACCACCTTCCTCACAGTGCACTTTCACTGAATAAATTATTTATTTATACAGTATTATTATTTTAGTGGAAAAATGTTTATAAATGGCTTTCAGGACTACACGTCTCTGAGGTCCTGGGAGCCTTGATGCTGGTGTTGGTGTTGGTGTAGCTACTTGGAGGCATTCATGGACCATCACCTTCGTATACTACATGTACCCAATACACGATGAGCTTTGTACTTGGCAACACCTACTGGAGCAGCTGCTGACCTTGCAGTCCTTGGCAACACCTACTGGAGTAGCAGCTGACCTTGCAGTCTTTGGCAACACCTACTGGAGTAGCAGGTGACCTTGCAGTCCTTGGCAACACCTACTGGAGTAGCAGCTGACCGTGCAGTCCTTGGCAACACCTACTGGAGTAGCAGCTGACCGTGCAGTCCTTGGCAACACCTGGACCAGCAGCTGACCTTGCAGTCCTTGGCAACACCTACTGGAGTAGCAGCTGACCGTGCAGTCCTTGGCAACACCTGGACCAGCAGCTGACCGTGCAGTCCTTGGCAACACCTACTGGAGTAGCAGCTGACCGTGCAGTCCTTGGCAACATCTACTGGAGCAGCAGCTGACCTTGCAGTCCTTGGCAACACCTACTGGACCAGCAGCTGACTTTGCAGTCCTTGGCAACACCTACTGGACCAGCAGCTGACTTTGCAGTCCTTGGCAACACCTACTGGACCAGCAGCTGACCTTGCAGTCCTTGGCAACACCTGGACCAGCAGCTGACCTTGCAGTCCTTGGCAACACCTGCTGGAGCAGCAGCTGATCTTGCAGTCCTTGCCAACACCTGCTGGACCAGCAGCTGACCTTGTAGTCCTTGGCAACACCTGCTGGACCAGCAGCTGACCATGCAGTCCTTGCCAACACCTGCTGGACCAGCAGCTGACCATGCAGTCCTTGCCAACACCTGCTGGACCAGCAGCTGACCATGCAGTCCTTACCTTGAGGATACCTTGAGCTTGGATACCTTGAGGTGCTTCCGGGGCTTAGCGTCCCCGTGGCCCGGTCATCGACCAGGCCTCCTGGTTGCTGGACTGATCAACCAGGCTGTTGGATGTGGCTGCTCGCAGCCTGACGTATGAATCACAGCCTGGTTGATCAGGTATCCTTTGGAGGTGCTTATCCAGTTCTCTCCTGAACACTGTGAGGGGTTTGCCAGTTATGTCCCTTATGTGTAGCGGGAGCGTGTTGAACAGTCTCGGGCCTCTGATGTTGATAGAGTTCTCTCTCAGAGTACCAGTTGCACCTCTGCTTTTCAACGGGGGTATTCTGCACATCCTGCCGTGTCTTCTGGTCTCATGTGATGTTATTTCTGTGTGCAGGTTTGGGACCAGCCCCTCTAATATTTTCCACGTGTAAATTATTATGTATCTCTCCCGCCTGCGCTCAAGGGAATACAGATTTATGCACTTTAGTTGGTCCCAATAGTTTAGATGTTTTACTGAGTGTTTAGATGTTTATAGTAATAATAGTTTGTGTTATTATTGTGTTATTATTGTTATTTAGATGTTTATAATAGTTTAGATGTTTCCTTGGCAACACCTGCTGGACCAGCAGCTGACCTTGCAGTCCTTGGCAACACCTGCTGGACCAGCAGCTGACCTTGTAGTCCTTGGCAACACCTGCTGGACCAGCAGCTGACCTTGCAGTCCTTGGCAACACCTACTGGACCAGCAGCTGACCTTGCTGTCCTTGGCAACACCTACTGGACCAGCAGCTGACCTTGCTGTCCTTGGCAACACCTACTGGACCAGCAGCTGACCTTGCTGTCCTTGGAAACACCTGCTGGACCAGCAGCTGACCTTGCAGTCCTTGGAAACACCTGCTGGACCAGCAGCTGACCTTGCCACTCAATAATGAATGAATTGAGTCATTAGTCGTCATCAGCTATTTTTCAGTAGTAACTTTGTTACAACTTTCAAATTGAATATATTTTTTCCTAGTGATTTACAGTGTACCAATCTGAATATATATACTATTTTGCAACAGGTTAATACTGATGACAGTACAGTAGTGTAATTTTTAGTATTACTACATATAACTTTCAGTATTAATAAATTTAATAATTTGACAGGCAATACTTGCCAAGTGCCTTAACCCTTACACTGCTCAGGGGTCCTGGGGACATTTACACCCCTGTGCGCAAGAAAAAAAAAATTCAAAAAGTTTTTTTCGTCTTCTAAACACGTTAATTTGTGTCCCCTGAGCACGGGAAAAATAACAAAAAAATCGTAGGTGACATATTTTGGGCGCAATTGACCGAGGAAGTCTGGCAAAAAGTGGGCGTTGACAGAGCGATCGTCAGGGCCGGTCAGCGTCACCCGCGCTGACAGGTGGGAGTTGCCACAAAGATATTATTACCTAATTGTTTCAATGTCTCCGATTGATTTTTTTTATTTTTTTTTGCAGTAATATTATTCAATAGTGTGTATTGTAATATATTTATATAATAAAAGTGGTGAATAATCACTATACTCAAAAGTATGGTGTGCATATTTGTGATTCTATTATTATGTTTATAAAACAATAAACAAATAGTTTTGCTGCTATTACACTCTATTCACAGGTTTTATATAAGTATCTGCATGTTTTGGTTACCATAGTGAACCACTAACTTGGTATTGAGAGTCGAAAAGCAACGAGGAGTTACCGCCACACACCAGCCAGCCACTCGCTGCCACTCCCTCAACACACGCACTAAACTTTCTCCCCCAACAATACCATTGTGGTGTTATTACACTATATACAGACGTTATATATAAGTATGTATATATTTTGTTCACCACAACTGTACAGCTAAGCTGATATAGTTAGTTCAGGCACTAAGAGTGATCGCTATACACAGCTGGCGGCTGGCGGCTCCCTCACTCATTCAAGGTCACACGCACCAAACTTTCTCCCCCAACAATACTGTTTGCAGTGTTATTACCCTATATACACATATATATATAAATATCTACATGTTTTATGCACTGTAACTGTATACCTAAGCTTGTAGTGCGTCCAAAGAGCATAGTGGCCACTCTCTAAACAGCTAGACAAATCGTGCAGACGACATCACCTCCGTCACTCAAATGGCTCCTCCCAGCATAACCCTTTTGCTGTTATTACACTAATACACACATTATATATAAGTATCTACATTTGTGTTCACCATAGAGAACCAATGAGCTGGTATGGTGAATGTAAACAATAACAGGTGGCCACACAGTCAGTAAACGATGCTGTCTCCCTCTGTCTCTCAGCATCACTCCTCTTACAGTGCTAATTATTACAACAATCCTGCTATTATCACAACACTGGTTATTTATATCACAGTCAGGGGTCATCTGTAATATTGTCATCGCTAAATAATAACAATTATATATTTATTTTGACATTTTTCGGCGATGCTGTGGTCACAAGCTGAACAGCAATGCTGCTCGCTCATGCTGCGTGCGCCAGCCTTGGTTGCTCCAACAGTACTGTGCCTCTCACACCTGAGAATATTGCCCATGATTTTTTTAAAAAATGCCGTCTGTTTAGAAGAGCCCTGAGGAAGCTAATGTGAACCCCGTGTAGCCGCGGGCCATTTGAATCGGGCCTGGCACCTTATGGCGTATATATGTACGCCATGCGCACCGTGGGACATGTTACTCAGGGCGTATATATACGCCATGCGCAGTTTAAGGGTTAAGTGTTTACTTGTTGTCTGTATATAAGAATGTTGTTGTAGTTAGTGTTTAAACAAGCTAAGAGGATTAATTAGTATTAATATTTTTATATGCTCTTTATTTACATTTTCACCTTGAAAAGCAAATAACTCGGATATGTATTAAAAAATTTGGAAGATAGTACCGAATTGTACAGTGCACCCTTGATACTCACGACCTGTATAGTTTACCTTAATTTACCTAAGGGCCACTCTCTCTAGTGGCCTCAATGAGTACAGGAAGCAGGCAGCTTGTTAAGGTCTCCCATTTGTCCTGATGATTTTTTCAAGCTGGTTTTTTTTAATTTCGCATGATTCTGACACTAATGGCTTTGGCAGGTAGGCAGTTCCAGTGGTTCATAACCCTATGGGCAAAAAAAATAACCTGTTTTCATTCTTACTTTGTGGTTTACCTGAATTTACCCTTAGGGCTACTCTCCCTAGTGGCCTTGACGAGAACAGAAAACTGGCAGGTTGTCAAAGGTCCTCCTATTTACCCTGATGATTTTTTCCAGCTTTATTTTAAAATTTAACAGTTTTGGCATTTATGGCTGAAGGGAGTAGGCCATTCAATAGATTTATATTCCATTAAATCTAGATTATAGCCAACATAGTAAAATAACTAGTTTGAAGTTTGAAACTGCGGTTCTTGATCGGTTCAAGAAGGTTTGTTGAGCTTGAATCTATTGCTTTGTTTACGTTACAGCGATCTTTTAAAAGAAGTTGTCTGGATAAATATCTTCTTAATTGTTCAGTATTTTAAAAAGTTTCAGTGAGATCAGCCATGTCATGTCTGGTGGCAGTGTTGTTAGGCCTGTGGCCCTCAACTATTTGTGGTATGAGAGTTGACTTAGTTCAGGAATCCGATTACTTAATTTCCTCTCTGAACCTTGGATTTAGAGTAAAAAAATCCAGGTTCTGGAGATGATTATAGTAAAAGTTAGTTTGTCAATTCATCACAAAATAATTTTGATAAAATCTTATCTCTATTATTTAAATAAAAAAGTGAGATACTGTAATCATTTCTAAAATACATATGCATTATTGATCAAATTTTAAATGTTGTGTACTATAAATTGTACAAGTAGGTTAGTGAAAAATTTTTGATTAACCCTTAAATGGCGCATAGCTATATACCATTTGACACCCACAGGCGCATACAAAAAAAAAAAAAAAAAAAAATATTTTTCTTCCTAACCTGTTAATTTGTGTTCACTGATCACGGGAAAAATAGNTTCTCCGGAGCGGTACTTCTCGTCGGTCTCGGAGAGGTCGTGCCAGGGTTCCGGGGTCCGCTGGTCGGGGTAGGCCATTGGTGCCAGTTTCTGAGCCGTCGTTCCCTTCGGGGCCTGCGTCGTCTGGTCGGCGCGGTGATCGCTCTGTTCGACGGTTGGGTTCTCGTAAGGGGCGTCGGCCCTTTCGCGGGTTGCCCCGTTGACGGGGCGATGGGGGGGAGGCTCGCTCTGTTTGCCCACGCTTGGTCCCACGATTTGTGGGCCTTTTCGGTCGTGTCATCCGGCCTGCGGTGGCGTTGGGCGACTCGTCCTCCTTTGGGGGGCTCGGGGTTAACAGGGCAGGTTTCTTCCCCTGCGCTTCGTCACGTCATCTTGGAGTGGGTGCGCTTGGGCGTGATCGAAACGACTACGTCCCTCAGATGGGTTTCCCGTCTGTTTCCAGTGCCGAAACGGGACTGTGCGGATCTGAGGTTCATTCTGGACTTGTCCCGTCTGAACCTCTGGATTCCTTGCCCCTCCTTTCGGATGACTACTCTGTCTCAGGTCCGGCTTCTGTTGGAGCCGGGTGCTTGGATGGTGTCCCTGGACCTCAAGGACGCGTATTGGCACGTTCCTATTCATCCGGGGTTCAGGGACTGGTTAGGTTTCGTGGTGGGGCATCAGGCTTACCGTTTTCGGTGCCTCCCTTTTGGCTTGAATCTGGCACCTCGCGTTTTCACGCGTCTGACCCGGGTTGTGGTGACCCGTCTGCGTCTTCTAGGGATTCGGGTTTTGGCCTACCTCGACGACTGGCTGGTGTGGGCTCCCAGTCGGTCCGCGTGTCTGCTCGCCAGGGATGTGGTTCTTTCCCAGCTCGCCCGGTTCGGGTTCCTGGTGAACTGGAGGAAGTCCCATCTGGTTCCTTCCGGGTTCGGACCTGGCTGGGTCTTCTTTGGGATTCTCGGACTGCTTCCTTGTCTCTCCCTCCTGGGGCGCTGCAGCGGCTGCAGGACCGCCGTCTGCTGTTTCTGAAGGGGTACCGGGTCACTCGGCGGTTGCTCGAGCAGTTGTGCGGGAGTCTCAACTTCGCCATGCTAGTCTACCCGCCGGGTCGGGTTTGGCTTCGGCGTCTGTTTTGGTTCCTTCGGGAACGTCCTTTCCGCCTCTCTCGCGATCGTTGGGTTCGTCCTCCGTGGTTCTTACGCCGGTTGCTGCGTCACCGGCTTCCTCTTCGGGTTTTTCGGGGTTCGGTGCCTTGGCGCCTCCCGAGCCCTCGCTCGATGTGTTCACGGACGCGTCGTCCCTCGGCTGGGGTTTTGTGACCAGTGCTCACCAGGCAGGCCAGGGTCGGTGGGGTCCGTCATTCCGTCGGGCTCACAGCACGGTTCGGGAGTTCGCGGCTGTCTGGCTCGCCCTTCGGAGGATTCGGGTCGCTCAAGGTTCGACCATTCGCCTCCATTCGGACTGCTCTCCGGTGGTTCATTGCCTGAACCGCGGGGGTTCTCTTCGGTCCTTGCCTCTGTGGGGTTGGTCCCTTCGAGTGGCTCGTCTCCTGGATTCTCGGGGTTTGGCTCTCCGTGCGGTTCACGTCCGGGGAGTGTCCAACGTTCTGGCGGACGGTCTGTCTCGCTTCATTCCCCTTTCCACGGAGTGGACGGTCGACGACGCCTCGTTTCGTTGGATCTGCCAGACGTACGGTCTCCCAGATGTGGACCTCTTCGCGTCGGCGTGGTCTCGGCGTCTCCCGATTTATGTGACTCCCTTCCCCGACTGCGAGGCGTTCGCGGTGGATGCCTTTCAGCAGGACTGGTCGAGGTGGGGTTACCTGTACCTCTTTCCTCCGGTCCAGCTGTTGCTTCGAGTTCTGGTCCAATTGGAGACTTTCTCAGGGAGGGTAGTCCTTGTGGCCCCTTGGTGGCCAGCCCAGCCTTGGTTTCCTGTGCTCCTCGCTCGGTGCCCGAACCCGGGACGTTTCCCGCGGCTCCGCCTCTTTCAGAAGGTCGGTCCGGTCCGGTACAGGGCTGGTTCGCTCTTCTCCTCTGCTCTTCGCGTCTGGTCTTTTTGACGCGGGTGTATCACCATTTCTATGGTGATCAGGTGGCTTCATTGATGGTGTCCCACCTGAGAGCTTCGTCTAGGCGGCAGTATGAGGTTTCCTGGCGTTCTTTTCGCCACTTTCTGGCTCTTCGTAGGTTGTCTTTTCTTTCGGATCGGGTTGTTTTGTCCTTTCTTTCTTGGCTTTTTCAGGACCGTCATTTGATGCCTAATACTGTCGCCTCGTATCGTGCGGCGCTGGCGGAGCCGCTCGCGCTTGCTTTTGGGGTGGATGTCACTTCCGCCCCTTTTCGCAAGCTTTCTCGTGCTATGTTTCACCTCCGGCCTGCTCATGCGCCTCCTGAGCCGTCCTGGTCCTTGGACCGGGTGCTCTCCTATCTTTCTCCTCTCGTTTTGTGGTGGCCCCTTCGGTTCCTGATTGTTTTTCCAAGGCTTTGTTTTTGTTGGCTTTGGCCTCTGGGGGCCGGGTAGGGGAGCTTCATGCTCTCCTCCGGCGCAGGGGTTTCTGCTCTTTCGGTCCTGGGGGTAGTTTGTCCGTTTACAGCCTTCTCCTTCTTTTCTGGCGAAGAACGAGACGGCTGCTTTCCGGAGGGGTCCATGGGTCATTGATGCTTGGTTGGTTCGGCCGGGGTGCATCATGTGTTGTGTCCTGTTGCGGCGCTTCGCCGTTACTTGCGCGCTTCGGCCGGTGTGGCTGGGGATGCGCTTTGGGTTGATCCAGTTTCCCTCGTTCCCTGTTCCAGGGCTCGGGTCTCCCAGGTTGTCCGCAGGGTTATTAAATCTAGCCAGCCTGCGGTCTATCCTCGCGCCCATGACGTTAGGAAGTATGCGGCTTTGGCTGCTGTGTTTGGTAATATGTCTTGGGCGAATATTCGGGCGCGTGGTTTTTGGAAATCGAACAGGGTCCTGGCCGCCCGTTATTTGGTGAACGTCCCTGCTCCTCGGCGTTCTTGTGTTGCTTTGGGTCGCAGGTTGCAGCCAGTTGTCTCGACTTCGCGTTGAGGAGTTTGTGGCCGCCGCCTCCCGGGTAAGTCCCTCTTTTTCCTTCTCTTTGGGTAATTAGCTCCAGGGAGCCGTAGGGGCTCCCCACAGAAAACCAGCGTTGAATGTAATGAAACGCCATTTTCTGGGTGAGCCCCGGAGGCTCCCTGGCTACCCTCCCTCCCGTCCGGTCGGCGGATTTTTCGCGTTGGTTGAAGCCTAGTTTCCGAACTGAAGGCAGCCGGCGCGGTGAGGTCCGGGGCCCCCCCCCCCCCTCCCGGGGAGGGGAGGGCTGCGCGGACAACCGGCGCGGCAGTAAAGTGATTGTTTGATTGTTTTCCTTGTGATTGTAGGGAGTTTTTCTACCTTTCTGTTCGGTTTGTTGTAGTTTTCTACCATGTGGGGTTTGTTTTGTTACGCCTACCTTTCTGGGTGCCTAACCCCGGTCGATGGCAGATAAGGAAAACCCCCAACTATATGGGGTTTTCCAGGGCCATTGCTCCCTGAAACCTCTCTGAAGGGGCCAGGTTCTGGCGCTGGTCCCTGGTAGGTCTGAACTCCATAGCTAGTGTCCCGGTCTAACATAACATACATTAGCCCGATAAGCTCCAGGGAGCCTCCGGGGCTCACCCAGAAAATGGCGTTTCATTACATTCAACGCTGGTTTTTTTAGTAAGGGTTTCAAATGTTCCATTCAGGTTATTGCTAAGTATTGCTCCTGAAGATCAGAAGGAAAAATCATTCCACAAGGTTTTTACCATTTAAGAGAGAGCATTTTAAAGTGTCATTCTTAAAGTGTACAGACATTCCAGAAGTTATTATTGTTCAGTATGATGCTACTCCAGTCTCACTCCTGGAATGATGGACCACACTCCTGCTTATCCTCTTTTACTTCCACATTATCCTCGTCTACTTCACCTAATTCTTCTGTCATCATCATCCTTTTCTTCCTCCTTTTTTCACCTTGTTATCCTCCCCTCCTATTTTGCATATCATCTTATTCTCTGTTTCCTGTCTCAATTCTTTTCTCTCATCCTCTGCCTAGCCCCTTACCCCATCCTTCTCTCTATTTCCTTGTTCGGTACCACCTTTCCGCACTGGGAGAAACTGTGTTCTATTGGCCTAGAGATCAGTTGATTGTGATTTATGAAGTTGTAGGCATTCCATTTTCACTTCAGTGAAATACTAAATGCCATGCTTTATGGTCGAATTTTGCTGAAAAAATGTTTATTTTAATCTACTATATGAAGGAAAAGTATCATGAGAACCTGTCTGTAAAGAGAGTTCTCAATTCTTTCCAGTATTTCTCAGAATGCATCCCCCTTAATGATTGTTCTACTAATATAGGATCATGACAAGAAATGAACAAGGCACCATCACGTTTCCCATCTCTTTTAACAGGATTTTCAATAAAATACTTTATAAATTCTTTCTGATAAATTATTAGGGAAGATATGGTTGCATAACAATTTCTGAATAACATTTCTTGCAGCTAAATTCAAAACTGCACTGAACAAAACTCATCAAAACTCTTCACTTCCAACCATAGGATTTCTTCCAAAATTGACTCAGTGACTCACACTCCAAATTGTATCATTGGTTCTTCACCCATATTAAGTAGATCATGTTCAGTTAATGGAGTTAAACCACATTATATGTTGAGTCTTGGCGCAATTCTTCTTGACTTCTTAACTGTGACCTCTGACCTTCCAGGCCCACCACCACCTGGAAAAATGCAAGTGACATCAGTTGCCTCCTGGGAATGCTATCAAGCACCAATTTGATGACAATTCCGGATGAGGTCTACACGTCCACATCTTGCAACATTATGATGTCCCCCTTTGAGGATGGTCAGCCGGTGAGTGAGAGGGTGAGGTTGAAGGAGGGGAAGAAAGAAGGGAGGGAAAAAAAGAGATTAGGGTGAGGGAGAGAGGGAGAGGAAATAAGAATAATCAAGAGGGAGAGAAGCCAAAGAAGAGGGAGAAAATGGATAAAAACATGAGGAAGAAACAGAAAAAGGAATGCTTTGGGTGGGGAGTGAAGGGATGTTTTTTATAAAAAGGGAGATGGGCACAGCACCAACTGAATCAACATAGAAAGCAGAACCAATAATACTCCCAGTTGAGATAGCACCACAAATATAGAGGGCACCACCAAAAAGTTTCATTATTGACAGCAGCTTCAGTAATCCATCATATTTACAGGGTGTGTGTAAGATTGGTGCCATGAATATTAGCGACAGCATCGCAATGGATCAGGCAAAAAGATGCATCAAGCTGAGGCAGGCAGGTGAGTCGGTGAATGCTTGTCCATTGTTATTAAGGGCCCTCAAATCCTCCATGGCCTATGACTGGTTGAGATTGGTTAAGATCAAGAAATATTCTCTGTTGCTGTTGCACAAGGCTGTTAAGGTTACACATACAGTATATGTGACTGGCTTTTTAACTTCCATGAATGTTAAGGTTCAGGATTACCACAATTTATGACTGGTTCTTTATGGTTGTTAGGCCCAGAAATGTGACAGTCTTTGGTTGCTCATTGCTGTTAAGGTTAAGTATTGTTATTTAGGTCCCATGAATACCCCATGGTCTGTGGTTGAAAGTGACTTTTATGGTTGAAGAATGTTACAGTCTAACTAATTGTATTTGGCTATTATGGTGTTATGTATTATTTATAAATTCTACTTATATTTTTTAATGAATGTATGCTGGTGAAAACCTGTTAAATATGAAAATATCTTGACTTGACTGATGAATCTCAATTCAAAACTTGACAAAAGTGAGCTTGTGAGTGAGACGACTCCAAGGATAAGTTTCAAGACACGCATGCTCTTCTCTCTTGCTGGACATGACTGTAAATTAAATAAATATAAATAAAAATTATTTGGTGTACATGGGCCACTTTCCAGAGTTGTGTACTATCTTCCTCCTCCTCCTCTTCTACTGACTCCTCTATTCTTTTTTTCCCACTAGTCTTGTTGCTCTCCTTGGCCCTTCCACTCTTGCTGCTGCTACTCCTGGCCCTCCTTGATTGTTGCCACCAGCAATGGCTAGTTTATCATACAACCAATATTCATTGTACTGATCCTGATTTTCCTCACATGTTTGCTAAATCTTCAAATCAAATCAAATCAAATGTTTATTTATTATTTTGCAAGCACACAAAATCTTGTGTTCTTGCTTCTCATACACACTCTACTTCTCTTTTCTCTTGTTATCCTGCAGGAGGCACTGCCACAGCGTGTGACAAAATATCATGTGGAGGAGTTACCGTGTTGACCACTGCAGAGATCAGAAAATTTCAACTGCAGGAGGTGAAGGAACACTTGGTTGACCTTGCCTCCAAGGATATGGGCATAGATAAGGCTGTGGTAAGTGGACCATGGGCTTGGATAAGGCTACGGGAAGTAGGACCTGGGCAAGGAGAGGACTGTCGTAAGTGGGGCATGGACACGACTATGATAATAGACATGTCTTGGAGTACATTTGTGTGAATGTGAGGAGGGTATTGATAGTGGTATGTGATACTGAAATTATGGCCTGCACTTACTGAAGATGTCTTGTATTGTTGACCAGACCACACACTAGAAGGTGAAGGGACGACGACGTTTCGGTCCGTCCTGGACCATTCTCAAGTCGATTGTGATGAGGGAGTAGAGACAGGCAATAAATAGGCAAGAGAGAGCTGAGGAGCAGAGTAAGGTGTAGTAGAGGGGATAGTAATAATAATAAGAGCTGCAGAAGGCCTATTGGCGCATATGAGGCAGCTCCTATTATAACCACCGAAAGAGAAGGAGATAGGAATAAGAAGAGGATAGCAAGGGAGCGTAGGAGAAGAGATAAAGAAAAGGAAAGAGAAAGAAAGAAAATAGGAGGGGTAGGCTTATGTTAGGTCATGTTTGTTAGAAAGATTAGAGCATTTGAGTATATAAGATTAGAGCATTTTGAGTATATAAACGTCGTCGTCCCTTCACCTTCTAGTGTGTGGTCTGGTCAACATACTTTAGCCACGTTATTGTGACTCATCGCCTGCATGTCTTGTATTCACAAGTTTGAGCTTCCATTAGATATAAATATCTATTATTTATAAATAATATATATAATAAATAATAAATATGGCATCCCTTAAAATGAAAGTACTGATTTTCCCTTGCCAATAGGAGACTTTTTCCTTTCAATAAATGCGATATATATCCTTACCTACAAGTGACATTTTCACATCCGCAAGTGTGAACATTATTTGATGTGAGCCTTTACCTACAAGTGTGATGACCTTTCCAGATCCTGGCTGGCAAGGTGAGGCAGCTGAGAAACCAGGGTAACCTGACACAGGAGGAGCAGACTAGACTTGGCTACATCTACCAGGCCTTCACCAAGGACGACATAAACAACATTACCACGTGGAACACCTCAGCAGCCAAGGAGATGATCTTCTGGATGGGGATGATGACCTCCATGTCTGATGAGGCAGTGAGTAGCTGAAGGGGTTGGTTCTCATGGGAGGGAAAGGTAAGGTAATTGTATCTGTTTTCCTACTTACTGACTTAAGATATAAAAGACAGTATATTAAAATAGTTAGGATACATAAGTTAATCAAAGTATAAATAAAAATACACAGGAATTTATAACAATTGATGACCGGGCCGCGGGGACGCTAAACCCCGGAAGCACCTCAAGGTAACCTCAAGGTAACCTCAAGGTAGGTAACCTCAATGTATACAGTTACAGAGGATAACAGCAATGCTCATGCTTCAGAGTTGAAGATGACCATAACTTCAATATCAGGTCGAAGATCAGTGGCTGTGTGTCTGAATATGGTTAATGAGAACAATTTAGGCCTGGAAGGTTCGCCCCACACACAGGACATATGTGGGTTGGGTGCTCTTGTATGGTGGAGGCTGCTCTAGCTTTGCATGTGGCGAGCTTCCTCTGGGCCTCCGCAGTCTGTCTATTTTCTGTTGTATGGGCCCCATGCGGATAACGATATGAAATGCATAAATCACAAATGTATGTGTCAGCTATAACACTAATATAGGTCACCTGTTAAATATATTGATCTGTCTGAATTGTTCTTACAACCAAATAAACCGATTTCCTGTTTATCTACATAGCAATCTGCTTGTATATTTACCTCTATCTACTTGTCTACCCCTCTGCCTAGCTCCATACCTGTTTTTTCACCTACTCTTCCTACCTACCTATCTACTTGCCTACTCCAATGTTCATCTGACTAGCTGCCTACTTACATGCACCTCTGCCTATCTTCTCATCTACTTGCCTACTAACATATCTCACTAATTATTTGCTTATTTTTTCACCATCTCCAAACCTACTTGCTCACCTACCTCCCATCATATCTATCAGTCTATTTAACCTACTGACCTTCACACCCACTTGCCAACAAACCCTTCAACCCATCCACCTACATACCAATCCACAATGAAAACAGACAGGTACCCAAACAGCCAGGTACCCATTCATCTAACCACCCACTATTTTTACAATCTTTGTTCAATTACGTGACCCTCTTGCCCACCCTCTCACCCACCCTTATCCATTCTCCCCGACAGATGACTGCAATCAGGGATAATGTTCTGACTAATTACAAGAGCTTATCGAGCATGACCTCACAGGACCTGATGCTGCTGGGGCGAGTGGTGTGCTACTTCACTCAAGACCAGATCAATGCCATCCCCTTGTCTGCTTTCCTGTGAGTGTAAACTACACATTATTTTTCCAATATCACCTTTCAACTTATAAACTAAATGTTTATGTCCTTTGGAGTCTGTCTGTTTTCTGATAGACTCCGATAGTCTAGTCAGTTTGAATCAGTCCCCATTACTCTATCTTCACAATTATAAATACAATGCTACTCC
>WNGS01164437.1:27601138-27624605 GCA_020271785.1 Procambarus virginalis
TTAAATATTTTCCCGCCCAAATATAAAAAATCATTAGAAAATGTATTTTCCAATCAAAGTTGAAAGAAATACTTTCCCGCTTAAACTAACAAATGCCAAAACAAACGTCATTTGTCTCTACCAATCACACAAACAATATTTGTCTCATCAAAATGCCTCAGAATGTCCTTCAAGTCACGATACAAGACAAAATATTGTATTTCTCAAGCACGAAACGCAGGCATGAGGTGGGTGTGTGAGGGAGTGGCCACATCTTACACGCCAGGGTGGTGGGTGGCCACCTCTGGCACGCCAGGGTGGTGGGTGGCCACCTCTGGCACGCCAGGGTGGTGGGTGGCCACCTCTGGCACGCCAGGGTGGTGGGTGGCCACCTCTGGCACGCCAGGGTGGTGGGTGGCCACCTCTGGCACGCCAGGGTGGTGGGTGGCCACCTCTGGCACGCCAGGGTGGTGAAGGAGAGGATGGCCTCCTTTCGCGCGCAAAGCCGCACCATATGGCGTCGTCTGCAGAGGTCAACACGTGAGCAACAGCGAACAAAATCAGCAACAGCCCCGGGGAGACTAATGGGGTGAAGGTGTTGGGAGGGGAGAGGGTGATGGGAGAGGAAGAGGGTGATGGGAGAGGAAGAGGGTGATGGGAGGGGTGATGTGATGGGAGGGGAGAGGGTGATGGGAGAGGAAGAGGGTGATGGGAGGGGTGATGTGATGGGAGGGGAGAGGGTGATGGGAGAGGAAGAGGGTGATGGGAGGGGGGAGAGGGGGTTGAGGAAGAAACTGTGGGAAGGGCGGCCTTGGTGTGACGTTCCCATTCATTATTCATACCTGGCATATAATTTGAAGAGGAGGGATGATGATGATGATGATGGTGGTAGTGATAGTGGTTGTCGTGATGGATAGATGCTATGATGAAGATAGTTGCATGTTGTTGTGATGGTGATGTAGTTGTGGTGAGAATGGTTTTCGTGATGGTGATAAGTGGTTGTAATGATGGCGATAGTGGTTGTCGTGGTGGCGATAGTGGTTGCCTTCATAATGATGGTGGTTATCGTGAGGGTGATAGTGGCTACAGTGATGGAGATATAGTGGGAACAGTATCGGTAGTGCTTACCAAACCGTGACTATAGGGAGTATATGTTTAGGAGACGAGCGCTAATTAAGCCGATTGATGATGATTGATAAAGATTAAGCCACCCAAGAGGGGGCACGGGCAGGAATAGCCCGTAAGTGGTGGCCCTTATGAGCCATTAACAGTATCGAGAGATGATACTGGAGATCTGTGGAGGTGCGACGGCACCCTGCGTGACGGGAGATGTCTCCCGGACCAAATGTAATTAAGCCAGTGGACTATATATATATATACTACTGGAAGGGAGGTGAGGAGAGACTAAGAGTTGTGATGTGCCCGGGTGATGAACGGTGGCCATCATGCAGCGGCCTCTTGCAGCAGCGGGGGATGGACAGCCAACCTTGCAAGACAGGACCCGGCGCTCTGCCGTCTGGTCCAAGGACACGCGGCCTTCACTGGCAAACAATCCACAGTCAGGGTTGCCAGATCTAAATTGCTGAAAGTAGCGAGCTGACGGTCTAAAAGTAGCGAATTTGTAATAAGAGTAGCCCAATTTTTTTAAGTGGTTTTAAAGTAATATATTTTGATATATAGAGTACACTACACGATGTTAATTGTTTTATTAATATTATTTCTGCACATACACACGCACACACACACATATATATTGATGTTTGCCGCCAGAGGTGGATAGTTCATTAAGCATCCCCTATTCAACTAGTGAGAGGTAGTTTGTTGTGCACCACGAACCCCCGACCAGTTGTGTAAGCGGACCCCGACCAGTTGTGTAACTGCAAGCCTAGCATGAACAAGCCTATCAACCCCCCCCCCCCCATTACCTGGGTTTACATTTCGTATAAGTGATTTTGGCAACTGTTGCCATTTTTTAATTAATGCATTTAACTGAGATCAAGACAAATATATATTTCTAAATTAAATGTAAATTTCTTTAGTTTAAAAGAATATTAACCTATATAAAGTTTAAAGGAATATATATACTGTATACGGACCTTTCGTATATACATATGCGCCGGCTTGTGTTCGCTGCTGGTCTCGTCTTCCAAGACACTATTATGACCAAAATCGAGGCAACAATAATAATTAATTTTATTTACAAGTTACAATGGGTTGGTGATATTAATTAAGTAATTGCAGTATTCTAGTTACCTAATACCAGCATGGTATAAAACGTTATTATAAGCTACCAGACATATAGATCAGTGTTTAAAGTAATAATAATACATTATTATTAATGTATAATATTATTAAATAATAATAATACAGCTGATGCCATCTGTCGGCAGATAAGAACACTATCAACTGGCTGGTCAACAGTAGCCATAAGGTACAGCTTGCGCCATCTGTTGACATCAAATTACACTTATAACACGTTACCCAACAAAATACAACTAACGCCATCTGTTGCTTTTCCAACGTACTATAAATAGCCAAACAGCAACCCATAAGGCGGGTTGTTGTGCTCGGGTAAGAAGTCTCAAGCTCCGCCCACAAGATGGGTATGGGGTTCATAATAAATAAAATGGTGGCATATCATTGGTAGAAACTCTTTGTTGACATTCACACAACAGCCAATCACAGGAAGGGATCAGCTATAGGTGCCATCCACTTTGTAAATCATCTTAGTTCAGCCCATAAATCCTGCTTATGGAATTCTGCTTTAACTTTAATTTACCCAAAAAAGTGAAGTGTTAATTATTTAAAGTGTTAATAAAGTGATAATTAAATATTGCAGGATATAACAGATGTTATATAAAAATGGGCTGCATGGCTACCTGACTTCAGACGTTATTATTGGGTGTTGCCTTGACACAAATAATGATACACTGCTCTGCCCTCTTATTCGAGTAAATTATTCAGTTAGATGGAGATTTCTGTCAGGTGCAAAACAGAAATTGTTGTTCTTTCTCACAACAACCTTGTTGTTGTGCACAAGGACCTATTTCTTAGTTTAAATTTTATTCATAAAAGAGTGTTGGTATTCCCCGCAACAGCCAATCACAGGAAGGTATTTCTGGAAGCTCCGCCTCCTTATGGACTCAACACATCGCTCTAGCTCATGGCTCTCTGTTTCATCTCTTGTATATACAAACTATGACTTTTTTCGATTACTGTTAAAATTAATAATATGAGATATAAAAGTTTTTACACAAAATGGCTAAATTCTGCCATTAAATATTCTTTGTTTGGCATACTTACAAACATACACCAATTTATTACCATTCATCCATTATTAATTTCAAATGTAATGTATACTGTCTAGTTTTTTTCCTCTCGCCATTACTTTGTGCAATACTTGAAAGTTGTCTATTTATTTATCGATCTATCTATTATCTTGTATTTATATTTACAAGTTTCTGTGCTTTGAAGAAAACTCTGCATTGAATTGGGACTAATTTATTAAATAATATTATTTAGTATTAATTAATATTTACAATTATTAGTAATTACAATTATTTATAGCTTAGTTACTTTCATGCAACTTGCAATCGTACATTCTTAACATTAATAGCCCAAATTAGCACATCTTGCTTTTAAATTAGCCCAAAAAGTAGCAAGTAGCGAAATTAAAAATATGGGAGCGCGTATTCGCTATTTGTAGCCCAATCTGGCACCACTGTCCACACCTCGAGCAAACAACAAAGCACGCCTCAGACCATAAACAAGCACGCCTTAGGCCACAAACAAGCCCTTCAAATCTTTCCTGATATGACAGTTCGCCTAGTTCTTGGAGGATTTTTCAAACTGATTAGAACCTATTCTTAAAAAGATATGTGTCTATTAATCTTGTTTAAATTACCAATCAAACTGTCAATGTAATCAATCAGAGCTTTAATGTACCAATGTGCTTTAATATACTTACTAATCTCTCATCTCATTTTTTTCTTGCAATGTATCTGTTATCATTTTACTAATTCTGCTAGAATTTACCTACTTAAAATTATCTGTTAGATTAAGGACCTGCCTGAAACGCTGCGCGTACTAGTGGCTTTACAAGATTGTAAATACTATGTTATGTATTCTCACAAACCCAATGAACCTTCTTGCATATAAATAAATAAATAATAAATAAATAAATAAATATGTCGTTTTTCCAGGTTAGGTTATGTTTTGTAGCAAGTGAGGTCTCACGAGGACCTCAGAACCAACACTGCAAACCAGTTACAACAGTTTCAAGCAATTCAATAACAATTATTGTCATTATTATTTATATTATTATTACTATTATTGTTGTTACATTTTATAATTATTTTAAGTCTGTATGCATGTTGTTTACGGTCGTTGTGTTTGTAAACAAGGTAACGTCACAGAATACGAGCGTTGATTGGTTGGTGAAGAAATGACGTCATACTAGGAGCCTGCTGATTGGTGGTTCAAGAGACTCATGTCGGCCTAGAGGAACTCTCTCAGGTAGGCTGCGGCATCCGGTAATTTGTATAGGTCGCAGTTAATAATTGGCCGAGGTGCTTGGGACGGGAACCACACGATGCCTTCAAGGTTGAGATGGTCTGGCTGGAGAGGGAGGTGGACAGGTGTTATTATTAGCACTGAAAGAATATAATACTATAACTCCTATATTAGTAATTCGACGTATTTTGAATAATTATGGTATTCTACTTGATTCCTGTAGTTAAACGAAGGGATAATATATGGATAGTGTACAGGTAGGAAAATGGTATTTTAATATTTGCTGTGTGCCCTGGAGGAAGGAGATTGTTCAGGTATATGGTGAACACATTTTTATTCCTATAAGTTTATATTTAAAGAGACTTTGTACATTTGGTGACTGTTTAGTCCACCCACAATAGGTGGTAGACCTATTGTGGGTGGTCTACAGCTTACCAAGTTTTTGCATTTAACCAAGTACGGTCCAATCATATACAGGCGTTATGCACAGGTGTTTAATGTTTATCCAGTTAGAAAAATAACCAGGACAAATGTGGGGACGTTTGACAAGCCGCCAGCTTCCTGTCTTTGTCGAGGCCACTAGTATGTTATTGGCTCTTGGGTAAATTCAGGTAAAATATAGTAGTCTTTAAATTGTTAGAAATGCATATGTTAAGTTGAGCTGGATTAGATTATATTTGGCTGGGTTGGGTCACATGTAGGGTAAAGTCCTGATGAAAGAAAACTACAGACTCATGAGTTTAATGGTGGTGCTCTTATAATGCTGATCATGTTGACCAGACCACACACTAGAAGGTGAAGGGACGACGACGTTTCGGTCCGTCCTGGACCATTCTCAAGTGGTCTTGAGAATGGTCCAGGACGGACCGAAACGTCGTCGTCCCTTCACCTTCTAGTGTGTGGTCTGGTCAACATACTTTAGCCACGTTATTGTAACTCATCGCCTGCATGATGATCATGATGGTGCTCTTATAATACCATTGTACACTACAAAAGATAGATTGATAGATGTTCTGAATGTATCATTTTTGTTTTCTCAATATTTTGAGTATTGTAGATACAGTACTGTATTCTGTAATGTAATTCTTGTGTTTGTCATTTCAGTTCACTCAGCACAGAGTACTCAATATGTGTATTGGACCCTTGAAACGTGTATGTCACTGGGGGCCGCTTGTTGCCCTGGGTAAGTCACATGCAGCTCATGTTTATTTTTATCTCATACATTTAGCAGCTGCCATGTCATTGTATAGATCATCTTGAAAATATGCTATTGTTAAAAAATTATATAGGTTAAATCCAATACAATGCAAGAGTTATATTGGCTAGTTATTTTAAGGTAATTTGACTGTGATAACATTTGACTAGTTACTTTGAGAAGGTAGGTAGTCTACATGTAATCTTATTTATTTTACTAATCATTAGTTGTGTAGACTATTGGTTAATGAAATGACTCTAATATTTCATTATTGGTATGCATATGTGTGTTTTAGGATTGACTTATGGAATTAAATTGTGTTTGCAAGAGTAATGGTACTCTTGAATTTCATACCTGTGACACTTTTGTTTCCTCAGGAATAATCAAGTCAGTAACATTTGCAACAGTGAGTTGCCTCTCTCAGTGGTGGCCTCCACAAGAGTCCTGGGGTGGGACAACCCTATTTTCACCTTCATGACTTGTGCCATTCTTACATTGTATTGCTTCTTGCACGCCATGTACACTGGGCCAGGGACTTTGCCACTCAAATGGCTGCCGGTTAGTTTACTGAGGTTCTTGTTTATAAATCTTTTCCCATACAATCCATATATTTATAATTACTCAACCATGCAAAACACTGCAACATACCTCACATTTTCCTTCACTGTCATTTACATGCCCTTCTTTAGCTTCACCAATTTATTACTACTTTATATGCTTATTTGAGTGTTTTGGAACTTATTAAACCATTCGGTTTATTATATCAATTAGTGACGGTAGTATATATATATATATATATATATATATATATATATATATATATATATATATATATATATATATATATATATATATATATATATAAAAAAGATGATAAAATATACAGCAAATCATATGCCATTACCCCTAGATATTTCCAAATATTTTTACAGAGTCCAGCACAGATATTTACCTTCTAAGCTTTCATCCTTTGACTTTCTACCTTCTCTCTGTGCACTTATTTTCAGCAATGTTGTTTTACAGGTTCTATTCTGTAGACTGCTCTTTTCTTATTACTTGTCAGTGATCTTCACTGCATATTTCATACTATCCATTCCTATGTTGATGTCTCCACTGTGGCCTCATTCTCAAATTTCAGTTAATTATAGTCCTTCCTTTGGAGCCCTCACAGAGTCTCACTCTTCAGTTCCCAAGGCTGTGCACATGGCAAAAAATTTGTCTTTTTATTAACCTATTCTAAAAAGCAATTACCATCACTTGCTGTAAAATATTTTCCACTTACAGCTCACACCATTCGACTGACATTTTGATAAATTACATTTTTATTGTATGCTAAATATAAAGCTTGAATTGTATTTTTTAATTGTTGTGATTTTTATAATATATTTATTAAATGTTTAGCTAACCCTATAGAAGTTGATTAATGATGACATTTTATTAGTAAGCAATGTTAAGAAATAATATGAATTTGAGGTAAGGTTTTTGCATTTATTTTGTTTCACTTTTAAAAGTTTAGTATTTTATATTTATTTATATAAATGGCATCTACCTCTGCACGATATTAGAAAATGCAATTCAGGATTTTGTCCTATGCTGTATTGGTATGAATTATGTTTGCAGGAAAAGGAAACCGACAAAGAGTTTCTTCAATTCTGTGGAACGTGTGAAGGGTACAAGGCTCCTCGCTCACACCACTGCCGCAAGTGTGAGTTACAGCTCCTACAGTTTGCACGTGCACCAGCTGGTATTAGTTCCTGATTAATTATTTAATTTGAGTTACATTGGCACTTAAGTACCTTTAGTATTCCTTCAAAATATTTAGCCGAATGCATAAATGGGCAGAGTTGGTCTATGGCTGTTCTTAAAAGTCTCAAGATTAATGCAGCGTTCAAGCAGGATTCAAATGTTTAGTATGTTTTTAGGCTGCTTCATGTACCGTATACTGGCCTAGTGTAGAGGAAAACAGATTATTTCCTATCAGTATGATTAACTTCACTTATTCTTATTTTACTGTCCAGGGGCCAGATTCACGAAGCAGTTATGCAAGCACTTGCGAACCTGTACATTTTTCCTCAACCTTTGACGGCTTTGATTACATTTATTAAACAGTTCACAAGCATGAAAACTTCCCAATTAAGTGTTGTTATTGTTATAAACAGCCTCCTGGTGCTTTGGAGCACATTAACTGTTTAATAATTGGAAACAAAGCCGCCAAAGATTGAGAAATGATGTACAGGTTCATAAGTGCTTGTGTAACTGCTTCGTGAATCTGGCCCCAGAAAACTTAGTATATTCGACTGTAATAACAATTTTGATAAGAATTTTCATATTACCTCCATTATTCAAATACTTACTTGAATAATGGGATAATTCATTTGGGTGAGTGAAGATGCTCTGTATGAGCCTCCTAAATCTTTATTCCTTTAGGTTGTAGCTTGTAATATTATACAAATAATGTATTCCTTGAGTATAAAAGGAACTAAAGGAATTAATATTTTTAACTTTGTACTCTTTCCTCAATGTAAAGGTCTCATTGCTAGGAATGATGGACACAACTTTCACAAGCCAGCAACTTCTTGTCCCCGACGAGGCTACCACAGATGGCTCACGAATAACAATTACTATCTTTAACAGGTGGACGCTGTGTGATGAAGATGGACCACCACTGCCCGTGGATTAACAACTGTGTTGGTCATAAGAATCATGGCTCTTTTACACTCTTCCTTCTGTTTGCTGTGCTGGGATGTGCTCAGGCATCTGTGGTGCTTGCTTTGTCCATCTACCATGCCATACATAGGGTCAGTGTACTTTGTCATATGTAATGTCATTGATCTATTTCTCCATTTACCATGGCAAATATAATGTCACCTAAATATTTTTGAGTAGTATTGTTCGTCTGCTCCGGGAGGGAGTGTATAATAAGCCACTTAACCTGGTAAATGGTTGCAGGTTCATGGCTGGTTGCCTGTTGTCAGCCACATGCAGCCTAAAACAAGAACTAGTATATGCTGTATTGAATAAAACTATATCCAAAGAAATACCAGGACATCTTCAAAGATACATATTTATATGTAATGTAACTTATATGTGGAAAATAAATATTATAATAAATGAAACAATTATTTTTCATGTTATTTCTGCTGGGAGCCCCTTGTGGCTTCCTGAAGCTGCAATATTGAGTTGCTTTAGGCCTTCTGTGGTCCACAAGCCAAAATCTGGCCCCCTCTAAAGAGGCACAAAGAGCAGTGGCACTATGATCAAATTGTCAGTGAATTTTAACAGGGTTTTCTTCCCTGTGTGCTCCCTAGCACTGCCCTTGCGCTGTCAGGGCTCTTTTCCTTGGAGCGTTCATGGTTCGTTCCCTTGGAAGACTTCCTCGCTTGTGTAGCCCTCGCTCTAGGTAAGTCTGTTTGTTTTTTACTTTGTCTTCCCCATTTTGGCGGGCAAAATGTTTTTTGGTAAATTTTTAGCTGGCAGGAAGCACTGGAGATTTCGCAACCTAACTAAGGCATGCCAAGGTTGGCCTTCCCAGCCTCTGGTGAGCTAGGTTGGCCTATTTATACCAGTTCAAGTGACTATTTGACTCTTTGTTTACTGTTTCTTCAATAATGAGACTTCCTAAAAAAAAAAAACAGGAGGACCTGTTTCCTAATCAGGGTTCTGGCATAGCGATCCCAGTGCCTGGGATTCCTGCAGGGCCATTCCCTGCAAACCCTGGAAAATGTCCGCAGGTTGAGTGGTCCATTGATTGTCTGCACTGAGCCTGCACTCACTTTGAGTAAATTCAAGGGTCACGGCACCTTCTTCTTTGTGCGGTGCCATTCCCTGACTGCGAGGCTCTCATGGTAGGCATCATGTGCTTTGTCCAGTGGAAGCTCTGCACCATTAGCTTTCTATCGCTACTTCTGCTTTGGAGTACTCATTTTGGGTTGATCTGGTTCCCTGGTCCCCTGTTTCAGGGCCTGTGTTTCTCAGGTCATCTGCAGTGTTATTTGATTTGACCAGCCTGCAGTATACCCTCATGCCCATGATGTTTGTAAGTTTGCCACTCTGTCGGCTTTGTTTACCAATACAGTATGTCTTTGGCTGATATTCAGGTGTGGAGGGTTTTGGCGGTCAAACAGGGTTCTGACAGCCAGGTATTGTCAATGTTCCTCCTCCTCGAAGGCCTTGTGTGGTCTTGGGTTGGGAATTGCATCCCATGGTTTATTCTTCGTTGTGATAGCTATGGTGGTCCTTCCTCCCTGGTTGGTCCCCTTGTTTACCTTCTCCATGGACAGGTAACTGGGCCACACAAGGCCCAGTTTCTGAGGGGAGCCACTAGGGGCTCCCCCTCAGAAAACTGGCATTGAATGTAAGGAAACCCCAAATTTCTGGGTGAGCCACAGTGGCTCCTTGACACACTCCCTTCCACAGGGAGTCGGAGGTGGATTTACCATCATCATAGAACTGAAGGTGGAACAGCTGGCTGACCCAGTTTGCACCCCGTTCTACCTCCTAAATGATGGGGGGAGGGGGTGAATGAGCTTGTGTTAGTTTCTAACTTTTTGATCATTTGTTTACATTGTTAGTGGACTTATTTTGGCAAGTTTGAGACATCAACATTTCCCTATAATCAGGAGTGGTGTGTTTTCCCTTGCTGATTTTGTCAATGCTTTCCTGATGGTGGCAGACATGATTAAAATGCACTGAAAATTTGTTCAGAGTGCCACGGTTCTCTGCACCTCTTTAGTGGAGGCCAGGTTCTGACTCAGTCTAGCTTATAAATATAAAATCATATTGCCCAATTGTAGTGAAATTAGTACAGTTGGCTTTGGTCTCAACTCACAATCAAGGACCCTGGGTTAGATTCCCAGACATGATAGAAATGGTTGGGCACCTTTCATTTCACCTAATGCCACTATTTGCCTAACGGTAAATACCTACCTAGGAGTTAGGCAACTGGTGTGGGGTTGTATCCTAAAGAGGGTCAGTAGTTTAATTTTGGGAGACCTCAATATAAGCCTAAAGTATATATACATGCACACGCTTTGTCCCCATCAAACCAAATTAAACTATGAAGAGTTTGTGAAATTTTGTTGGATTTAGTTTTATTCAATGCTGTTGTCAAGAACTGTTTGTGCTAGTGAATGTTGTGAAGAGGCATACAGTACTGTATAATTTTGGGGACTACCATACACCAACAAAAATCTTTAATTGACTTTAAGATCTTTGGAATTTGGTTTGGTTATTACATCATTTAGAAATGTTCATGTTAAGCCTTAGAGATGGTAATAGAGAAAGAATTTGAGGTAAGAACTTAAAATGAAAATATTAAATGAGAATAAACTTCAGTGAGGTAGTGAATGTATTTTTATAAGTTTTTGTATTAAAATAGCAACTAGTGCCATTGTGATCAGAGTACAGTATTTCATTTCGGTAAACTGTCATGGCAAGTGATTATTAGGCTGAATGGACTTTCATGTGTTGTCTTAACTTCAAAAATTATATAATTATCCTAGTATATTTTCTCTCCATGAGACCAACATGAATATCTTTTATACTGCAGACATGGTACATCTACTACGGTACTGGGAGGGAGCCGATGGTGTACATGAGCTTGTGGGGGATGGTGATTTGCATGTTTGTCCTGGGTCTGGCTATTGGTGTCGTGCTGGCTGTGGGTATGCTCCTCTACTTCCAGGTTAGTCAGCCCCCTCATGTGGTACATTGATTCCATGTGCCCACTGTGTGTGTGTGTGTGTATCTCAACACCTTATTTCCTCCATAACCTGATGGGGAACTCCTGGGAGCTCCCCCATCAGGTTATGGCAACAATAGAGGATTCTCCAGGTGGTTTTATTACTTCACAAGTCTTTCACACTTTTAAACACTTTTTCAGAAGTATTTATTTTATTAAATATATATTTAGATAAGTGGAAAAATCCACAGAGAAATGGAAAAGAGAGATGAACGTTTCGGCCGATCTGGGCCTTTGTCAACACTGGACTATTTACCTAATATATTTAGGTAAATAAGAAATTAGAGAAATTATATATGTATGGGTTTCACTGGCTTATATTTTTATCTTTACAGATTCAGACACACAATACAGGCATTACTTAACCCTCACAAATTGTTTGAGATTTGATGCAATGTAGGTCTTCATTGTGTATATGCAATTGTTTTTTAACATTACCATTTTATATTGGAAATTATTAATTACATATTGTTGAAGTAAAATTTGTCCTGTATGTGACAATAATTAAATTAAGTTGCATTTAATAATATTTATCCCAAAGAAATAAGTTGTAAATTCTAGCATTGCAGTAATTTTCTGGGGGGGGGGGGGGGAGAGCCCCTATTACTCCATGGAGCTACTGGTATTCAGGCTGATAAGGATGTCCCTAACTGACTTTGGCATCAGTTGATGTGGGTGGAGTTCTAGGCCTGCCGAGGACCACAAGCCAGATCCTGACTCCCTCAGAGAGGCACAAGGAGCAATGGCCCATAGAATGCACATGTGATTTTGGAGCATTCTGTATCTGCCATCAACCGGGACGGGCACCCAGAAAGGTAAGCGCCTCAAAACAATTCCCTATTCTGGTGAAAACAACGAAAATAGACAAACGAGTGGACAGAACTCCCCAATTCAAAACGAGCAAATGAGCATGATGTCACACGAGCCGCGCCATATGTTTGCGCAGCTCCCCCCCCCTCCCGGGGAGGGGGGAAGGGGGAGCCCCAGACCCCCATGCTGGCGCTCCACACCCTAGTTCTGAGGCTGGATATCAAAATACATGAAAACCGCTGACCGGAGGGAGGGAGGGTTGCCGGGAGCTTCCGGGACTTGCCCAGAAAATGGTGCTTCATTACATTCAACGCTGGTTTTCTGGGGGGAGCCCCTACGGCTCTCCAGAGCTACTTCACCAAAGAGGAAAAAGAAAGAGGACTTACCCGAGAGGCGGTCAATGCTCACCTCTCAACTCGATGACAAGACAACTGGCTGCAACTGCCGACCCAAAGCAACACAGGCCTGACTAGGCCAGGAACTCACGAGGTAGCGTGTAGCCAGGACTATGTTCATCCGCCAAAAACCCCGTGCCCGAATGTCAACCCAAGACATGTTACCAAAGATGGTAGCAAGAGCAGCAAACTTACGAACGTCATGGACACGGGAATAGACTGCAGGCTGGCTAGACTTAATAACCCTGCGAACGACCTGATAGACCCGCAGCCGCGAACAGGGAAGAAGGGAAACCGGATCAACCCAAAGCGCATCCCCAGACACAGAAGCTGTGGTGCGCAAATAACAGCAGCTAACCTTTCCCTGGCCAGAGTTTAAACCATTGCACTGAATATCTTGAATGGTTTGTTAACTTTCACTCTTGTATTTTCCATGTTGGTACTGTGTGAGTGAAAATTATAGTAACCTTAAAACACTGCAAGCCTTTCCAGTGTTTCAAGTTGCTGATTTGGTCTGTTATAAGCTTCTTGGTTTTCACATGGCATAGTGACTTCCTAGTTCTGTTTTCAGGCTTGGGAGTTCAGGCTGTTTCCATCAGTTAAAACATGAACTTTGTCTCTCATTTTTAGTGTGATACCTGTAGAGTCTGACTTTTCTGCCTCTTTCATGATATTTAGCAGTAGTTGCCTGGCTTACTAAGCTGTGGCTATACTTAGTCCTCTGGCATAGGGTCACTGCAGTCTCTTTTTGCTGCCATTTTACATTGGTGGCACTGTTTCTTTTGACTTAGTTCTTTTCCATTATGAAATTCAGTCGAGTTTGCTATTCTCAAAGATTACACACGCTTTCACTCCTTCCACTCTGGCTTACAGGGTGCTGCCTTGCAGTGCTTACAGCAGCAGCCTCTTAGTAGTTATAGTTCTCTGGAATGTTGATGAGGCAATCAAAAAACAAACCTATGCACTGGCCTCACGAACACCATCCATTTCTGCCTATATATATATTTTTTGTACCACTCAGTAGCTCCCACATACATTAGCTCTTGTACTACAGAGACATCCTCAAAACAGGCCTCTGAACTTATGCACGTGAAGACCAGATTCTCGTGTACTTATAGATTCAATGGGAGCATAGTGATCCAAGATCAACCCAAAACCAAGAGAAACTGTCCATAAAGTACAGGCAGAAGAAAAACAAACAAGGTTAAGTGGGGTTAGTGTTTCCTGGGCTTTGTTGTCCTACATGGGGGCTTTGCTTAGTAGAGTATTTCTTTTTTCATTATGCTTCATGTAAGAATTTGTTGACAATTATAAGATAGTATTATTTGTCACTCACAAAATTACTGTACTGTATTTTGAAAAATATTTCAGTTACGAGCAATTCTTCGGAATAGAACAGGCATTGAGGACTGGATTTTAGAAAAGGCCACACATCGACGTGATTCAACTGAGAAGCCATTTATATATCCATACAACTTGGGTCGCTGGAATAACTTTGCACAGGTAATGACAAGAATTAATTTTGCATGTGATACTGTAGGTCTTGATAAGTCAACTTCTAGCTTTACATGCTTTCCTTCTGCATGAGGTCAAAGCAGAGATCAGTCAAGTGTTCCAATTGATGAATGTTTCATTCTCTGTATATATTTGCATGATGATATATCATCAGCATGAGCAGTGGCATCTATTCTCAGAGATTTTTTCATTAAATATTGCTAGAATCAGAATAATAATGTCATAATAAACTTTACTGAAAGAATGTCTGGTAGCAACAGCAATTGTGCTGAAGGTGTAAAAAAGGAAAAAGGCTGTACGGTACTAGCAACACCACAGACAACCAAGTACAGTTTACTCATGTCTTCTGTTGACATGTTAATTAATGCATCATCCAACTGTGCTAATCCAGAAGTTGGAAACATGTATCAGTACCTGAGGTGAACTAAAGAGCTGATCATAAGAGAGGCCGGTGAAGACAGAAGGTAAGCAAAACGAAATTCTTATTTGGTAAAAACAGCAAGGCAAGGCCTTTCAGCCACTGTTGCCTCACAAGCAAACCAAGGACCTTCAACCAGTGATGCTTCAGAAGCTGTCAGTCAAAACTGACCTTGCCAAGCTAAGGTACTCTACAGTAATTTTTAGTGGTGTGTTAGGTAAGGTTATGTAAATTTTAAAGAATAATTGATTTCAAGATGTGCAGTATCAATCAAGGAGACGAACTACAACAAGATAAGCTGAAGTTTCTGTTTTAAATTACGGTCCTGGTATGTTTTTTAATTGTAGTGTGTGTAGAAATTCTAATTATGTTGGTTGTAGTATGAAAAATTTTGAATGTTAATTTTTGGACTTCCCCAGTAAGAAATACTGCTTATCCGGATGTCTGGCTTATCCGGTGGAGGGTCCTTCCTATATTGTCCAGATGAACAAGCTCATAAAGTACCTGTTTTTTGTTCTATGAGATGTCATGGCAACCATGGGGCACGTGATGTTTAATTAGGTTCATATTTATGTTTTACAAATACAGTTCTGATCAGCACAATGTGTGTATTACCCAAGGTGAGGCAGAATGTTGAAGAATGTTGAGTGTTTCTGATGCAGATGGAAGCCTTTGTATAGCTTGATGTTGGATCCTTGTTCTAAAATCATTCATTGAAAAAATTGTGAATTTATTTCTTGAATTTTAAGATGTATATTAAAATACTCTTAATACTAAAAATTTTATATATTTTAATTTCCTTTAGGTTATCAGTGTGTGGTGTGAACCCAATGGAGATGGCATTGTGTGGCCAGTTCGTGAAGAATGCAACCAGTATACCCTTACAGTATGTATATCAGTAGTCCTCATATATGTTGTATAATACAATGTTTCAAGGCTAAGATGTCATTGATAATCTTAGTCTACAGTGTCAAGTTTTGGAGAAGTGGGAATATGTAATGTACCTGAGGTAAATTAAGACACTTTGTGGTTGAGCATACTTTAGGGGATGCTTGCAGATGCTGTAAGTCTATTCTACATATACAGTATATTATGTCGGGTGTTATTCTACTAACATGAGCCATATCTTCCAGATAGAACAGCTTGCTCAGAAGGCAGAGAAACGTGCGCGAAGTCTAGAATATCAAATTGTAGAGGCCTATTCTGGCTGGTGGTTTCCGTGCACTAAGGGCTTTGGTGTGTGTTGTCACCCTCCTTGCACAGATGAATCTCGGATATCACTGCAGCCTGGTGATGAAGTTTTGGTAACACGCTGGAAAAAGTGAGTGCTTACTGTGCATGTAAATTTATGATTATTATTTTGAATTGCATATATTGTGTATTATAATTATTATAAATATTATTGCACCGAGAAGTCACATTATTAACATGATATACCAATGAGAAAATCAGCAGGAGTCCATGAGGATGATTCAAACCTCTGCTCTGGGTAAGGTTGTCTAAGGCATGTGCTTGGGGGTATCCAGAGAATAGGTTTGAATCCTCCTTATGGCTCCTCATGATTTTCTCAATAATATTATTATTGGAATCATTATTATTATTATTTCTCAAATAGACAATGAATTTCTTGTATAGTATATTTTTCCTTTTGTACTCAACAAACTGATTAAGGATACTTGTCAAAAGGAGAAACATGGATTATTGTTTTGTTAATGGTTTTTTAAAAAGTCAGTAGTCAAGCAAGAATTATGGATACTTATGTAATTAGCATTATTTATTGTTTTAAGCTTTTGTTGCCATTTATATATTTTATTGATTAATTCCACCAAATAAAAAAGCTAATCATTAACATTAAGTGTTGAATATCCCATCAGCTGCTAGTGCTTGTCCTGTGGCCCAAATATCACCATAACCATTGACTAGAAATGGCTAATATTGCACAAAGCAACCTTAACCATAACCATTGACTTTTAGTTACTAGAAAAATAGATTTTTTCACCAAAAAGGACAATTCAAATTTCAGTTCCTTTCAAGCCCTCACTTCAACATGATAATTAACCCTTCCACTGTGCATAACATTCCTAGATGTTTGACACATTGTGCACTTTAAATCTGTAGAGATTTTAGGTATCAAACTACATTTAAAACTACCACAGGTACACAGGGCTCACATCCACTGCCTGGGCCTCCAGTCAAAAGACACCATCTTGGAAAAAAATTGTGGGTATATCCCTTTATTTATAGGCCAGTAGTGTCAAGATCCAAATTATGGGTAGCGAGTGCAGCTCAGACTCCACCCTGGTCTTGTAGCTCGGTTGACATTTTCACTTATAGATAGTGAAATAATTAACAAACTGGATGAATATGAGCTTGTAAATGATTCTGAGGTTGATAAAGATTATGTACTTGGCTTGGAAGAGAGCGGTGTGAGCAGCACTTTACTTTTTTAGCATCTCGCTCTACAAAATGCTGTGCTTCTACACTACCTTGTGTATCTATCACCTGTTGGAGCTTGTGGCAAGGTCCAACATGAGCAAAATCGATGGAACACAATAATAACGTGGTATAGTGTATGGTGGGCTAAGCTTTACTTGGACATCTGCTTCCAAGATCATCACACCCTCCAGAACTTCTGAGTGGCACATAACGGTATAAAAAATATAATCATAAATAGCATATATGTACATGTTTGATAACAGTGAAAATAGTATGTTATATTGTTCTAAGAATATGATGCAAATTTTAGTGACAACCTATATCTATATCAACCAATGTTCCACATGTTCTGTAATAAAAATTCCACCTATTGACAGCCATTATCATTACATTGGAACAAATTATGGACTACCCTTAAAAATGTGAAGAAAAAATTACAGTATATTCAATGGGAGTGGCAAACACCCCCGCCCCCTCTTCCCAGGCATGGCCAAACCCAGGCACTTGCTTCATCAGAGGACAAGATTTTGTGACAGACATTTCATTATTACACTACATCCAGAGTAATTGACCTACAATTTTTTTAAGTAATTTTCCAATGATCATGGGCAGACATTTTAGCAGTATATTAAGACAAAATTATTTTGATTAATTTTTGTATTTCTTGTACTCCGAGATAATGCCTTTTATAACCCTGGCACAGTTCAGGGGTTAAGGATCCCAGGCCAGTGTTTTTGGCACAGTTTAGTATTGAAACTTTGACTACCTAATTTTAATGCAGTGCTATGTAGCTATTCTGGTTCGGTGCTTTTTTATAATTATTTATTTTTTATATTATTTAATTTTGATAATTACTTTCTTTATATAGTGGCTTTTGATAATTACTTCCACTTTTATATTACTGCATGTGGTTTGTTGAAGCGAGTTGCTCAGTAAATTTTTTGTTCCTAGGTACTGGCTCTACGGTGAACGTATTAACTTGAAAGACTGTTCGGCAGCTCCTCGGGGCAGTAGCTCATCCCGCCACAGAGGATGGTTTCCCCGTCGCTGTGCTGTGCAGCTGTTCTGCTTGGAGAATGATCTTGAAAATACTTTGCCGTCTGATGCTCCAAACAATCAAAAGCAAAACCAGAGGCAAGTGGACAACAAGAAAAATCGGTGATGTTCCATAATATGTCTGGGAGAGTCAAATTTACACTCGAGTGAAAGTTGGGTGTAAAGAACGCATAAGCAAAAGCTGTTATCTTTGTTTTGATAGTGCTGATTAATGCATAGTAATATATGGTTACATGTGCAGTTGATTCATCATTTAGGGATAAATATGGAATCGTAATCAAAGAGATCTAAGCAATATACCTAAATACACCAATACAGTACATGAAAGTTGGTGTTCATGCCGAATGTACGATAGATGTTCCACTTGCGTGACAGTCAAATAGTTGTCATACAACAGTAACTAAGCTTTCTAATTCAGTTGCTGAATGCAAGTCAATATATTTATTTTCTTGTCTGTTACATTCTCCAGATATCAAAAGTCATATTCTTAATTAAATATTTAAAGTTGATGCACCACACTGATTTAGACTCAAACTTTCTCTTTTCATTGCCATTCATTACAGAAAATTCTGAACAGTATTTAAACTGGAAACAAAGTACATTTCTTATAACCCATGGTTATAGGGATTTAAATATATAAATAATAATAATCTATTTACCAATCAATTTTTTTATGATAATAGAAATGATCTTTCATTCTAATGACTACAATGGGTTCCCTCATTCTGATGACTACTTGATAACCACAGAGGGTTCTCATTCTTTTTTTTTTTCATTCTGAAACTAAAGTGGGATCCTTTTGTTGATAGTATAGAACATCCTTATATAATTGTACAGTACATAATTTGTTTCATTCAGCAAGATTGTTACAGTATGTATGTTTTAATTTTAGTATTTTGTATTATATTTATTACTAGCAGAGATATCTAGGTGAAGAACAGGGCCTGATTCTACCAGCCCCCAATTCCCCCACTCTTCAAATTTTAGCTTCACTATGTGCTATACCAAAACTTTTCAGATCACCACAACACACAATTTTCGGTACACACAATACCTTCATTGCACACAGTCTTCACCCAGGCTATAATCCTCACTACACACAATCTTCACCAAATGCAATTACAGTAGCAGTGTTTGTAGAACAATTTTTGTGGGGGATGTTTGGATTATGTGTACATATGATTTTATGCCTCTTGCTTCAGCTTCATAATGCACTATGAAACAAACGAGTAATCATATTATTCTGGTTAAAGAGAAGTAGCATGTTTCCGTTACTGAATGAAACAAAGATAATGGCAAAATAACTCTGTGTAGCTGAGGACATCTTAACTCGGTTCTTTCTGTAAAAAATCAAGTAAAGGTTTCTTAAGGTGTTCCTGGCATGTGTGTTCCACATGCTTCATAGCTGTCATCAGGATCTCAATTGAAAAAATAATCATATCTGGACTAACATACATATGTCAGTTTGAAGTTGTAATAGAATTTGTGTTACTTTTAAGTAATATCTCAGGTGTAGCAATTTATAATTATTAGGCAAATGCCTCAGCTGTTACAGAAAAACTAATACTGGGATCCCCCATTAGTTACTAATTCTTATCTTAACTTTTCATAGGTCATCATTCTTAATTTATCATGGACATTTGTTAGGAAGGCTCACAAGTCGGCAAATAATTGCTTGAGAACAGGAGTGAGTGCTCAGTGTTCGTTTGACTGTCCTACATGCCTTCTCTGACTCTTCGGTTTATTTACTCTTGAGGAGTAGTGTTGTCTCTTAATTCTTGTGTGGAGAAAGGAAGTGTATGAATCATTAGTTGGCCACATGGGGCCAGCTGACTCTCAAACATGAAATAAATCATATGCTACTCCATTATAAAAAAAATTTGGCTATGCATGTGTGTGTGTTTTTCTTCATCTATCTATTTGTATATGTATGGTTTTGTGTGTACAGGGTGGGCAAAGGTCCGTGCACCTCTTCATTAAAAGCTAATGTTAGTACAGTAATATCATACTTGTATGGTAATAACATTAACTATAATACAAGAGCAATCATTTGCAAATATTCATATGTAATAAGTATAAATATTGACAGTAAACATTAGTACAAACCTTAAATGATGATAAACATTCACGTTCATCACTACATTTTGGGGGTGCCCAGACTTTTTGTGTAGCCTTTGCTGATACATGCACACACACGCACACACACATACCCAATGGGCATACAAACAGCCTTGGATGTACATTACAGTGTCTATGTCTGACTTATTTCGGTTTGTGTGTGTATTAGGGGCTGTTGGGTAAATAACAACCTGTATGCCAGTTGATTGAAAGTTGAGAGGTGGTACCAAAAAGCTGAAACTCAACCCTGCAAGCACAATTAGGTGAGTACACATGTATATGTTGTATACTATAATGTGCCTCTCTCCTTTTGTACTAAAATATGCTACATGGCTTGTTCCTGAGCTGTAAAGAAAGGGATGGAACTTGATCTCACATCACTGAGAGAGAGAGAAGGAACAGGGAAAACAATAAGGTGAATTGACAAAATAGACAAAGAACAATGTTCAAAGTGAAGAATAGCAGAATGAGTGATCTTTGATGGTGATTAAGAATCACAAATGAGTCACATAAGATTATCATGGGGAGACCTTTGCCATAAGCTTGTCAAAGGTCTCCCAATTTGTTCTGAAGATTTTTTCAAGCTGGATTTTGAAGTCCAATAGAGTTTTGGCATGTAAGGCTTCAGCGGGTAAGCTGTTCCATGGGTTTATAACCTTGTGGGTGAAAAAGCATCTGTTCAGTCCTACTTTGTGGCTTGTTGAGCTTGAAATGTTGGTCCTTGTTTGTGTAACATCTGACTTTTTGAAGAAGTTGTCTGTATCAACGTTCTTCACATTGTTCACTATTTTAAGTTTTGATGAGATCAGCCCTGTCATGTCTGGGTTTGCAGTGTTAGCCTTATGGCCCTCAACCTGTCCTGGTATGAGAGAACTCTCTCCGAAGAAGCTATGTTTTTCTGAAGATGTCTCGATGCTTGGATTCAATAATCCAAGGCAGGGGGGATAATCAGGAGAAAGTGCCAAGCCATTACTACCATTATGGCTATATAGCACTTGGAAAGGATCAGCATATGGATTTGGGATGAGATGGGGAAAGGAATGGTGAGGTAGGAGCATGCCAGAGAGTTATGCATTTGAATAACTAACTACTGATGCAGTCATATTAGAGCACCATTACATCTAGCAACCTTTTTTTTTCCTTTCTAGTGTCCAGATTTTCAATTATCCAGACATTTGGAGAAATCAAGGGTGTACTGGATCTTCCTTAGTATAAATTCATAGTGCATAATTTATACTAGTTTTAATGTATATGATGTATAATTTATACATCACAAAATGAAACCACTATAGATTTTTGAATAGGTTTAGAGAGATTTCTTGTTAACAAGGAGTGTAACCTTGTTTTTCCCCATAATGAAACATTTTCAAGATACCTTTCATAACTTGTCCTTCCTGTGACATCACTTGTCTTATGCATTTTTGCTCTTGTACTGTTTTCCTAACGATATCTAGGAACTCTTGGAGATTATGTAACACAGACAGCACTATGTAGCCATTATGGCTTAATATTTTTATCTGATATTTATGTACGTCTTCAATTTAACAACGTTTGCAACACGTCCTTATTAACTTTTGAGGGATCTCTACAGTGTACACTATTTGCATTTCTATGCTAATAAATTATAATACAGTATTTATAATAGGTTTTAACATAATTGTGCATATGAAAATATGTAGAATCAAGTAAAATCTTTTAGAACTGGTATGTATATGCTAGTTTTAGTATTAGTAGTAAACATGATACTTTGGTTTTCTAGGATATGCTGGGGCTTTTGATGCATTAAATGTGTGGTACATGATGTATATATAAATAGTATTTCTAGTTTGTACATACAGTAATGAAATAAAAATTACAAAGTTGATAGAAGTAGTGTGTTTGGTGTATTTAATGATAAATCCTGAAGATTAAAAGACAATAAAAAATATTACAAAGTTACTTTTAACATGATAGCTAACAGTACCCAAACTTCCTAATATGATAGCTAGCAGTACCCAAACATTTTAATATGATAGCTAACAGTACCCAAACATTTTAATATGATAGCTAACAGTACCCAAACTTCCTAATATGATAGCTAACAGTACCCAAACTTTCTAATATGATAGCTAACAATACCCAAACTTTCTAATATGATAGCTAACAATACCCAAACTTTCTAATATGATAGCTAAAATACCCAAACTTTCTAATATGATAGCTAACAGTACCCAAACTTTCTAATATGATAGCTAACAGTACCCAAACTTTCTAATATGATAGCTAACAGCACCTAAACTTTCTAATATGATAGCTAACAGTACCCAAACTTTCTAATATAATAGCTAACAGCACCTAAACTTTCTAATATGATAGCTAACAGTACCCAAACTTTCTGATATGATAGCTAACAGTAATCCAAACTTGAATATGATAGCTAACAGTACCCAAACTTTCTGATATGATAGCTAACAGTAATCCAAATGTAACCCAAATTTGACAATGAATATCTTTAGGTTCTGTGGGATGATATATAAATATTTAGTACAGTATTTAAAAATTTACTCTGAATTCTATAAAATACTTTGTCTTTAAAAAGAATATAATTAAAAAAATTCATACCAGGAATTAACTTCAGTATCAAATAGCATTACATGGTTACATACTGACCCAATTACTGCCCGCCTTCCATGCCTGACTAAATATTTAACTATATTTAGTTAAATAAATAAATCTTAAATATTTAAAATTTAAAACCTTTTTTTTCTAATCGTAATATGAAAATTATGCACTAATCTCTGGAAAACTAAAAAAAATTATTCATACTTTGCCTGTAGTAGCATAAAACATGATTTTTCCTACAGCTTCATAGAGTTTCGAAATGCCAGAGGAAACTATTATATTTCTTAATTTTTTCTGTGCGGTGAGAAGGGGAAGAGATCTATTTTGGTATCATAGAATTTTAAACACATAAGCATTGACATTGGAAAAATGAACATATATATTTTATTCTCATATATATTTTATATATTACAACTGTAAAGGACAAAAACATGTAAATCAAACTGAGCCTCTACCATCCCCACCCCTTTCTCAAAGCCAATGGAAATGATATTTTTTAATATTTTCAAATTGGCATATATTCACTATACTGGTACTGTGTATCCACTCAAGCCATGTCCATGGCTGAGTGGATTATACATAGTACAGTACTAGTATTGTAGTATCACATAGTACAGTACTAGACATGCAAGGGGGCATGGAGGCCCCTAGCTGATTGGGTTTGAATCCTTCAGGGATCAAGAGTTTATAAA
>WNGS01164437.1:27640060-27697956 GCA_020271785.1 Procambarus virginalis
TATATATATATATATATATATATATATATATATATATATATATATATATATGTCGTACCTAGTAGCCAGAACGCACTTCTCAGCCTACTATGCAAGGCCCGATTTGCCTAATAAGCCAAGTTTTCATGAATTAATTGTTTTTCGACTACCTAACCTACCTAACCTAACCTAACCTAACTTTTTCGGCTACCTAACCTAACCTAACCTATAAAGATAGGTTAGGTTAGGTTAGGTAGGGTTGGTTAGGTTCGGTCATATATCTACGTTAATTTTAACTCCAATGAAAAAAAATTGATCTCATACATAATGAAATGGGTAGCGTTATCTTTACATAAGAAAAAATTAGAGAAAATATATTAATTCAGGAAATCTTGGGTTATTAGGCAAATCGGGGCTTGCATAGTAGGCCAAAAAGTGAGTTCTGGCTACTAGGTACGACATATATATATATATATATATATAAATATATATATATATATATATATATATATATATATATATATATATATATATATATATATATTAGTGTTGAGCAGCAGCATCGCAGGTAACTAAAGAGAAGGCTCCACCTGTGACACTACAGCATCCAAGACCCAAGTGTTGTGTGAGTGTGGTACGAACATATAAGCTTAAGGGGGCAGTTAGCAGGGAAACTTAAAGACCGGATTCTGAGAGATTTGCATGTCTAGTGTTTCTCTTCTAACATCAGTATTAGACAGCGTATATATTCGCTTCAGCTGCACCACTACGCTGTTAAGTAACAATGGCGGCAAAGTTGCACCGCACCTGTACCACAGGTGCACCGGGACTGTACCACAGGTGCACCGGGACTGTACCACAGGTGCACCGGGACTGTACTACAGGTGCACCGGGACTGTACCACAGTTGCACTGGGACTGTACCACAGGTGCACGAGAACAGTACCACAGGTGTTCATTCCCATTGTTACTTGGGAGAGAAAACCGGACTTACTAATCACTGTGAATCCGGAATCCAATAAACATTAGGCGTTTAGCTAAGGAAATATGAACTTACGGATCCTTGTCGGTCAAGGAACGCTTGACCAAGTACAGCTGCTCCAACGTGTCTCTAGAGAAGGATGCCCAAGTGTAAAGAAATGTCTTAGAGGAATGAGGGTTATAAATATATTTCTTGAACGCTGGTATAGAGATTATTTCAGTCCGAGACAATATATTAAAACAAAAGTTTTGTGAATTGACATGTTACTATTAACACGTTGATATTCAATTGGCATCTGAATACTGACATGAAACGAGAGAAATTAAAACAATATATTATTTACACAGGATTTGGAAGGGAAGAGAAAATAAGGTAGAAACTAAATCAGTGAATAAAGATTATCATTCCAAGACGAAGTGTTAAGAAAAATAGGAGACAGATCATGCAATGCAAATGATTAGGAAGAAATATCAAATTACTATATAACAAAGCACCTGAGTCGGTGAGTTAGCTCACCTGTAGCGCATCTCCTGCTCCAGCTCCTTCTCTAGGCGAGCCATCTCGTCCTTCCTGAGGATTCCCCCTCCCGATCCTCTGTAATTTCTGTTCCTCCCTCTCTCTTGTCCTTCTGACCCGCCCGATCCTCTCTCCCATCCTTTCCTCTTCACCTGATCATCGGTCGTGGACTATCTACCCCTTCAGCAGACGTCCCCTAGCCCGCTGTCCGTGCTCCTTCTATCCTTTTCTTTTCTCATAATTTCCTCTATGCTCTCCTCATTATCTTTCTCCTCTTTGCTTCTCACTCGCCGCTTGTCTTTAGAACTCTTGGCAAACCCGTTCACGATCTTACTCCTGCGGTTTAAGAGAACCGGGACCTCGTTTGGTCTCTTCGAGCCAAACACTTTGGTCTTGCTCTGGGTCTTCTGAGTATCCGCTCTGTGGTCCTCTGCGTCTTCTTCATGGTTATTGAGAGACTCACTGTCGCTGGGGCTTCTTGGCACCTCCCCAGCGGACATACTAACCTCTTAGAATTACCATTCAAAACATACTCCTGTGCTCTGAAAAATTAATTCAGATGTTAATGTCCATATGTGGATAGGTCGTCAGGAGATAGCTTGTATTGTGTCCAATCATGAGGAGAAAACGTTTAACCAAAATAGCTAAATAGCACTTGAAAGGGACATAATCGAGTGAGAGTTGGGATATAATAACGATACCCAACTGCTGAGAATATCCGGAGTCGAACGCCAACCCTGCACGAAGCGAGGCCCTCTCTGAACCGACCAATAAAAGTGGAAATTATTTGAAATAATTTCTGGTATAAAGTATTGACCCACGCGATGACGACACTGGTGATGCGATATGATTGCTTCCTGTCAGGGAAGTTCAAATCGATAAGACTGAATTTATCTCCATGCGAGTTTAGTATGACCCTGAAGCGTATCATTTACCTCCATGAGAGTTCAGTGTGACCTTCAAGCGTATAATTTACCTACATAAAAAGCCCGCTCTCTCATTTTGCCACAACGTACAAAATTCAGTCCCACCCCAACCAAACACGCATGATCCCAAGCTACCTACCTAATCTCACCGACCGATGTATAGAAAACGTGGATTTTTGTGAGCTGCTACTTTTCACAGTACTGTGTGACGCATTTGGTAAGTTGATAACCATAACGTACTATTGCATTGTACTGATTAAGAGAGACTGGATGCCATGCGAGAATAACGGGACCTTAAAACGTACAATTTGCCTCATAAGAGTTTAACATAACTTTGTAAGCCGGCTAAGTCCATTTGTATGCACATTGTACGTTTCTAAGTTTAGGTAATAAAAATATTCTGCAATAACTATTATTAAATTACTTCAATTAGCAGTCGTGTGGCCCTCATGACAACACAAATGTGACCCATATGGCCCTTGGGGTACCCTCAGTTTGACATGCCTGTAATGTAAGGTATAATTTACCATATGAGCGTTTACTATGACTCTCATAGTATCTTGCAAACTGCTTAACCTCTCTGGTCCGTATGGTGGTTGTGACTGTTTCCATAATGGTTGTGCGGCATTCATATGTTTTTGATTATTATTGGATGTTGTGCCCACTGGGTATTGTGGCCACTGGGTACTGTGCCACTAGGTTGTCGGACACGAAAGTACTGCAGTAGATGGTGGTGGAGGTCCACGGCGGCTCAATTACAAGTATTCGGTGACTTCACAAATAATAGAAACTAGCGGCCGAGTATTTTGTGGTTCGTCGTGCCCGAGTCATCGGTGTTGGGTCGTAGTACCTGGTTCGTCGTACCTGGGTCGTCATACCTGGGTCGTCGCACCTGCGTCGTCGTACCTGGGTCGTCGTACATGGGTCGTCGTACCTGGGTCGTCATACCTGGGTCGTCTTACATGGGTCGTCGTACCTGGGTCGTCATACCTGGGGTCGTCGTACCTGGGTCGTCGTACCTGGGTCGTCGTACCTGGGTCGTCGTACCTGGGTCGTCATACCTGGGTCGTCATACTCGGGTCGTGTGGTAAGGCATCAAGGCGGCTCTGAGAATCATGACGCATTTCTAGACACAAACCAAGTTGTTAACACCAATATGACATTTCTTGTCGTTTCCTAATTATTCCTTCATATTTTTTCAGCAAAATTTCCGATATGAAATGGCATAATAAACTATAAATATGAAGAAAACCCATAAGATCAGAGTGCGTAGGAAGCTCTCAGGGTTTACCACAACAACCGCTCCCGGCAACTCCCATAAGAAAACTAATTCACATGCGTTACCTACTAGTGACGACTACCACAAATGTGCCACATCTACACAATGCCGAACACAAATATTAATTATAAGAAGGTCGTTCATCAGCAATACCATCTGTAATTGTGCAAACTATGATGATAATAACCAAATCTTCTCCTAAAGCGATCAATAGCACGACGTTATCAACTGTCATCCACCAGTGTTGATGATATCCACAGACGTGGCACCAGGGTCTCATAGCACAGCTCATTGATTAATACTCCACCTTGTGTTATGGTTCTGTGCATTGTCTACAACTCCACCTTCCGTCCTCCGCTCGTGTGCCTCCACCTCGCCATACCTGTACTATCTTAGCTCCCCTTGTGACGCACCTTCCCCCTATTCGTGCATACGTGCCACGAGAAGGGACTTGAGCCGACTCAAAAGTCCCTAGGCAGGGTGAAGCATGGGAGTCTCTCCAAGTGGAACCCACTGTCTCAAGACGATGGCCCTCTGACCGTCTGCTCCCTCTGGGACAGTTTACTGGTGCCTTCACCGATGAGACACGAGTGCTCGCACCCTGGCGCTCTAGTGCTCACAACTCTACTCTCGCGTAGCTCCGTCGGCAGCGTCTTCCTTGTGTATCGCCAGTCACCTGTGTGGATGAGGCTTTGCCCCTGGAATCGTTCTCCACTACGCCTGGGCGGCCGTACGGTGAAGTTTGACACTGTAGGTATCCCGCTTGTCACACGCAGGTCATACATACTCTGGCCTGACACACACTGTCGGGTCACGTCCTTACAAAGCCTCGTCCTCCACATGGAATGACTCGGCCTCATCCGCACAATAAATAATATAAATTTTAAGTCTTTCAAAGTGAAATATATATATCTGTATAAACATGTTATGTCGTTTGAATGCACTCACTTCAGTTTTAACGGCTAGGCAGTTCAAATGTCGGAGACTTTAAGTCAAACGCCATAATAAAATAATGGCAAACATTTACTGAAGTAATAACTAGCAAAACCTGGCAAGACAGAAAATCAGGCGGCGTCTGGCAGCGGTGCGCCCGCCGCCATCAATAACCAAGTATTTCTGGTTATTTACTTAGGCACACATTAATCAGACACTACTTAGTGCTCCTAGTATGAATTAAATAATTCTCTACGTAGTTACTGAGTGCATCTCAAAATATGAATCTGTAGTGAAGCTAGAGCTCTGCAACGTGAAATAAAAAAAAATTAAATTCCTGACACTAGGCTATAACGGCCTTCAACTTTATATCTATCAAAATTACGTTACCTCTTAATCAACTGTCTTTACTTTAGAGCTAGTATCACAATCATAATAAATAATTGAAATGTACATGTAAATTGACAGTAATAATATAGAACGAAAAGTTCTAAAGTACTTTTCATGAACAGCCTAGCAAGAGGAGGGGAGGGGCTAAATGATGCACCTGTAAGCCTGTTAATAACGCACCTGTAAGCCTGTTAATGACGCACCTGTAAGCCTGTTAATAACGCACCTGTAAGCCTGTTAATGACGCACTTGTAAGCCTGTTAATGACGCACCTGTAAGCCTGTTAATAACGCACCTGTAAGTCTGTTAATAACACAACTGTAAGCCTGTTAATGACGCACCTGTAAGCCTGTTAATGACGCACCTGTAAGCCTGCAGTCAGACCTCGCCGCTCAACCCTGCTGTCAGTCACCAGATGCCTCTCATGATTTCCTTCCTTCCTCTGTGGCCTCTTGCTAGCTTCCGATGGCTAATCTTACTTCGTGCTTGTTCCCACGATTGTGACCTGAAACGCAGCTACTTAGAACCGACGAGGTAATTGAGGAGACTACGATAAGTGTGCGTGGTTTTCTCGTGTAGCTTGAGAACCCCCCCCCCCCCACACACACACACAACCCTTCTTGAGTTGTAAATTATCCCTAAAACGGCCACCATCAACCTTGGTTGGCTGACCCTCTTACATGGTTTTACTCTGCAATTCTCAATTCAGGGAGTTAAATCAGTACTTTTCACTTCGCGTACAACACCCCACAGTCACAGTGTTCACTTCATGCAGATAACTGTGTCCCAGCACATCACTAGTTCCTGGTTCCTGGTCAAGATGCACATTGAGCATCCTAGCCCTCCACGGTACTCATCACTTCACTCCTAACACCTGGGGCTTACTTCCTGTTTCGTGCCCAGCCTAGGATGAAACTGCTTGCATCCAGCAGATCTCGTCTTCAAAACTTGCCCAGGAAATGTGAGCCTGCTTACACTGAGACGTCATAATCCTGCGAAAATCTTCGATTTATATGGAGCGGCAAACTCTACATCTTCACCTTACAAGTGTACAAGCCTGCAATGGTTCTGCCCGCAGCTGCATGGACCACTCACGTGTTCTCACCGTAACACGTGACCTCACGTAACCTCCTGCCAGGTCACTCCTGCCAGCATGTGACCAATCATCTCTCCCTCTCCGGTGTCTCTGTGTCTAATTCTTGGCGGGATTTCTACAATTCGGGCTAGCTATGATCACCATCGTGTCAACTGACTAGGCTACTCCTCCTCCCTGTAGAAACATAAAACCGGCTATAAATCCAAAATTCGGCTTCTCGCCTCCCTGCAAAAATTGTTAAATAAATATTGCAGCTTTCTACTTATATACAGAGGGACTATGACTCTTACCAACGGGAAGAGTCGTACCAGGCGATGATAACCATAACACTCCATATACCGGGGACTGGGAGTCATACCGGTTTTAGAACCCCCATATACTAGAGGCTGAGAGCCATACCTGTGTCTTAGTACCCCCATATACTAGAGACTGGGACGCCACACCTGTGTCAACTCATATACCGGAAACTGGGAACCATATCAGAGCAACTGACAGGCTCAGCTATATTACTAATCGCAACTCGGAAATAAGAGGGTAAGTGAAACAACTTATAAAGTGTTCCTAAACCTTTACTTCATATTTACACTTAAACAACTTATACTTACGATACAGATAAATGACGAAGTTGCGGCCCAGACGTGCCTATAATACAACTCTCCTGTTGGACATTCCCTTTAGGAGAATTTTCGTACTTAAATTACATATTCCAAGTAAGTTATGCTTAAGTAACGGAATTTTCTCACACCTTCCTCCTCTACATCCCATAAGCACACACAGGCACAAACGCTCTTCCAAACTGTTCCTATTAACGCTTGTCCTGTTGTAGGCTGCAGATGCTGCTAGTCATATGCAATATTTACATACACGACATACAGGATGAGTCCAGTAGATCTCCCTCATGAAGATGTAAAATATAACCCAAATACTAATATAAACTTGTACTAAGAAAACAACCTTCTTGCTCCTATAATTTAATTCATTATTTTTTATCAATGCAATTGATGCCTTTAAGCCTTAAACCTTTGCTCTCAACTGGGTTCTTCTTCAGCCGAGGACATCAACTCTCCAACTACTGGTAATGCTTCGGCCAGTTATTAAGTCCTTCTGTTTGATCTCACATTGACTGGATTTCTAATTTATAAATGCTGGCTAGTCGATCTACCTCTTGAACCTGCCTTATGTCGCAAAAATTTACCCCATTTTGCAGTTTTTATCTATTAACTAAGCTTTAAAGTTACCCGATTTACACTTGGCAGTGTCGAAGACTAGCCTTTTATTCTTTCAGTTCATCAACTCTCGAGGTATAAAGCTTTCAATTCATATATCTTCAAAGAAAAAAAATAGTCATAAACCATCAAACAAAATATTTGTTGTTTAGTCACATTTCAGCGAAGAAAAAGACAAATTGTGTTTTTGTCTTTGCCAATCTGAATCAAGAATTTTTAGTCATAAATCGTCAAAGGATAAATAATTTTGAGTCATAGATCGTTAAAGGACAGAGAATTTTGAGTCATAGGTCATAAAGTGACGACTCCTTCCCTCCACTTACATTTGACCTTATCCTACATTAATCTTTCACTCAGTCAAATAATTTTACCTAATTATTGACAAACCTTTCGATCTTTCAACTCATTTGACCATATTCTAGAGTAAACTTGAACATTATTCATCCCATCAACTGGTGCAGGCCGGAAAGTCCCTAGGCCTGATCTTCATTTGAAGCCAGTTGAGTCTGACCCAAGTGAGTACTCCGGGGGTCCAGTAAGCGGCCATGAGGGTGTCGCTGCGCCCGGCGGCTGCCAGGGGCGCCGTGGGCTTGAGGTGGGAGCAGTAGCTGTACCACCAGCCTCCCCCGCCGGAGAAGAAGTCCACGCACGATCCTGGAAAAAGATTACGGAATTTCAGGATCACTGGAAAGTCTTGGGAAGTGGCGCGTAAATTGTTATTCAGACCAGATGAACTTATTGCGCACGCTTAACTTTCAAAATTAAATATATTAAATATTGACAGTGTTCTCTCTGCTAGCACTCCGGATTCAACTTCTAAGCAGATGTGATATACAAAGATTAAAAAAACGTTAATAGAGTGCATATTATAGTGGCCTATGGACTATAGTATGCACTCTGCACTCTTTTGGATGATAGCTCTTAGTGCGCAGTGCTATTTAAATAAAAAAATATAACTTAACCTTGCAGCAAGAGCTGTGTATTTGATTCGAGAATAACGCAAAATCATTTAAATTTGCCGTATGCCCTAAAAACAGTTGTCACTTAATGATGTCACTAAGTACTAGGCTTAGATTATTTTAGATTGGCTTTAGATTTTCGTTTTTCTGCCCTCGTAAACATTTTGGAATACAAAGCGGCAATATCATTACGTAACTACATCAGGTATATCAGAAGTGTGAGGAGGAGATGGAGCACTAGACGCCAATTAACCAACTTAACCAGTACGATACTCAGGCTCCACATAAACACTTTTCTGATAACTAGATCTTCACTATACACTCATAAAAATATGAACAGTCAATCTTACCGTAAACCAAACCGTCATTGTCTTTATCGATAGTGGAGAACTTGGTTTTGTGGAGCGTGTGGTCGCCTGTGAGGGTGTCGCCCAGGGTGCTGCTGTTGTCGTACCCCGTCACCTCAAGCCCGAACCTGACAATTAAAATTGAAATTGAAATAAAACCTGACAAAGGTTTATCCTGTTGCCTTTTTTGCATGTTTTATATTGACAATAACTAACAATCAATATTGCATAATCACTTAGTTATAAAGCTTCAATATTTGAATATTCACGGATCAAATTGAAGTTTACTGAATATATAATTTTTCTACTAATCATTCAGTTACATCTTTCAATCGATGAAGTGACTAATGAACTGTTTGTAAAAACGAGTTCTATTATTTTGCGTAAGAAGCGTCCAAACTATTCTTGCAAGGGAAGTAGCTAGCCACCTGTGTGCGGGAAATTAATTTTGCGGACTATGTAAAGTAAACATGATCCAGCCACACTTGTTTCGAGTTATTATAAGCATTATGTTTTATTTTTTATTATCATTATTATTTATATTTACAACTGTTTAATTATTTTGAAAAATATTAGCATAATCCCCGGCTTATGATATTTACACAGATGTATTCCTCACTGCTCGGTGTATATACACTCGGTTTATTTTAGTCTTCAACTATGTTGAAAACTAAAGTATACCTGTTGGTTTATCTGTAACCAGACAAACCAGTGGTGGCCTTAATAATCCTGTAAAGGTTGATGGGCATTACTCCACCAGCATCTCTCCCACCACCTACTGGTCCTGCTCGGAGGCGACGATGAAGGTCTCCCACTGGGCCCAGCGCTGATCTCCTTGGTAATTCTTCACATCAAGACGAAGGGACTGAGGTTTCTCGGTGGTAAGGCTGTGAATCACTTCGTTACCTGGGCACGGTAGTTAAGATTACAGTGTTATTGGAAACAATGAGTGAAAGATATTCACTAACGGTGGTAATATGTTTGCGAACGGTTAAGCAGGCAAATTGTGTTCCAAAACTGAAGCTTGCCCAGCATAACTCAGGTAGTTCAAGACAGTAATAATATAATGGTGTCTGGATATCATCAGATATTGGTATTTTTAACTTTAATATTAGAAAGAAATGTTAATCTCTCTCTCACTCACCAAGCCAATACTCAGAGGATGCTCTGCCGAAGCCGGTCTTGTAGTCCTCCCAGTTCCTGGCAAAGTTCTCCTGTGCTCCCTGCTCCTGTCTCGCCAAGAACACCGTCCACCCGCCTCACATGTTATCACAAAGATTAATATGAGTAATTCACACCGAGCAATGTAGTTGTATATATATATATATATATATATATATGCATATATATATATATATATATATATATATATATATATATATATATATATATATATATATATATTGTTAAAGGGATGCACATGCTTGCGAAAGTTATGGATGTTGGTAAATAAAAATGAAGGTTGTGAAGGGTAGAAAAGAGAGATGAGGGAGGTAGGAGGCGAGTAAGGTGAGAGAGACCCGGGCGCAGAATGGCACCCTGCTAGTCTATACCCAGAAGAGAATGTCTGTCGGTCAGATGCTTGGGACTAGTCTCGCGAAATTTTGAAGAGTGAATGGTCTGGGTTACAGGCAGTACATAGGTACTGCCTGTACCTATAGTCAAGTAACATTTCCCTTTGCAGGAAATGGCAAGGTTCGGTAATTTCCATGCACGGTAAATACAAAATTCCATTCCCCCACGATTTTAAGATTCATCTTGCATATTCGTATTGTACACATATTTCAAAAGACTTAGTCCAATTTCCATATATTTACGAAACCAGACGGTTAAGAGCGTTTTTACAACTTATTGAGATTCCTGACGGAGACAGTGACGTGATAGGCTACTCACCTCCGTCGGTAGTCATGTCACACCACACGGAAACGCTCTGGTGCTCTTCTTCATCCCTGGAGACAAAAAGACAGAAAAATGGATGTGAGAGGAGTTGATGGTAGGGTGTCCAGACGTCCTGCTTTAAGCAGAACAACCCTGCATTTGAGCACTATTTCCTGCGATATTTCAAGCAGGACATTAATTTTTTGGGGGGTGTCTAAAAATAATTATAAATGGTACATAGGCTATTTTCTTTAGTTTGTGGAGTAAGTTAATTTGGTTAGCACATGCTGTTCCGTGAAAAGTAAAATGAAATTCATTTTTTTCCATGCTGTGCAACATTGTTGTTATTGTTTTAGATTCAGCTACTCGGAACAAAATTTCCATAGCACGGGCTATAGTGAGCCCGAAAGGCAGTGCAATGTTCTTCAGCACTTAAGTAGCGAGACTTACCTAGGAAGGTAAAGTAAGGTGGGAAGAAAAGTATTCAGCCGAGTATGTAGTGAGACTGGTGATTGTGTTTCAAAAGTCTCCTGAGCACGTGATATAGTTACCGATAGTGGGTGGGAGCAAAAGGTTGTGAATAACTAACCAGAGCAAGTAGTTGAAGACTGAGCTATGGGAGGCGGGCGTTGTAACAGATGGTGGCTAGAGACTTACTTGGGGAGGTAGATGGTGTAAACGCCGTCTTCCCTGGACCCGAGACAGTACAGAGCAGCGCAGTCAGTAGCTCGCCTGCAGAAAATAAACTACATTTTTAAATGTTATATCCAACTTAACATAATTAATTTATGGGTATATTAAAATATTCATAGGAACATTATCAATTGTAATAATATTGTACTCTAGTCCGTGTAGGAGACCAGCTCCTTTATTAAGATATAGTAATATATAGATTGAATTATAGGGAGCGACTCAAGCAAAATTATAAAGAAAAAATACACCAACATTACCGTAAAATTTTGGTGAGGTTGCCTTGGCACTGTCGATGGACCAACTGGACCTGACGGGAGCCTTCTGCCAGCGTCCGTTTCTCTTCCTCCAACTTCCTCTTCTCTCCTTCCATTCTTTTCTTCTCTACCAGGAGTCCCCTCGTTTTCCTCCACCAGCCACGTATTTCCTTGTTCCAGCTGCCACTTATCTTCCTCCACTCCAGAACTTTGGCCACTAGTGCCTTGTTCTCCTCCTGGAGTTCGTTATTCTCCTGCTCTCTCTTTTCCTTATCCTCCATCAACTGTAGGTTGTCCTCTTCTACCTTCGTTTTTCGCTTTTCCATTTCCTGATATTTAGTTTCAAATGTGTTCTTCTCCTCCTTTAGTTGCATCTTGTCATGTTCCCTTTGTTCTTTATCCATTATCAGCCAGGTGTTGTTTTCCTGCAAGCTCCACTTCTCTTCTTCTAATAACATTACCCTCGTCTCCAGCATCCTGCTAACTTCTTCTACTTCCCTTTTCTCTTCTTTCAGTTGTTGAAGCTCCTCTTCCAAAATTGTCTTGTTGATTTCGAGTTGTGTCTTCTCTTTTTCTAGTTTGATTACTTTAGCTGTCAGTAATTCACGCTCTTCTTTCCCTTGTTCGTCGTTCTGCACAGCTATTTTGTTTTTCCACCTTTCCCTTTCTGCTTGCACCAGTTTTCTCACCTTGTCCTCTAGTGCTAGTTTTTCGTCGAGAAGTTGCCTGTTCCTCTCATTTGCCTCAACTAGCTGAGTGCTTGAGAGCTCCATTCTCCAGTTTTCTTCTTCTAGTTCCATGATTTTTTCTTCCAGCTGTTTCTTTACCTCAAGCAGTCTTCTGTTCTGACTCTCATTTTCCTGACTTTCCTCCTCCAACCGCGAAATATTCTGTTCCATTTGCATTTTCTCCTGCTGTAGGCTTTCGACTTGGAATCTACTTTCCTCTCTTACTGTAAAACTGTGATCTGATTTTGCTCTATTTTCCTCAGTTAACTTGATGTTGACAAATTCCAGGGCAAGAGCCTTATCTTCGAGGGCTATGACTTTATCTCTGAGGATCCTTTTGTCTCTTCTTTCTTCAGTTACCTCCTGCTTATGTCTCTCAATTTCCTCTTCCAGCAGTGTCTTGTTTTCCTCGAGCCGTTTGTTTTTACTCTCCAGCTCCGTAACTTTTTCTAGCAGTGCCCCCATCTGTTCTAGAATTTCTAGCAACTCATTTTCCTTCTCGATGGATTCCTCAGTCATGCGCGTGTTATTCCGTTCTATGGTATCGGTTTTCTCTTGCTCTTTTAGATCAGTAACCCGTGTTGTTCCTCTTAACCAAATCCCATTATTTATGTCTTCATTATCTGTCACCATGTTGTTAAGTGTCTTCATTTCCTCTTGTATTTTTCTAATTTCCTGTTCTTTGCTACCATTATCATTCATAAGTCGCTCATTCCTTGTCATCAGATTTTTCTTCTCTTCTTCTAGTTCCTTGATTCTTTCTTCTAGTAGCCTGCTTTCCTCCTGATCAAGTTCACTCAGACAGTTTTCTCGGGAGTGGTTTCCTTCCAGTTGAAGGACTCTATTCTTCAGACGGCCATTTTCTTCCTTCATTTCCTCATTACGTTGATCAAGATTTGCATTCCTCTCTTGGACTCCCCGCAAATTCTGTTCCACCAGGCGAATTTCCGCCCTCAGGTTGCGGTTATCCTGTTCGATTTCCCTCTTTTCCTTCTCCACCACCCGTTTTTCCGCCTCCACTATCCGTCTCTCCTCCTGCACTTCTCGCATCTCCTCCTCCGCTTGTCGGACATCCTGTTTCACCTTTCTGTTCTCCTCTTCAACCTGCAAGATCTCGGTCTTCACCTGACGATTTTCCTCCTTCAGCTGTTGACCTTCGATAACTGTTAGCGCGTTGTCTCTCTCCAACGCCTCGTTCTCTCTCTCAAGTTTATTGATCTTCTTCAGGAAGCCAAGGGTCACATTTTCTCGCGTGAGAGCAGCTGCAGGGTAAACTGTATTATAGCTGGGCAACAACATTTCACGAAGTATTAAGCTATACGCCATCAAATGTAAGGAACAAATTTGCTGAAGAGAAATTAAAGAAAAAACTATATTATTTTCTAAGCTAAGACACTTAACTGTGTTATTGTTGTTCTGTTATTGTGGCTATGAATATGTAGAGAAATTATGAAGTAAAAATTAATCAAACTGAAAAGTGAAGGCAAAGTAAGAAATTATAACAGTATCGCAAAAATAATGAGAAACGCAAGCAATAAATTAAATAAAACCTTTACAAGAAAATGATCAGAAAAATACGAATACAAAAGGAAATCAACAAATTAAAATTGAATACCCAAAAATATTAAGAAAAATACAAATACCGAAACAATGAGTAAAGAAATATGAATAAAAAATGGGTTGAAAATGGTAATAAAGAAACGTATAGGAGTTTGTTTATAATATAAATGTTAACACTAGCATAAAAAATAGAAAAGAAAAGGCTTGCCACCGAGGTCCTGTCCTTGTGGAGGCCACTAAAGATGGTGGCCGTCAGGTAAATTCAGGTAAAAATAGAGAGAAAGGAAAGTACTGATCACCTGACCTTCCTCCTGCTGCAGGTGAGTCGACCAGCTTCTCGCCAGCTCCTCGACGCCATCTGACACGCGCCTCAACTCTACAAACAATATAGAAAGTTTATTGAGACCTGGAGCGCCTGATGAACCTTTATCATGTACCCTTTAACACTTCTGGCTCCTTTATGGTACTCCAGACGAACCACTGCCACTACCTTCATCAACCTTTGTTACTCCTCACAAACCTGTTATTACCACGAGAATGGCTACCACCACTATGGAACCTTGTCATCCACCACCACTGTAAATGCTTCACTCACGTACTACAAATACAAATGATCTAAACATCTAACCTAACCATTGCCTAAATACGCACAATATGCTAATATATAATAATATTAATTTATGTTAGAGAAAATTTATATTTTGAATGAACAGTATGTTAAAATTTCTGAAAGCGTCTTTGGGATCAAGCGCTGGATGGAATGAACATAGACAATACGGGTTGGTGAGACGTGTGTAAACCGATATTCGTTCATAAACAATGGGTTTGGCGGGTGCATGGAATCACTTTTGGCCTTTGTTTATGCGACCGGAGTGCACTATGGTAGCATGCCAACTCTTCGCCTGTCACTACCGCCGGCGCTGTTGTGTCCAAGAATACTCACCAGGTAAACACCAACTCAGACACATCAGTAAACTGACAGATATACACACACACATAATTATAAACAAATAGTATAGTCAAACAACATAACCCAGGCGCGTATGCTCTACTCACACGTCAATAATGTTCCGGTGCGCATTCCACCTTAACACTGCCTTACCTCTCTTGAGAGACATGCGCTCCGTCTTACCCAGCACGGACCACTGGCAACTAGACAGTACAAATTAGAGTACTGCATCTGTTATCATGTTATTTTTATAAACCTATGGACGCTTTGGCAAAAAGAAAAGTGACGACGCTTTTCACGTCACGTGACCTAGGAAGTCACGCTTCACCAAACCCACGCTAAGATTGGTCGGCTCGTCACTCGCAGCCCAGAGGGTACAAGGCGAGGGTGTTCACCTTTACATCTGATCCCATTTAAATCCCTCACCGATCTGAGCCCAAGATAGAGTCGTAGTGATCATTATTTTGTCAATTAGAGCACCTAAGGCCTTTTCCTCCAAGCAGCCCTGATCTACTGTTGCGGCAGTTCAAGAAGATGGTCAATAAGTCGGGAATAGGGTGACCTTGGACACTACATTAGCGGTCTGAGAAGTATATACTGTAGGGCGACCTGTTTTCTAGTTGAACCGAAAGATATTTAACAGTTGAGTCACCTGGAAGCTAGGTTGAGAAAGTGGATCAGCAAAAGACCATCTGGTTCATATCCCGTCTCCTGCTGTGTTACTATTGATAATCTCATAAAGCATATAGGAGACCTCTTAGTTAACAACAAACCTGTTGCCACAACAGTGGCATTGTTCAATAGATTTTCGTATTTACAGGAGACTAACCCCAAAGGTTCCAGTTCGTTTACACTCGACAAAGAGGATCTGTTCCCTGCAGTTTATCAAACGGAAAACAGTGGAGGGCCTCTGGTTGTACGAGTGGTAACCTTATTGTGTATGTTAAGTCTGGAGCCAAGGGTTGAATACCAATACCAGTCCAATCTTTCTTACCTGCTTCCAGCTGTACAGCCTACAGGTGACAAGTTTACAATTAACACCTTTTAAGCATCAGGAATTATATGACAGACGTTAAAAGCTTTCTGGTACGTCTTCTTGATGTACTATTCATTAGAGCAGTTTACTGTAGACAAGGACGTCTCAGATGAGCAATGATTCATGCGCAGAAATGTTATATATTTCCTTATGGACAATATGTAAGTGTTTATTGGAAGAGTAGTTGTCATTGTAATGCAGACATAAGAGTAGATACATAACAACCGGCTGTGTCTAACTACCACGACAACTGGTGATTAGACAGATCTGAAGCGCTACATATCAAACACTCATTCAACTATCAACAGGCAGCTTACACCTATGTGCGTCCTACCATCTACAAGACCATGAAAGAACTGCCAGCTCACACAACACCTACTGCCTCAGTCGACCAATGGTAATGCCAGCTGCCCACCATGTGTGAGAGAGCTGCCCACCTTGTGTGAGAGAGCTGCCCACCTTGTGTGAGAGAGCTGCCCACCTTGTGTGAGAGAGCTGCCCACCTTGTGTGAGAGAGCTGCCCACCTTGTGTGAGAGAGCTGCCCACCTTGTGTGAGAGGGTCGCGAGGCTGGAGGTGAGAGGAGAGAGCCAGGGAGAGGTTGTTCAACCTGCCCAGAAGAAGGGCTGTGAGGATGCCCGTCCGGTTGTCCACTCTCTCTATCACTTCCCTCATCTCTGTGGAAGAATGATTTATGAGCGATCAAGAAGAAGAATTTATGAGGGATCGAGAAGTAGTTATGAGGGATCGAGAAGTAGTTATAAGGGATCAGCAATGCAAACTAGGAAAGAACTTTAGATTATTTTTTTGATCGTACCTTTCTTTATTATTTTTTATGAACAAAATATAAAAATATAGTTTAAGGATATATTTTATAAGTTTGGGCAGGGATGAGGCTGGAAATGTTAAGAAAATAGTAAGTCACAATATATATTTCTCTAGTAACAAGTTATTAAGAATGACCGCAATACTATAATTTCGTTGGTGGCTTCGGAGCGTGTAGGGGAGCTCCATGACTGTTGACAGCCTGATGCTACTGGCTGACACTTCCTAACTGTCTCGTGCCTCTCTCTTAAAAATAACGTCGCTTTTGGCCGTTTGCCCGTATGGCCGAATATGGACGTAATTTGAAAATGGAAACAAATGAAAATAAATTTGGATTTTTTTTTCAACAGTAAGTTAAGTGTCCTCTGATAGGTTAGGTGGGCAGGAAATTCTCATAAAGTTTCAAAATGGTATGAAAAACGTTAATGGAAAGTTTCCTTTTCTAAAGTACGTCACTTTTGTGAGTCGATTTCATTTCAAATTACGTCCAAATTTGGCCATAGAGCGCATACGAACCAAAAGTGACGTTATTTTTAAGAGGACGGGTTGCTCCTGTAGCCTCCTCCACCACTGTAAGAAGCTGCTAATGTGTATGTGCAATGACCTTCTCGGCTAAACGACGTATTAAATAAAATACTCTCATCTTACTGCTATTAATTATATCTTTATCGGCATTTTTTCTTCGTCCATAATACCAAAGTAACACACAAGGAATATCTAGAATAAATAATAATAATAATAATAATAATAATAATAATAATAATAATAATAATAAGTATGGACCATAGCGCACAGCAGTATGCTAATGTTATCTTGAGTGTGAGTTAGTGAGTACTGGTGCACCAGCCGACTGCTCCACTCCCCCCACGCAAGCAAGCACGCAAGTAACCACAACCAAGCTCTCAAGCATTATTACAAATAATTGACAAACAAACAAGGCGCAGTTCCGCTTATAAAGTAGCCAAAATCGTCCTCAAGGAAGTATTCTAGCAATTAACCAATGATACAGCCAAAAAGAATATAGCCAAGCAAGTTATTCGGTAATTAACTATTAACAAGTAATCAAGTCGCGGAAAAATATTATATACGGATTAACAGCTTCACAGCAGCACCGCTAGTTACTGTATTGCAGAGTGTTATAATTTAAGGGAATGAACAAGCAAAGATCGTGGATAGGGGCGGCTCCCCATAGGGGCTCCGCCCCCTGACACTCGCTGCCAGATGTATGACGCCATCTACCTCATAATAATAAGAAACAAATAAACGTCATAACAAAAAGTCTTTATATCATATTTTCAATACATTTATAATTGAATTTTGAAGGTTTTAAACAAAACGAGACAAAAATAGTAGTTTAATGCTGTTTCATGTGTAGGATTTATCGGCGCTACATCTAGCAACGGTGAGCTGCATTGGGCGCAGCCCAGCTGGTATTTAAGAGAATTGTGAGTGGTCCTGAATTCGAGTTTTGGTTGGAATTTCTCTTCAGAGTAATGCCTCACGTTGACATCATGTTCTTTAGGTTCCAGTCTAGCAACATTGACGCAGCTACGGTTAATGCCTCTTAAAAACTGTCACTTCTGTAGTTCACAAATTAAGAGATGAATGTGAGGCTTCTGCGCCGCCTGAACACAAGAGAAGAAAATTGAATACAGAAAGATCACTTGCTGCAAAGATGGTTTGTGATGTAATTTTGTCGCAGTGCAGAACGAGGTTCAGCTTCACTAATCATTTGGAAGGTAGCAAGTTACTTTTAGTGAATAATATTGCAGTGTATACCGAAGCACTGCACTTGTACAAACAGTTGCAGCCTATGTCAAGCTTGACTAAGGCAAACTGAGAACTGAACTTATTGTTATATACATAATATATTTTATTGTGTCTAGTACAAGATTTTCGCAAATCAGAAAACTTCATTCCCCTGTTGGAGATTATGAACGACAATTATTAGTCAACATTTATAGAAACCGTGAAGCTACTGAAAATGTTAATAACAACTCCAATGACAACGGCAGAAGCAGAAAGATGCTTTTAAACTTTGAAGAGAATCAAAACTTGTTTGTGCAGTACTATGACGAATGAGAGACTGTTCTAGCAATGATATCAGTTGAAAATATAATGATAACAGAAATGAATGATTTTAATTAACAAATAATAACCATTTTGTTACACTGAAGAGCCGACGCACTGATTTTCTTTTCCAGTAATATTAAGGTCAGCAGCTCGGTCATCCATACTTCCATCATTATTATTATTATTATTATTATTATTATTATTATTATTATTATTATTATATATTATTATACTGTTGTGTGAAACTTGTAATGACGCGGTCCCTCCATTCCTGCAGTTATTTAGTGTTGATCTTTCCTTCTCTTTCTCTGAAGTTTGTATTATTCTGCCCCTCTTAGTGGCAGCACCTGGAAGAGTCTTAAATCTGAAACAAGTAGAATAACCGTCTCGTGTGTGCTAACAACTTGCTCCTTGGACAAGTTACTGGCCACAAGAGGACAAGAATGGAATGATTCCTTCCAGTATCGGAGAATTTAAGTGTGTAGGGAACTACTTAATGTCTGTTATTGACGATCCAGTTCCCCTGAACTAGCGATTCACCTACACTACCATGTTACGTGTGTTTGGTAACCTGTGAAGATGAATTAATGGCGGGTACTGACCTACGGCGAGCTCCATTTGCTCTTCAATCATCCTCATCAAAATTGATTGTCCGTGTGTATCGGTAGGATAGGGTTGGTGCTGTTCCTGTTCTTGGCGATTAGGGATGGATGAGGCGGGCGTGGCTCCCACCCACCACACAACACACCACACCCAACACACCAGGAGCAGCTGGCGCCCCATGGTCACTCCCATGTAGCGACGACACGCAGATGTGACGGCCAGTGACACGGGGACTGTCAACTGTCACACTCTCCGTCCAGACAAACACAAGCCTCCCTGATGTTGCACTTGATGAATGTTGCCACCTCCCGTGATGCACCAACCCTCACGCCATCCGTCAACCATGTTCAACACACACCAAATAAACAAACTTAACAGATACATTAAAATAATAAAACCAACATCTTATTCCTCGGGACAAATATTAATAATTATTTCGAGGTAGGTAAAACTGTAAGAAGATAGCAGCCTGCTTTCCCAGCACTGGTAACCACAGACGCAGGCTGGTGCGCCCGCTGGTTCTCTAGTGTACAGCCCGCACTCCACACACCCGTCCCCGTACTCCACACACCCGTCCCCGTACTCCACACACCCGTCCTCGCACTCCACACACCCGTCCTCGCACCCCACACACCCGTCCCCGCACTCCACACACCCGTCCTCGCACCCCACACACCCGTCCTCGCACCCCACACACCCGTCCCCGTACTCCACACACCCGTCCTCGCACCCCACACACCCGTCCTCGCACCCACACACCCGTCCTCGCACTCCACACACCGTCCCCGCACTCCACACCCGTCCTCGCACCCCACACACCCGTCTCCGTACTCCACACACCCGTCCTCGCACCCCACACACCCGTCCTCGCACTCCACACACCCGTCCCCGTACTCCACACACCGTCCTCGCACTCCACACACCCGTCCTCGCACCCCACACACCCGTCCTCGCACTCCACACACCCGTCCCCGTACTCCACACACCCGTCCTCGCACCCCACACACCGTCCTCGCACCCCACACACCCGTCTCCGTACTCCACACACCCGACCTCGCACCCCACACACCCGTCCTCGCACCCCACACACCCGTCTCCGTACTCCACACACCGACCTCACTCATTTGGAAAGTCTCTGCACATCAATAAACTTGGGAAACCCCAGAACAATAAAATTTGAGACAAGAAAATATGTTTGGGAAGTTGATATATCAATGTATTTCCAAGTACACTACATCAATATATTTGGGAAGCCATTTAGATCAATATATCTGTGATGACACTGGATTAATAAATTTAGTACACCATATCAATACAGTTGGTATATATAAACAGGAAGTGCCTCGTATTGACCAATAAGCCTTCTACAGCTTACTATATCTAGTTTCTTCATATCACTATCACTATCTACCCTTCTTTCCCTAACTGAAAATTACAGAACAAACTAGAATGGATGAGGTTTATTCATAAATAGAGTAAACACAATAATACATATTACAGCGAGATATACATTAATATTAGTAATCTTTCTAGTAAAATCTGGAAGGATTCATCATAATATATATATATATATATATATATATATATATATATATATATATATATATATATATACAAATAATAAGGATACAAAGGTACAATCTACACTTGTTTACAACAGACCACCCCCCACACTGCCTACACTCTACACCTGATCTCCAAGTCTAAGTCTCAAATATTAAAGACTGTTGAAAGTGTGATTTGGTGGTAAACAAATGGTATTATTTAGTGTTTAATGGATGAGAGATGCAGATAGAGACAGAGACCGACAGAGTGAGAAACAAAGAAACATAATGAAAGAAACGGGAACAGAGAGAAAATAATGACACAGGAGAACGAAAGTAAATTATTATAACACCTGTTCAACAAACTCTTCTGTTTGTCTTCCAGGTGGGTAACAGGTGGGTGTCCAGTGGGTAGCAGGTGGATGACTATGGGGTAGTATATGTCTAACAAGTGGATGACAATATTACAGTAGGTGGATTACAAGGCGATAGCAAGTAGATGAAAACTGGATAGTAGGTGGATGACAAGTGGATAGCATATGGATGTTGGGCGGGGGAACAGGTGGATGAAAGGTAGAAAGCCTGTGAGAGATGGTGTAGGTGGATGACAGCTGGGAGACAGTTGACCAGCAGATATATGACAGGTAGGCAGGACGCTGGTGGCAGCTGAGCACCAGGTGATGACGGGTCGACGATCATAAAAATGTTGTAGTGTTCAACTGGTGGACAGCAGGTAAAGTTTGAACAGTAGGCGGATGGGGGCGGCTAGCAAGTGAATTGTGTGGCTAGCAGGCGGATGAGCACTAGCAGGCGGATAGGGATGGATGCTGCTACGGCTGGTGGGGCGAAGATAAATGAATGTTGTTAGTAACCACAATGAACCCTATATAAATCGTATGGCGATGTTAAGATGATGATATTCTCTTAACTAACAGGTTACGTTTTTAATTACTCGTAATCAACGTTACAAATGTGACTTAAGAAAAGTAATGGCTCACAGAATTGTACGTTTTATTTGCTTGGGTTTGCATGTTCTGATTAGGATAAAAGGTGGACTTTTTACACAGTGGCAGATCAAGGGAACGGACTGACTCTTAACACAAGGCAAAGAACGGCAAGACATTCATAATTTCAGCGACTCTTGGATAGAAATATTTCACGGTGTTGACACCAACAAGATGACTAAACTAAAATAGTGACGAGAAGATGGAAACATCATCACGATGGCAACAATATGTTATGGCAAAACTACGGTGGAAACTAAACTTTCTTTGAAAAGCAGTGCCATTTTAGAACGATAATTATTTCAGGATGGTAACATGAGTTTATATAGATGTATGTATATACCTTTATTTGTGGCACATGTTACCATCTTGAAAGAATTCTCGTTCTAAAATGGCACTGCCATTCAGAGTTTCCACCGTGGTTTTGCCATAACATATTGTTACCATCGTGATGATGTTCCACATATATATTTGCACCAATTTAATACAACAATAATAGCAGAGCTGAGACAGGAAGAAAATCAGTATTCCATACTCTTAATTGTGTCGCCATTACTCCGAAGCTTGGGAAGTTTGTCTGTAATATCTTCCCGGAACCTTCTGAAGCCTGGCCGCCGCCTCCGGCCATGGCGGCGGCGAGGCGGACGGAAGGTGTCGTCGTAGTAGTCCAGTGTGGCGTATGGGTCCAGCACCTGCAAGTTATGTCCAAGTTACCATTGGAAGCACTCATTACCAAGTTATTAGTGGTAATAGGCGAAATCAGGAATATTTAAGGTTGATGGAACATTATGAAAAAAAAGTCAAAATAAAGATTGATAATGTATATAGATATGAATACTTGTAGAAAACTGCACTTGTCAACTTATTATCAGAGAGGACAGAGGCAAGAGGTGTTAATACCTACCCTGTGTGGTAGTGTAGGAGGGCCGTACACGGGGGCAGGCTCGTTGACCCCGTACTCTGGGGGGGAGGGCAAGTACACCCGGGGGACCCAGAGTGTACAGGGGGTCGTAAGTACCCTGTGGCTGTGTGTAGCTTGTTGACGGTGCCTTATACGCTGTATCCGGCTCCTTTATATGTTGTTGACGGTGCCTTATACTCGGATTCTGGCTCCTTATATGTTGTTGACGGTGCCTTATACATGTATCCGGCTCCTTATATGTTGTTGACGGTGCCTTATACGCTGTATCCGGCTCCTTATATGTTGTTGACGGTGCCTTATACGCTGTATCCGGCTCCTTATATGTTGTTGACGGTGCCTTATACTCAGATTCTGGCTCCTTATATGTTGTTGACGGTGCCTTATACACTGTATCCGGCTCCTTATATGTTGTTGACGGTGCCTTATACGCTGTATCCGGCTCCTTATATGTTGTTGACGGTGCCTTATACTCAGATTCTGGCTCCTTATATGTTGTTGACGGTGCCTTATACGCTGTATCCGGCTCCTTATATGTTGTTGACGGAGCCTTATACACTGTATCCGGCTCCTTATATGTTGTTGACGGTGCCTTATACACTGTATCCGGCTCCTTATAGGTTGTTGATGGTGCCTTATACTCAGATTCTGGCTCCTTATATGTTGTTGACGGTGCCTTATACATTGTATCCGGCTCCTTATATGTTGTTGACGGTGCCTTATACACTGTATCCGGCTCCTTATATAGTGTTGACGGTGCCTTATACACTGTATCCGGCTCCTTATATAGTGTTGACGGTGCCTTATACTCAGATTCTGGCTCCTTATAGGTTGTTGATGGCGCTTTATACAGCATATCTGGTTCCTTATATGTTGTTGATGGTGACTTATATTCGGGTTCTGGCTCCTTATAGGTTGTTGATGGCGCCTTATACACCGTATCAGGCTCTTTATAGGATGTTGACGGTGCCTTATACAATGTATCTGGCTCCTTATAGGTAGTTGAAGGAGCTTTATACCCTGAATCTGGTTCTTTGTAGGTTGTTGATGGTGCCTTATATTCTGAATCGGGCCCTTTGTAGGTTACTGCTGGTGCTTTATATTCAGACTCCGGGGCCTTATATTCTGGTTCTGGAGCCTTGTATGCTGGAGCTGGTGGTTGGTAATCATATCCTGCTTTTGGAGCCTTGTATTCGGATGCTGGAGCCTTGTATTCTGGTTCTGGAGCCTTGTATGCAGGAGCTGGTGGTTGGTAATCATATCCTGCTTTTGGAGCCTTGTATTCGGATGCTGGAGCCTTGTATTCTGACTCTGGTGCTTTGTATGCAGGAGTTGGTGGTTGGTAATCATATCCTGCTTTTGGAGCCTTGTATTCTGGTTCTGGAGCCTTGTATGCAGGAGCTGGTGGTTGGTAATCATATCCTGCTTTTGGAGCCTTGTATTCGGATGCTGGAGCCTTGTATTCTGACTCTGGTGCTTTGTATGCAGGAGCTGGTGGTTGGTAATCATATCCTGTTTTGGAGCCTTGTATTCGGATGCTGGAGCCTTGTATTCTGGTTCTGGAGCCTTGTATGCAGGAGTTGGTGGTTGGTAATCATATCCTGTTTTTGGAGCCTTGTATTCGGATGCTGGAGCCTTGTATTCTGGTTCTGGAGCCTTGTATGCAGGAGTTGGTGGTTGGTAATCATATCCTGCTTTTGGAGCCTTGTATTCGGATTCTGGAGCCTTGTATTCTGGTTCTGGAGCCTTGTATGCAGGAGCTGGTGGTTGGTAATCATATCCTGCTTTTGGAGCCTTGTATTCGGATGCTGGAGCCTTGTATTCTGGTTCTGGAGCCTTGTATGCAGGAGCTGGTGGTTGGTAATCATATCCTGCTGTTGGAGCCTTGTATTCTGGTTCTGGTGCCTTATATTCGGATTTTGGAGCCTTATATTCAGATTCTGGAGCCTTGTATTCTGACTCTGGTGCTTTGTACGCAGGAGTTGGTGGTTGTAATCATATCCTGCTTTAGGAGCCTTGTATTCGGATGCTGGAGCCTTGTATTCTGACTCTGGTGCTTTGTATGCAGGAGTTGGTGGTTGGTAATCATATCCTGCTTTCGGAGCCTTGTATTCAGATTCTGGAGCCTTATATTCGGATTTTGGAGCCTTGTATTCGGATTCTGGTGCCTTGTATTCAGATTTTGGAGCCTTGTATTCGGATTCTGGAGCCTTGTATTCGGATTCTGGAGCCTTATATGCAGATGACGGAGGGGAGTAGTCGTATCCTTTCTTCGGAGACTTGTATTCTTGCTCCGGAGCCTTGTACTCCTCTTTAGGGGCTTTGTACTCTGCTGGTGGGGCCGTATATGTGTCTGCAACAGGACTAGAGGAAATCGGGGAACTGTAACCTGCCTGCGGTGCAATGTAATACGTAGAAGAAGGTGGGGCCACATACTGGGGCGCCACTACTCCATAAGATGGACTTACTCCAAAATGAGGATTGACGCCATACGAAGGTGTCACTCCATAAGACGGCGTGATGCCAAATGATGGGGTAACTCCGTATGAGGGAGTAACTCCAAAGGGAGAGGAGTAGGTAGGATAGACTGAAGGGTTGTAGACATATCCAGCAGGAATTGGCTGTGAAGGAGAATGCGAAATGACAGAGTGAAAAGGCAAAGGAGAATGTCCGGCCGAGAGAAGAGACAGTGCTTTTTCTGCCTTTCTTCGTTTTCTTTGGGTATTTTTTTCCTTTTGCTATCAATGTTTTCATCAATCAATGGCTGTGAGGGTCGTGTGAGAATGGTGTGAGGTGTGTTAAGGGGATGAGAGATACGAGACAAGTGATGTTGGGCGGGAAGCTTAGCATAAGTATCCTCAGTTTTGGACTCTTCTGTGACCAACTTTGTGTTGTTTGTGACTCTTGTCTCGTTTGTCCTCTGTTTGATAGCATCATGAATTATGGTTTCGTCAATCCTCCCATCACCCAGTATGCCAAGATCTAATGGCGCCTTGACTATCTCCTCCAGGGAGATGATCTCATTGGGGAATGTTTTCGCAATGAATTCCTCCTGGATAAAGGAGAGAATAGTAGGCTCCCTCGCGATCTTCAGGCTGTTGGAGTCCACAGCTGGTGGTCCTACAATGGCTCCAACCGCCACCATTAACACCCACCACCGCTCCTGAAAAAGGTATTCATCTATTAATCACCCATATATCTAGAATATACTGCTGTTGTTGCCTACTGACTGCTATAACTGCTGCCCAGTTAGGTGAAATATTAAGGTTTTTTATATTGTTAACGTAACATTTAGGTTACAATTTGGAAGCTGATATATATTGTAAAATAGTACGTATAGTTAACTATTAGAGCGGTGAGACAGCCATTAACAAAAGTGTATTTAAAATTTGCTCCTTCCTGATAGCTATGACATAATAAATGTAATAGGTTGTCTGAGCTTTATTGGGTTATGTGTGGCCCAATAATGGATATGATGTGTCGAAGGGCGCATCGCCAGTTTTTTGTGCAAAGGGTAGAAATCGAGCCCGAAGCGCTAGGCTTTTGTATCTATTGTAAACCGGGTAACGCCCTGCTTGATGGGTACTTACGGCAGTGGGCTAGGCTTCCCGGCCTGTTTACGGGCTATTCATGCCGGTGCCACCTATTGGGTGCTTAATATTCATCACCCACTCAAAGCCACGCGCTCATCAAAAACCTTTCTCCTCCCTGGTGCCATTTCTAGGTGCCACTTCCTAGTATACACGGTGCCCAGGAGAGCTTTGCCTGACCCCATCATTCGGCTTTATTATATCAACTCATATATGCTTGCCACAACTTCTTCTAATCTGGATTATTCATGTATACACATTCATCATGCATACTCTTTCAATATTTCTGTATGTTTATAGCTTGTCTCTTCATTTACACATGTAATGTTATTCAATATTAGACACTTATGTCAGTGGGTAACTAGTAATGTTAATTATTTAGGATTACAGGTTCATAGGTGATATGCGTCCTTCGTTATTATGTTAAGTGCACCATTATAATTTTGGGATGAATTCCCTAACCTTGAATACTTTATTTACGTTCTACTATGTCGTGTGCATGTGTAGAATAGGTATACATGTACAGGTATTAAGGTCACTTAACATGTATCCCTGCACACGCATACCATAGGCTGCAACTCGTAGTTGCAAATCTTAGCAACTGTAGTTGCAACTTACTAGAAACCGCGAAACTGCAATAAACCCAGAAGCTTCAAATGAAAATTACAAGCAACTTCAGTTGCAAATTTCCATGAAACTTGCAGTTGCACATATTTTAGTTAAATTAATAACATTTAGATCGCCTATGTTGTTTGTTCACCCTCACGCACAAAAAATAATAATTATTTAACGAAGTAGAAATTTTATCCGAACAAGAAGTACTTTTATCCATCATATAGCCGAATATTCCGAATAACTGGGGATATATATAAGTTTGAGAAGGCAGGACAAGACAAGCCTGGGCAGGGCGCATGTGCCGGTACGCTAGAAGATATAAATGTAGCTTAAAGGCATTTTTGGTGTTACAAATACAAAAAATACACCGCTATTTCTATGTATTTTTAAGCAAATGTTAAGTAATGCCACCGCAATCTATTTCCGTTGGAGAGTGAGGAGAGAGGAGCGCGGTGACCATTAATTACCCAACCATTGTGTCCAGCCACAAGGCCGCCGCAGGTCAGCAGTCATCAGTGCTCCGGCAGCCAGTAAAATGCGTCAGGTGTTTTCATGGTCGTGGGTTTAACAACGAAAATATCAGGTAAGAATCATCATCATAACCTGTAAAGTACGCAACCAGTGAAAAAAAAACTGACAAGATAATATGACTTGAGGTGTTGGTCACCGCAACATGGCAGCGTTGTATTTAGGTAATTCTCGAGACATTTCGAGAGCTGGAGATTTGTGCTTTAGTATTCAATTTTCATTCGTTTGTAACTGACAAGAAGACGCTTTTATTTAAGACTGGCGCGTCTTATATACATCAGGTTGGCAATTTTTTCGTACTGACAGACTAAAGTCGATGCTGGGCTGCCAGGAACAGGTAAAATTAATTACTGTATATTAAACTGGTGGATCCTCACATACAATTAATAGTATCCTTGTAATGTGAGTTATTTCACTAGCAAGGAAACGCTGGCACGTTTTCTTACACCTGATGCCTCTGCACATCCAACAGCAAATAGGTACTTGGAGTTAGACAACTGTTGTGATTTGCATTCTCTGAAAGGTCAGTCGTTGGACTTGGTATATCTTGATAAGCCTAATAGGATTCTTGTCTTCAACCTAGGAAACTCATGACACCAAAATGTGTACCTGGCTTCTCTGTGTATATTACATTGAGTTTACTTTAGCTCTGGATGAAATTTAGGACTTAAGTATATATGGTGGTTGGCAGTTGTGGTGGCCTTAATAACCCTCCAGAGGTTGGAAGACCTTACGGCAGTGCCGCAGGCCAACACGAAGCACTACATTAATGTCACATTACCACAAGCGTGTTACACAAGTTCTTAGACTGGGATCATTAATTATGAACAACAGTCGTTGTTTAAGTACCAACATTATAGGGTTATTTTTAAATTTATTGAATATTAGATGAATACTAAATCAATACTAAATCTCATCTCTCTTGCAGGCGATGAGTAACAATAACGTGGCTAAAGTAATTTGAATAGACACACACACTAGAAGGTGAAGGGACGACGACGTTTCGGTCCGTCCTGGACCATTCTCAAGTCGATTCTCAAGTTATCTCTCTTCCCTTCTCCCCCCCTTCTCCCTATCACCTCCCTTCTCCACCTTTCTACCCTCCTCTCCCCTTCTCGTTCCCTTTTTCCCAATTTCCCCCCTCTCTTCGCCTCTCCACCTTTCTCACCCCTCCTTCCCTCTCATCCTACATCCCCCCTTCTCTTTCCCCTCTCTCCTCCTAGCCCCCTTGTATTCCCCACTCTCCTCTGCATCCCACCTTCTCTCTCTCTTTAAAAATTTAATATAATTAGATAAACCCTTATTTTATCCATTAACATAATGGATAAACGTTAAGCTTTTGCTGTACAGTAAAAACTTCAAGGAGACTTTTACAGCACGTGGAGAGAAAGTCAGCTTGTGACTTGAGGATAATTGAACACTTTCATGCTTCATGACACATGTGGCGAGCATGAAGAGAAACGCTGAAACAGCAACATGTTTTTGAGGACCTAACAGCCCATCCTTAAAAACAAATGCCAGAGTCCATTCTATGCACCCGCTAACGAGAGGACAACAGAGAAACAGGAGACCGGATTCTCTCTCGCACCCTCCTTGGGTTTGTACAGTTATAGAATATATGTGTGGATCAGAGACTTGTATTTGTTTGACCCTTCTCTGGTGGATATTAGGTCACTAAAAATGCGTCTTTTGGGTCGACTGCTGGATAGAATGGACTTAGTCTGAGGATGGGTTGAAGAAAGTTCAGGTAAGCGAATGTTATCGAGTTGCTGCAGGTTCGCAGCAGATGGTCGACAGATTGCACCAACTCTCTCAAACACACACGTTTCCCTTGTGGTTCCTGTCGTTTTCTACACTTTTCTTCTGGCTTGTAATGCTCTTAGTTTCTCAAGTTGTATTATCGCTGTATAATTGTATCAGTATATAATTTAATCCAGTTTAGTATTATCGTTTTAGCATGGACACACACAAAAGATTGGTCCAAGAACGGAGAGGATTGGAGAACGAGGAAAGACTGAGGTAACTGGACTTTACTACAGTAGATAGAAAACAAGAAGACATGATTGCGACGTATAAGTTCCTAAACGACATTGGTAGATTTGATAAGGATGAAATGTTTAGTAGGTACGAGAGACCACTGATGGAAGCTTGAGACGCGGATGAGCCATAAGGCTCTAAGGAAACATTTATTTAACCAACGAGCAGTGAGTAAATGCAATATGATCGTAAGACATTGCGCTGTAGAATATTTAATTACTTCCATACCAGCACAGTACTCGAGGATTTGCATTTCTTTAAAAATTATTAAGGATTCCAGACCACTGCTATTGTGCTTGCTTGTGTGGTGGTGTGCATTAGTTAAATTATCAGGCACCTTGTACACCCATCCTGTGAGTGGCATTGTATAATGTTACTGATGAGCATAATAGGCTCTCAATGTGCCTAAATATTAGACTAAGCAAATTAAAACATTGATGAGCTAGTTACAGTTTGTTAACATATACATATCATCATCTTCATCATCACTATACTGTATTCAATTTTGGTTTCTTTACCTTCGTTAATTAACTGATTATGTAAAATCATAAATAATTTACCATTGTACACGAAAATTGTTGTTCAGTCGTAAGGGATTGTTATAATAATTATTGTTCTTACATTCATTGTCTGACTCTGCGCAATCTTAGTTTGGTGTTAAGTATTAGGCTTACGAACCACAGGAGTGGTTAATAATGCTGCGACTAAGCTAATATTGCAGTTATTATTTTCTTTAGATGAAGAAATTTAGTTTTCTTTACAGAAATAAAAATAAAATATTAATAGATGTAAAAGGTTTTCGTACTATATTATTTATATAGTACGAAAACCCATATTTCAGTCAAATATCAGTACAAGTTCAATATACTTACCATTGTAAGACTTAAAGGTTGCAGTCCCTTAAATGTCTTTTGTTCTTCAGTGTGACAAGAAACACATTAGCTCGAAACGCGCACTAGTAGACAAAATAATATTTGCACTTTATAATCCAAAAACAAATTTGTATTTGCCACCGAAAAAAACACTAGAAAATTACACTGTTAACTTTCCTGCGCGACTTGACGTTATGAGGATTACTTTCGCACTGACTTGAAGTGGTCAGTAATAAGGCTTATATAGCGGGGGTGAGGCCCGTGAGAGGTAGTTGAGTGGGGAGGGGGAGGAGGGTGGCAGGAGAGAGAGGCATGTATTAAGACAGTCTACTGTCACTTGCAAGGGCGCCCTTGTGACCAAATGCTTCAAAACACGCCGCCATTTTGGATAATATCTTGAGACTTCCAAAGTATTGTCTCAACCTTTTCAAAATATTAATAATCAAATTACTCTGTTTTCGAATTCTGAGAAGTATTACTAAACTCTCAGGTTCTTATAATGTTAAAATGTGTTACTATTATTTAGAGGATATGCACAAACGTAAGCTGATAATGAAACAAATAATGTAGATGTGTGATACGCCGCCACTCAACGCTAGGCTTGGGGGGGTTATCTTCGTTGTTATTATTAGCGTTATTATCGTGATCTGCTGGTGTTTTCATGACCCAACAATTAATTAATCACGTCTATTGTTATGGTCATTTTCCTCCCACTACATTGCGCCAATTAAATGTTAAATGTCTAAGTAACTCAAGAGGGAATTGTTTTGGAGTTAGGATTGAAGGTGCCTGGAGGTTAAAAAGCTACCACAACAGGCACTGGCCAGCCAACATGTATACCTTGTCAAAGATCACATCATTTCTACACACAACCAGACGATCTTCAGATATATCCTGACCCACGATGTAATATAGGTGCCATGATAATGGGAGATTAGACCTATAAAAGGCACCACATATGAGGCTCTCTCATCAAATTATAAGCATGACAATACAGGGTAAGTTTATCTGGTCCTTTGATTGGGTAATCACCTGAATCTGAGGTGGGTGATGGTTGAGGTGGGTGATGGTTGAGGTGGATGGTGGAGGGTGATGGTTGAGGTGGATGGTGGAGGGGTGGGGTTGAGGTGGATGGTGGAGGGGTTGTATTAGCATTATTATTATAATCGTTATTATAAAAATGGGTCGAGGAACTGGAGGCCAATCTGTCAGCCATAAGATGAGAGGCTGACACAGAAGCACAGGCGGGGCACAGAGACTGACATACACACACACCGACAACAAACACATAAACAAAGAAATGTATAAAGTTTTGTCAAGATCCTGGCCACAGTTGCCATAATGGGGACATTCCTCAGGTGGCCATCACTCAGCATGACCACAGCCGTTATAATAATGGTCTGGTATCATTGTGAACATGTAATCTTGTGGCGCTTGTCAATACTCTTCCACGTGAATTGTGATCATTCTTGTGGCAATTGGTGCGCGCCAGAGCGTGTGTGTGGATACTATCCTTCAGGAACTTGGACACAGATCCCATCCGTTCTTGATATAAGGGGACTGAGCTATGAAGAAGGACCGAGGGAACTGGACCTCACTACACTGGAAGAACAAAGGACTAGGGCTGACATGATATCGACGTACAAGATAAGAAAAGGGAGATTGACAAAGTAGATATAGAAGCAATGCTCAAATATGGAACAGTAAAACGAGAGGACATAACTGGAAACACAGATGAGCCACAGAAATGTCAGAATGACCTTGTTCAGTCTAAGAGTCGTAAATAAGTGGAACGGGCCAGATGAGGAAGCTCTCGAAGCTAATTCGATATTCAACTTATAAACGTAAATATGATAGGAGAAACGAATAAAATGAGTCACTGTACATTAAATCAATGTTGGTCGAAAGGCGGGGCTTAAGAGCAGATGCTCGACCTTACAATCTCAACTAGGTGAATACAAATATATTCCCAGGAAGCAGCTGTTTAACTCCCAAGTACCTATTTGCTGCTAGGTGAACAGATGCATCAGCTGAAAGAAACTCTGCCAATTAGTTTCTGCCTCGACCAGGAATTGAACCCGGGCCCGTGGACTATTAATCGCGAACACTGTGTGTGTGTGTGTGTGTGTGTGTGTGTGTGTGTGTGTGTGTGTGTGTGTGTGTGTGTGTGTGTGTGTGTGTGTGTGTGTGTGTGTGTGTGTGTACTCACCTATTTGTGCCTGCAGGATCGACCTCTGGGTTTTGGACTCCGCCTTTCTAGCCGCCGGTTGTTTAAAGCGATGACTCCTGTCCTGGTTCCCTATCATGTCTACTTTTGATATTATGAAGAGAGTTTGCTTCCACAACCTGCTCCTTTAGTTCATTCCATTTTCTCACTACTTTCAAGCTAAATAAAAACTTTCTAACATCTCTGTGACTCATCTAAGTTTCCAGCTTCCACCGATGCCCCTTGTTCTGCTGGTATTCAGTGTGAACATTTCGTTTATTTCCACTTTGTCAATTCCCCTGAGTATTTTATACAACGGTATCATATCTCCTCTCTTCCTCGTTTTTTCTAGCGTCGTCAGGTTCAGTTCCTTCAGTCGCTCTTCTGAAGGATTCATCCCTTGCAATTCGGGGACGAGCCTCGTCGCAAACTTGTGAACCTTTTACAGTATCCTTATGTTTCTTCAGGTGGGGGTTTCATGACGGTGCGGCATACTCTAAGACTTGTTTCACGTAGCAGTGTAAAGCGCCCTAAATGCCTCCTTTCAAAGGTTTATGAATGATGTTCAAAACTTTTGCCAGTGTAGAGTACACTGTTATCGTTATCCTATTTATATGTGCCTCAGAAGTTAGATTTGGGGTTACGTCCAATCCCGAGTCTCTTTCTCGAATCGTTTCGGATCAGTAGTTTCCCTTCTAGTAGGTAGGTAGCGAGGATGAAAAATGAAACACTTAAGCGCTAATGAAGGTTTTTTTTTTTTGAGATATATACAAGAGTTGTTACATTCTTGTACAGCCACTAGTACGCGTAGCGTTTCGGGCAGGTCCCTGAAATACGAACCCCTGCCGCGAAGAATCGTTTTTTCATCCAAGTACACATTTTACTGTTGCGTTAAACAGAGGCTACAGTTAAGGAATTGCGCCCAGTAAATCCTCCCCGGCCAGGATACGAACCCATGACATAGCGCTCGCGGAACGCCAGGCGAGTGTCTTACCACTACACCACGGAGACTGTCTAGCTAAAGACAGTTAGCTAAAGTGGTGTTACAGGAAGCGTTATTGAGAACTATATATTTGTAAAACACGTTTGTGGCTAGCGTGGAGATTTCAAAGCGTCATTGAGTCATGATCTCGCCGGCTTGGATATATTAATGTTATATGAGTAATGTTTTTTTGTAGGCCCCAAACTCTGTTCTCTGCTTTGATCGATTAAAGTGGTTATAAACAGGAGATGCCAATAGGTGGTTTCATTCATATATTCAATAAGTGATCGGCGACTAAAAAATATTAAGTACAAATATACAATCTTTGGCTGGTATTTCATACAAATAATATTTGACTCTGTACTAAAAATATTACATCAAATAAGCCAGTACAGTATATAGTTAGGCTAAGAGTGACATGAAGTGGATTAATGGGCTCTGTGAGTGGCCAGCGAGCCGAGCTTGCTGGCCACTCACAGAGCTGGGCTTGCTGGCCACTCACAGAGCTGGGCTTGCTGGCCACTCACAGAGCTGGGCTTGCTGGCCACTCACAGAGCTCGGCTTGCTGGCCACTCACAGAGCTGGGCTTGCTGGCCACTCACAGAGCTGGTTATGGTGTCGTATTTCAGATATAATTGTTTCATAAAGCTAGTGACCTCGGCACAAGTATAGTATAGAACCTAACTGGCTTTAACGATATTATTTATTTATTTATTTTTATATTTATTATTATATTTATTTATTTACATTTGTTATAATTATCTCATGAGACAACTGACAGCTGTTAGATTATCTATTGCGCTGACTAGTATAAACTTTATGGGTATATGTAGATAAATGATCCATTATTAGTAATTAACAATACTTAAATATAACAATACAACTTAAATATTTACATAAATATTAATCAAAATAATGAAGTGGAATGAATAACGTAGTGAAAGCTCTTTTTACACACACACACACACATATATATGTGTATTTGTGTATATATAAGCATCGCCTACAGGTGTCGGAGCAATTTTTATTTAAGATATTGAAGATATATTTATAGGGAATGAAGTAGGTCATAAATATTGCATTTCTCTCGCAGCAAGTGTTTGCAATAATGATATGATGACGCAGACCTCTTGCTTAAATCATTGCAACATGTAGACGACAGATGGACAAGCTGCTGATCTAAACACTGGTGCAGTGAAGGATGCTTCTCACTGTTTCCCAAGATACTTTTATATCTCATGTAAGTCATCAGTAACCAGAGTTAGCGGAGAAGTGCTTGTTGTTCTCAGTTGTATACATAGTTAGGTACAGCAACACACGCGCACATACACACACACACATATACACATAAACAAACACACACACACACACACACACACACACACACACACACACACACACACACACACACACACACACACACACACACACACACACACATACACACACACACACACACACACGATCCAAGCACTTAAACGTGTTGTTGAAACATTTGCAAGACAGTGTGTGAATGACTGGTTTAGACGTTACGTATAATATAAGTGGTGTTATCATGGAATGTGTTAACTATGCTGGCTGAGCACTCTACCCTCATAATTACCTCACCTCTGATACCACCAAAGGAAACTCAAGGTAATCTCGTGTGATAGCTCTTGATGACGATATCAAGACCAGTTTGTTGTGAAGAGTTGTTAATATAATTACGAGACGTCTATGTATATCGACAGTTTGGAAGTCAAATTGAATAAATTTGGAGAGACAACCAGTATGGCCGCATCCTCAACCACAGCTGGAACCAGAAGGAAGATCACAGCTACAACTACAACCACAATTACAACATCTACAACCATAGTTACAATATCTATAATCACAATTACAATCGTAACCACAACCATAAATGCAAATATAATAAGAACAATTACAACCACAACAAGGACTACCATCACAATTACAACTACGCACAAGCACAATGTGTAGTTGTGTGTAGGCGCAAGCACAGCTAGGTGAGTACAACTACAATCACAACCATAGCTAATGTCAAAGCTACAACCCGAACAATCCCGAAGCGTGACTAACCTTGCCTCTAATAACAGGTAATTTTTCCTCATTCTTATATGCACGTTCGGGGGGGGGGGAGATAAGAGATAGTAGTGGTGTTCGTAGTGGTGGTGATGATGGTGGTAGTGGTGCTGGTGGTGATAGTGGTGGTGATGGTGGTGGTGATGGTGGGTGTATCATGTTAGGTGTATTTAAATACAACTGATGATGTATTTAAAGATTATATGTTTTCTGTCATCTGTTTAACCTTCATACTGAACACCTCTCGGAGATTGTGTGTGTGTGTGTGTGTGTGTGTGTGTTGTGTGTGTGTGTGTGTGTGTGTGTGTGTGTGTGTGTGTGTGTGTGTGTGTGTGTGTGTGTGTGTAACATTATTTATTTGGATGTTTTTGTTGTTGGTTACTTTAATTTGCGTTTCGCTGCTTGTGGTGTCTCCAGAAGGCCAGCCACCCACAGTGCCGCTTCCATATGCTGTCCTCTGCTCGCTTCTAATTTGGGATTCTTGCTCATAGTCTTACTTAAAGTTATTAAAAAATATCCAAGACTGCACCAGACATCTAGTGAGAACTGAAATTAATTCGTAGGTAATTCTGAATCTCCAACTTACATTCTGAAATGTAACATTCTTACATTCTGTCTTACATTCTGAATCTCCAACACAGAAGAGGCATGTGTGTGGTGTACCTGTATATTCAACCCATTGTCAGGCCATGCTGGTGCAAGTTACGGCCGACCCAACAACCCCAGAGTACGCCTCAGCCCATCTAGCTGTTACACCTATCCTTACACCCCTATCCTTTATGTGAGTGTTTGTAACACTTGGAAAGATGTGGGTGGTGAGAGTGGGTGGGAATGGCCAGGATAACGGCCACTAGTAGTGTAGTGAAGGATGTGGGCGGTGAGAGTGGGTGGGAATGACCAGGATAACGGCCACTAGTAGTGTAGTGAAGGATGTGGGCGGAGAGTGGGTGGGAATGGCAAAGCTTAGTAATTTACCAAGTCAGACATCTTGTTAATGACACAGACACTGAAAGACACTTTCAGCGCTGCCAGACACTGAAAGCGACCAGTTCCAGCCTGCAACAGCCAAAGTAACTACACAGACCTAAAATGATGTGTTCAAATTAATACTATATCATTATTAATAGTATTAACTGATAAAAGTAATAATTAACAATAAAAATAAAAGTAACAGCATTAATAACAATACTACTAATAATACAAATAATAATCCAGGCTAGCAGAGAAGAAGGAAGTGCGAGAGCACAAATATTACTTTACTTCTCATTTACGTCTCAAAATATTTTTACTTCTTAAAACCAAATGAGAAGCAACTTTCGTCACTAACGGTGCAAGACCGAGCAAGCGAATGTAATAAGTCACAGCGGGGCTTCCTGTCTGAGGTGTTGCATGGAAATTGCAACAGACAGCGAGTTAAGTGTTGCAGGCGCGCCACAGACGGCAGAAGTCTTGACTGTCGATGTCATCTTGAAGGTGTGAGTGTATCGACGACGCGGAGGAGAATGTACCGCCACATTTTGTTTGCTTATGTAACACTTGTACGGTACGTGTCATTGTAACCATACCTGTGCTTACCTGTGTCCACGGGAGCGGCCTCTAGCTCTTGGCCAACACCGTGTTTATCTATTGGGAACTTGGTGAGGTTATTTATCACCACATTCAAGTGCTCTGTCGTTTTGCCTCTTACAACTGTCAATGTTATTTTTTGTGTTTTATTTTAGCTTTTGGGCCTCTTAGTTTTATATCAACTGGTACAGTTGGGCTTAATCTGTCGTCTTAATCTCTCTCTCTCGTTCTTTTAAACTAAGATTAGGGTATATAAGATCTGTCAACTGACGTACCTAGTAAAACCGCAGGCAAGAGCTGTTATCCGACCTCAGCTCATCTGAAGCCTGATCCTAGAAACATTATTTCACGAGAATGTATTTTGAAACTATAACAAGAGGGAACTATCATAAAGGAACATTCCGACATTTGACATTTCCCGTTGATTGATATTCTTGATTATCTTGCTCATTAATTAATGACCCATGTATTACCTCCGCTTGCTGATATTATGGTCAATCTTAAGCTGTGTACAAAAGAATATAAATATACTTTTAATAATGAGTATTAATTACAGACTTTTGGAATGGCAATGGGGAATCTGTTATCTTCATTGCTTTCAATCTTGTGCATGGATTTTTGTGAAAATAAATTTGTTTGAAAAATTACCCCTGGAATCCTTTCATGGTTACATGTGTTGATGATATTTTGTGTATATGGCCTACAAATGTAAATACAGATGAATTTCTGGCTAAACTTAATGATCAAGTCACCTCTATAAAACTTACTATGGAGACTAAAATTGATAAATGTTTGTCATTCTTAGATACACTTATTCACAAGGAAGACTTTTCACTAAAGTTTAGTGTTACAGAAAGCCTACGAACAATTATTTTATGTTCATTATTTCTCAGGGCATAAATACAATGTGAAACAATACATTTTTTCTTAATGTATCTAGAGCTCTTCGGATTGTTAGTTCAGAATTCTCGGATGAAGAGTTTAAGAATATTGATTCTATTGGTCTCAAGCTTTGTTATCCACTGAGTTTTTGGAAGTTTGCCGTAGCAAAACACGTCATACATATTATAATAATATATGCAGTGAGAAAATACGCACCAAAAATGCGTTATGTTTACCATATTTTTCTGGGTTCCAAAATATTGTCATGGTCTTGAAACTTTTTTGATATACATGTGTTATTTAATTTCGAAAATCCTCTTGGAAAACTATTAGTTAGAAACAGTCCTCGTAGTGATAATCGTCATTTACAAAATACCATGTAAAGATTGTAATAGGTTCCATGTAGGACAAACATGCAAAGATTTGAAATTAAGAATTCGCAACATAAATACTTTGTAAGACACGGCCCAATTGTCTAATGCTTTGCTTGTTCATTTGTCAGAGAGTTCTCACCAAATTGAATGGGAGATGGCTTCCTCAGTAACGAATTGTAAAATAATTTCAATAGGAACATTATTGAATCTGGCTTAATACAGATTACAAAATCATGTAATTTGAACATTAGCAGTGGTTTGTATAATTTGGATATATTTTTGATTGATCAGTTAANAACAAATGGTATTATTAGTGTTTAATGGATGAGAGATGCAGATAGAGACAGAGACCGACAGAGTGAGAAACAAAGAAACATATGAAAGAAACGGGAACAGAGAGAAAATAATGACACAGGAGAACGAAAGTAAATTATTATAACACCTGTTCAACAAACTCTTCTGTTTGTCTTCCAGGTGGGTAACAGGTGGGTGTCCAGTGGGTAGCAGGTGGATGACTATGGGGTAGTATATGTCTAACAAGTGGATGACAATATTACAGTAGGTGGATTACAAGGCGATAGCAAGTAGATGAAAACTGGATAGTAGGTGGATGACAAGTGGATAGCATATGGATGTTGGGCGGGGGAACAGGTGGATGAAAGGTAGAAAGCCTGGAGAGATGGTGTAGGTGGATGACAGCTGGGAGACAGTTGACCAGCAGATATATGACAGGTAGGCAGGACGCTGGTGGCAGCTGAGCACCAGGTGATGACGGGTCGACGATCATAAAATGTTGTAGTGTTCAACTGGTGGACAGCAGGTAAAGTTTGAACAGTAGGCGGATGGGGGCGGCTAGCAAGTGAATTGTGTGGCTAGCAGGCGGATGAGCACTAGCAGGCGGATAGGGATGGATGCTGCTACGGCTGGTGGGGCGAAGATAAATGAATGTTGTTAGTAACCACAATGAACCCTATATAAATCGTATGGCGATGTTAAGATGATGATATTCTCTTAACTAACAGGTTACGTTTTTAATTACTCGTAATCAACGTTACAAATGTGACTTATTAGAAAAGTAATGGCTCACAGAATTGTACGTTTTATTTGCTTGGGTTGCATGTTCTGATTAGGATAAAAGGTGGACTTTTTACACAGTGGCAGATCAAGGGAACGGACTGACTCTTAACACAAGGCAAAGAACGGCAAGACATTCATAATTTCAGCGACTCTTGGATAGCAATATTTCACGGTGTTGACACCAACAAGATGACTAAACTAAAATAGTGACGAGAAGATGGAAACATCATCACGATGGCAACAATATGTTATGGCAAAACTACGGTGGAAACTAAACTCTCTTTGAATAGCAGTGCCATTTTAGAACGATAATTATTTCAGGATGGTAACATGAGTTTATATAGATGTATGTATATACCTCTTATTTGTGGCACATGTTACCATCCTGAAAGAATTCTCGTTCTAAAATGGCACTGCCATTCAGAGTTTCCACCGTGGTTTTGCCATAACATATTGTTACCATCGTGATGATGATTCCACATATATATTTGCACCAATTTAATACAACAATAATAGCAGAGCTGAGACAGGAAGAAAATCAGTATTCCATACTCTTAATTGTGTCGCCATTACTCCGAAGCTTGGGAAGTTTGTCTGTAATATCTTCCCGGAACCTTCTGAAGCCTGGCCGCCGCCTCCGGCCATGGCGGCGGCGAGGCGGACGGAAGGTGTCGTCGTAGTAGTCCAGTGTGGCGTATGGGTCCAGCACCTGCAAGTTATGTCCAAGTTACCATTGGAAGCACTCATTACCAAGTTATATGGTAATAGGCGAAATCAGGAATATTTAAGGTTGATGGAACATTATGAAAAAAAAGTCAAAATAAAGATTGATAATGTATATAGATATGAATACTTGTAGAAAACTGCACTTGTCAACTTATTATCAGAGAGGACAGAGGCAAGAGGTGTTAATACCTACCCTGTGTGGTAGTGTAGGAGGGCCGTACACGGGGGCAGGCTCGTTGACCCCGTACTCTGGGGGGGGAGGGCAAGTACACCCCGGGGGACCCAGAGTGTACAGGGGGGTCGTAATTGTAACCCTGTGGCTGTGTGTAGCTTGTTGACGGTGCCTTATACGCTGTATCCGGCTCCTTATATGTTGTTGACGGTGCCTTATACTCGGATTCTGGCTCCTTATATGTTGTTGACGGTGCCTTATACACTGTATCCGGCTCCTTATATGTTGTTGACGGTGCCTTATACACTGTATCCGGCTCCTTATATGTTGTTGACGGTGCCTTATACGCTGTATCCGGCTCCTTATATGTTGTTGACGGTGCCTTATACTCAGATTCTGGCTCCTTATATGTTGTTGACGGTGCCTTATACGCTGTATCCGGCTCCTTATATGTTGTTGACGGAGCCTTATACACTGTATCCGGCTCCTTATATGTTGTTGGCGGTGCCTTATACACTGTATCCGGCTCCTTATAGGTTGTTGATGGTGCCTTATACTCAGATTCTGGCTCCTTATATGTTGTTGACGGTGCCTTATACATTGTATCCGGCTCCTTATATGTTGTTGACGGTGCCTTATACACTGTATCCGGCTCCTTATATAGTGTTGACGGTGCCTTATACACTGTATCCGGCTCCTTATATAGTGTTGACGGTGCCTTATACTCAGATTCTGGCTCCTTATAGGTTGTTGATGGCGCTTTATACAGCATATCTGGTTCCTTATATGTTGTTGATGGTGACTTATATTCGGGTTCTGGCTCCTTATAGGTTGTTGATGGCGCCTTATACACCGTATCAGGCTCTTTATAGGATGTTGACGGTGCCTTATACAATGTATCTGGCTCCTTATAGGTAGTTGAAGGAGCTTTATACCCTGAATCTGGTTCTTTGTAGGTTGTTGATGGTGCCTTATATTCTGAATCGGGCCCTTTGTAGGTTACTGCTGGTGCTTTATATTCAGACTCCGGGGCCTTATATTCTGGTTCTGGAGCCTTGTATGCTGGAGCTGGTGGTTGGTAATCATATCCTGCTTTTGGAGCCTTGTATTCGGATGCTGGAGCCTTGTATTCTGGTTCTGGAGCCTTGTATGCAGGAGCTGGTGGTTGGTAATCATATCCTGCTTTTGGAGCCTTGTATTCGGATGCTGGAGCCTTGTATTCTGACTCTGGTGCTTTGTATGCAGGAGTTGGTGGTTGGTAATCATATCCTGCTTTTGGAGCCTTGTATTCGGATGCTGGAGCCTTGTATTCTGGTTCTGGAGCCTTGTATGCAGGAGCTGGTGGTTGGTAATCATATCCTGCTTTTGGAGCCTTGTATTCGGATGCTGGAGCCTTGTATTCTGACTCTGGTGCTTTGTATGCAGGAGCTGGTGGTTGGTAATCATATCCTGTTTTTGGAGCCTTGTATTCGGATGCTGGAGCCTTGTATTCTGGTTCTGGAGCCTTGTATGCAGGAGTTGGTGGTTGGTAATCATATCCTGTTTTTGGAGCCTTGTATTCGGATGCTGGAGCCTTGTATTCTGGTTCTGGAGCCTTGTATGCAGGAGTTGGTGGTTGGTAATCATATCCTGCTTTTGGAGCCTTGTATTCGGATTCTGGAGCCTTGTATTCTGGTTCTGGAGCCTTGTATGCAGGAGCTGGTGGTTGGTAATCATATCCTGCTTTTGGAGCCTTGTATTCGGATGCTGGAGCCTTGTATTCTGGTTCTGGAGCCTTGTATGCAGGAGCTGGTGGTTGGTAATCATATCCTGCTGTTGGAGCCTTGTATTCTGGTTCTGGTGCCTTATATTCGGATTTTGGAGCCTTATATTCAGATTCTGGAGCCTTGTATTCTGACTCTGGTGCTTTGTACGCAGGAGTTGGTGGTTGGTAATCATATCCTGCTTTAGGAGCCTTGTATTCGGATGCTGGAGCCTTGTATTCTGACTCTGGTGCTTTGTATGCAGGAGTTGGTGGTTGGTAATCATATCCTGCTTTCGGAGCCTTGTATTCAGATTCTGGAGCCTTATATTCGGATTTTGGAGCCTTGTATTCGGATTCTGGTGCCTTGTATTCAGATTTTGGAGCCTTGTATTCGGATTCTGGAGCCTTGTATTCGGATTCTGGAGCCTTATATGCAGATGACGGAGGGGAGTAGTCGTATCCTTTCTTCGGAGACTTGTATTCTTGCTCCGGAGCCTTGTACTCCTCTTTAGGGGCTTTGTACTCTGCTGGTGGGGCCGTATATGTGTCTGCAACAGGACTAGAGGAAATCGGGGAACTGTAACCTGCCTGCGGTGCAATGTAATACGTAGAAGAAGGTGGGGCCACATACTGGGGCGCCACTACTCCATAAGATGGACTTACTCCAAAATGAGGATTGACGCCATACGAAGGTGTCACTCCATAAGACGGCGTGATGCCAAATGATGGGGTAACTCCGTATGAGGGAGTAACTCCAAAGGGAGAGGAGTAGGTAGGATAGACTGAAGGGTTGTAGACATATCCAGCAGGAATTGGCTGTGAAGGAGAATGCGAAATGACAGAGTGAAAAGGCAAAGGAGAATGTCCGGCCGAGAGAAGAGACAGTGCTTTTTCTGCCTTTCTTCGTTTTCTTTGGGTATTTTTTTCCTTTTGCTATCAATGTTTTCATCAATCAATGGCTGTGAGGGTCGTGTGAGAATGGTGTGAGGTGTGTTAAGGGGATGAGAGATACGAGACAAGTGATGTTGGGCGGGAAGCTTAGCATAAGTATCCTCAGTTTGGACTCTTCTGTGACCAACTTTGTGTTGTTTGTGACTCTTGTCTCGTTTGTCCTCTGTTTGATAGCATCATGAATTATGGTTTCGTCAATCCTCCCATCACCCAGTATGCCAAGATCTAATGGCGCCTTGACTATCTCCTCCAGGGAGATGATCTCATTGGGGAATGTTTTCGCAATGAATTCCTCCTGGATAAAGGAGAGAATAGTAGGCTCCCTCGCGATCTTCAGGCTGTTGGAGTCCACAGCTGGTGGTCCTACAATGGCTCCAACCGCCACCATTAACACCCACCACCGCTCCTGAAAAAGGTATTCATCTATTAATCACCCATATATCTAGAATATACTGCTGTTGTTGCCTACTGACTGCTATAACTGCTGCCCAGTTAGGTGAAATATTAAGGTTTTTTATTATTGTTAACGTAACATTTAGGTTACAATTTGGAAGCTGATATATATTTGTAAAATAGTACGTATAGTTAACTATTAGAGCGGTGAGACAGCCATTAACAAAAAGTGTATTTAAATTTGCTCCTTCCTGATAGCTATGACATAATAAATGTAATAGGTTGTCTGAGCTTTATTGGGTTATGTGTGGCCCAATAATGGATATGATGTGTCGAAGGGCGCATCGCCAGTTTTTGTGCAAAGGGTAGAAATCGAGCCCGAAGCGCTAGGCTTTTGTATCTATTGTAAACCGGGTAACGCCCTGCTTGATGGGTACTTACGGCAGTGGGCTAGGCTTCCCGGCCTGTTTACGGCCTATTCATGCCGGTGCCACCTATTGGGTGCTTAATATTCATCAATCAATCAGCTTCCTGACCCACTCAAAGCCACGCGCTCATCAAAAACCCTTTCTCCTCCCTGGTGCCATTTCTAGGTGCCACTTCCTAGTATACACGGTGCCCAGGAGAGCTTGCCTGACCCCCATCATTCGGCTTTATTATATTCAACTCATATATGCTTGCCACAACTTCTTCTAATCTGGATTATTCATGTATACACATTCATCATGCATACTCTTTCAATATTTCTGTATGTTTATAGCTTGTCTCTTCATTTACACATGTAATGTTATTCAATATTAGAGACTTATGTCAGTGGGTAACTAGTAATGTTAATTATTTAGGATTACAGGTTCATAGGTGATATGCGTCCTTCGTTATTATTGTTAAGTGCACCATTTATAATTTTGGGATGAATCCCTAACCTTGAATACTTTATTTACGTTCTACTATGTTCGTGTGCATGTGTAGAATAGGTATACATGTACAGGTATTAAGGTCACTTAACATGTATCCCTGCACACGCATACCATAGGCTGCAACTCGTAGTTGCAAATCTTAGCAACTGTAGTTGCAACTTACTAGAAACCGCGAAACTGCAATAAACCCAGAAGCTTCAAATGAAAATTACAAGCAACTTCAGTTGCAATTTCCATGAAACTTGCAGTTGCACATATTTTAGTTAAATTAACAACATTAGATCGCCTATGTTGTTTGTTCACCCTCACGCACAAAAAAAATAATAATTATAACGAAGTAAAAATTTTATCCGAACAAGAAGTAGTTTTAACCATCATATAGCCGGAATATTCCGAATAACTGGGAAATATATAAGTTTGAGAAGGAAGGACAAGACAAGCCTGGGCAGGGCGCATGTGCCGGTACGCTGGGCGCTGGTGATTCTATTTTGAACACCATGAAAACTTGTCGTTTTATTTTCCTTTATAAAAAAAATACACCGCTATTTCTATGTATTTTTAAGCAAATGTTAAGTAATGCCAACCGCAATCTATTTCCGTGGGAGAGCTGAGGAGAGAGGAGCGCAGTGACCATTAATTACCCAACCATTGTGTCCAGCCACAAGGCCGCCCGCAGGTCAGCAGTCATCAGTGCTCCGGCAGTCAGTAAAATGCGTCAGGTGTTTTCATGGTCGTGGGTTTAACAACGAAAATATCAGGTAAGAGTCATCATCATAACCTGTAAAGTACGCAACCAGTGAAAAAAAAACTGACAAGATAATTATGACTTGAGGTGTTGGTCACCGCAACACGTTGTATTTAGGTAATTCTCGAGGACATTTCGAGAGCTGGAGATTTGTACTTTACTCTTCAATTTTACATCGTTTGTGAACTGACAAGAAGACGCTTTTATTNGTGTGGTGTGAGCGCGCGTGTAATTATCAGTAAATGTCAAAAGTAACATTAACATAATTTTGCTACGCCAGGGGTTCTTACCATTTGACAGCGTCTAATGGTAAGTGGTTGTACCTAAGTAGAGGCATTGTGATCTAGGCGAGCCACCAGGTCTTTCGAGTACGAAGCCAATAGTTCGATGAAACATCAGTGTTGCCCAGGTTTTAATGTCATTACGCCCGGATTTGGACGCTGTCCTATACAGCGTCAAAAAGCATTTCGAAGCATTGAATTTTAGAACAGGGTGTAAAGCGTTTGAGGACAGCATTTGCATTACAGTTAAGAGATGTATGGATGAAAAGTAGAATTATAAATTGCTTTAATATTTAGCGTGTATCGGGACCTGAGTGCTTTTACTGTATAGTGCCAGGAGCTGGTGACGGTCTCACTGCTGGTTATGTCGAGTAATTATGAGTAGCACAGCCTAAGCTCGGGTGCCGTAGGTGAGACATGGATGAGTGAGTATAACAGTGTAACGAATATACAGCCAGGAGCATACAACCTATGTTAAGAGCATGCCAACAGTTTTAGAAACTTTCTTGCTGGTGTGTATATAACAATTGCAATTCAACTTGTCTACGAGTAGGACTATAAATATATCCTGTACTTTACTTTCCAAATTCCCTTCCCCTCCAACACTACATTGTTACGCCCCTACGCTCGCATACCTCCACTTGACTCCGCCCGGAGAAGTGACTGGAGTTGATCCTCTGGTGAAGGGACTATCGTAATTGATACTCTGCTGGCGCCACAGGTGTTCCAGCGACCTGTTGACGATGGTGAGGTCGCCCGTGTAGGCTCTGATCAGCTCCTTCAGGTGGTGGTACTCCTGTCACCATTTACAGAATATAGAGGCATCAGTTAGTGGGGCTTCTGGTGACTGCTGGACGTTACTGGAAATATTATGGTTACGTGAGCCAATGATGGATACTTAATGTTAGAGAGGTTGTCGTGGTCTTCTGGACGCTGTAATTCCTACCCTAGACTTCAGGAGCAGCTGAAGGCTATCGGGACAGGACAACATAGAGAGAATGTGCAGTCATTAACTAGACAAATATTTCAAAGGAACTTAAATGAGCGAAGTTTGAGGCCTAGAACATGAATGAGTGGAATTGAATTGTGCTAAATTTGAGTGAAGGGGTTACCTGGTTGATGGGTCTTGAGTGATGGTGACTTGAGTCAAGGAGTCTTGAGTGATAGTGACTTGAAGAATGTTATGTGAGTAAGTAGGATATGAATGAGTTAGACTTTAGTAAAGATGACCTGAGTTAGTGAAAATTGGGATACTGGAACCCAATTAAGAGGGACTCTATTGAATCTAATTTGAGTAAGACATAAGTGACTAAAGTGAGTGAAAAATATTGAATGAGTAGAATATAAATAAGTGTAGCTTGAATGATAAGTGTTACTTAAGTGATTGGAACTTGATTGGGACTTAAGTGACTGTAACGTGGAGAACCTAAATATGCAAGACTTGAGTATACCTAACTTGAAGGTGTGGGGTTTGAGTGTTGTGTGAGAACTGAGTGGGAACTCAACTTCTCTCTCTCTCAAGGGGGAGTATTACCCACCTTGGAGTGGTTGTCGAGGACCCAGCTGAGGTTCCTTAGGTCACTGTACAAGTTGTTACGCTCTTTCTCCAGACTCTTCACCAGCCGTAGCAACTCGAACTGACAAAGAAACACACATGTATAAGAGGTCCACTCAACACAAGATGACATCGCCAATCTGGTGGAGGTAAGGTGAGGCAAGTTATCAAGATAAAGCACTAAGCCGGTGTGGTTATATAGAACTTGGATTGTACACGAGGACAAGGAGCTGGGATATGTAAAGGGAGTAAAGGAACGGTGCCCGACCACTTCAACACTGGGGGTCGAACACAGACTTTGCAAGAAGTGAGGCTATTACTGAACGACCAGACCAACTGGGTGAGGGGCAATAATGGAAGATGTATCCTGGTACGATGAATGTAAATGCCCAACTAAACCAGCAAGGAAATATTTGCAATAATAAGAAGGAAACCCCAAAATCAACACAACACACTCTTATACAAACAGGGAAGATAATCTTTATCAACAGGAATTCAAAAAATATTAGCAGTAAGTAATCCTACATCTACAGGGAGAAATTTCACATGTACAGAATGTAATCCCACATCTACAGGAAGAACTCCCACATCTACAGGAAGAACTCCCACATCTACAGGAAGAACTCCCACATCTACAGGAAGAACTCCCACATCTACAGGAAGAACTCCCACATCTACAGGAAGAACTCCCACATCTACAGGAAGAACTCCCACATCTACAGGAAGAACTCCCACATCTACAGGAAGAACTCCCACATCTACAGGAAGAACTCCCACATCTACAGGAAGAACTCCCACATCTACAGGAAGAACTCCCACATCTACAGGAAGAACTCCCACATCTACAGGAAGAACTCCCACATCAACAGGAAGAACTCCCACATCTACAGGAAGAACTCCCACATCAACAGGAAGAACTCCCACATCTACAGGAAGAACTCCCACATCTACAGGAAGAACTCCCACATCAACAGGAAGAACTCCCACATCTACAGGAAGAACTCCCACATCTACAGGAAGAACTCCCACATCTACAGGAAGAACTCCCACATCTACAGGAAGAACTCCCACATCTACAGGAAACAAACCCACGTCAACAAGATAACTCAGTAATCCTAAAGTATGTGACTTCCAGCTCTCACCTCATTGTACAGGTCCAGGTCCTGGTCATACGTGTACTCCTGACCTGTGGAAACAGTTTCTACAGTATTCAAAAACAGCAATATACCAACATCCAGAGCAAGAACAGATATCTACAATTTTCAAATATCTACATTTCTATCTCAAATATCTCGCAAATATCTACATTTTCTATCTCAAATATCTCGCAAATATCTACATTTTCTATCTCAAATATCTCGCAAACATCTACATTTTCTATCTCAAATATCTTGCAAATATCTGCATTTTCTATGCATCAAACTTGGTAGGTTAGGTGGGTTGTTCGGGGTTGTACGTTTCTGGGTTAGGTTAGGAGGTTGGTTTTTTTACGGAGTGGCAGATCCAAGGAACGGACTGGATGACGAGTGTAAACAACCGTTAATTACTGACATGTGATCCAGCCAGACTGTACTCAGGCTGGTCAATGTCTGCCACTCAAAACATTCATCAGGTAATTGCAAAAATAATTTCGTTATATAGTACTTGATACATTTGCAAGGGACTCGTCATTAGGGTCCCGGTAGTACAGTCTGTTTCATTCTCGATTCACAGTTGAGATTTCCGGGCGGGACAGATATGGTTGGGCGCATTCCCTTTCACCCAATGTACCGGTTCACTAGCAGTAAGTCGGTACCCAAGAGTTAGTCGGTTTGTTGTGATGTCTGCATCCTGGGGAGGGTCAGTAGTTCGACCTTAAGGATGACCTCGATATAAGTCTAACATGTATATATATATATATATATACACTCTGGCTACCTGTTCCTCCTACACAATGAATTTTAAATTATTATTATTTCAACCATATTGAAAATAATGTTGCTCTGCAACTATCAGAGGAGAGCCCTGGGGGAGGAAGACTCCCTAGAGAGCCCTGGGGGAGGAGGAAGACTACCTAGAGAGCCCTGGGGGAGGAGGAAGACTACCTAGAGAGCCCTGGGGGAAGAGGAAGACTCCCTAGAGAGCCCTAAGGGAGGAGGAAGACTCCCTAGAGAGCCCTGGGGGAGGAGGAAGACTCCCTAGAGAGCCCTGGGGGAGGAGGAAGACTACCTAGAGAGCCTGGGGAGGAGGAAGACTCCCTAGAGAGCCCTGGGGGAGGAGGAAGACTACCTAGAGAGCCCTGGGGGAGGAGTAAGACTCCCTAGAGAGCCCTGGGGAAGGAGGAAGACTACCTAGAGAGCCCTGGGGGAGGAGGAAGACTACCTAGAGAGCCCTGAGGGAAGAGGAAGACTCCCTAGAGAGCCCTGGGGGTGGAGGAAGACTCCCTAGAGAGCCCTGGGGGAGGAGGAAGACTACCTAGAGAGCCCTGGGGGAGGAGGAGGAAGACTCCCTAGAGAGCCCTGGGGGAGGAGGAAGACTCCCTAGAGAGCCCTGGGGGAGGAGGAAGACTACCTAGAGAGCCCTGGGAGAGGAGGAAGACTACCTAGAGAGCCCTGGGGGAGGAGGAAGACTACCTAGAGAGCCCTGGGAGAGGAGGAAGACTACCTAGAGAGCCCTGGGGGAGGAGGAGGAAGACTCCCTAGAGAGCCCTGGGGGAGGAGGAGGAAGACTCCCTAGAGAGCCCTGGGGGAGGAGGAAGACTCCCTAGAGAGCCCTAGGGGGAGACAGAAAGCACCACCAGATAAAGACTAAACAAAGAGCTAACCTTGCTTGATCTTCTCCCTGGTCTTGTCGGCCTCGCTCTGGTACCAAGTGGTCTGCTCCTGTAACTTGTCGTTCAACTCCAGCTGCGCCTCGTACCTCAACTTGTACTCGCTACCTGCCGCCAACACAAACACATTACCAGGAAGCAAGGGAGAGGGACGACAACATTTCAAGGACGCCTGGAAAATGAACAAGGACATTACAAGGATACTAGGTAGAGTGATAAAATCCTTACAAGGATACCATGACGAGAGACAAGAACATTATGATGACGCTAGGAATATGGACAAGGGTATTATGAAGACACTGAGGAGATAGAAAGGTTTATTGATAGCATGCCTGGAAAAGGGACAAAAACTACAAAGACACAAGGAAAATGAACAATGGTAAGACAAGGACACCAGCAAGAGGGACTAAAACATTGCAAAAACATAATAAAAGTTGGACATGGACATTAATATTACGCAGGACATGACAGTAACAAGGCAGTATAACAATAACAAAGCAAAATAACAAGACAACATAACAAGGTAACAATAACAAGACAACAATAACAAGGCAGCAATAACAAGCAACAATAACACAACACCCACCTTCATCGTTGCCCTCATCGATGTGTGAGAGTTGTTTCTGCAGCTCGTCAACACTGTGCTGGAGCACGCCCACCGACCACTCTATGGTGTCCCTGGTGAAGTGGTACTGTTAGTGGCTGCGCTGTCTCGGTATAGGTGGGCGGCTACTGGGTATATGTGGGGGCTACTGGGTACAGGTTGGTGGGTAGTGGATACAGGTCGTACACTACTGAGGTATAGGTGAACGGGGTGGGAGGGTAGTGGGTATACGTGAGCGGGTAATGGGTATAGGTGGGCGGGTAGCGGGTACAGGTGGGTAGGGACTGTCGGAGGGGCTATCAAGGTGTATAGTGGGTGGAGGTGGGCGGGTAAAGGATGTTGGCGGCGTTTTGTAGGATAAAATTAAACATGTGGGACGAGTAGGGTGCATATTATAATAAAATAAGTAATATATATATAAATATAATGTCCATTAAAACTAGACTGGAGAGCGTGTGAGGGGGGTCGGTCCCTCAGGAAGTTAACCCTTTTGGTGGTGACAGACCCCCCAAGATGGGAGTCTACCACCCAGAAGGGGGTCGGCTCCCTGGAAGGGGACTCGGTAGTCATGGAAACACAAGACGCCAAGCACTGAATTTAGCAACGAGACTGAGGGAGGGAAGGTAGGGGAGGAGAGGGGAGGTAGGGAGAAGGAGGAGTTGAAGGGAGGAGGAAGAGGTAATGCAAGGGTGTGGAATGGAGGGAGCACATAGCGTAATAAATTCTTAGAATGTAAACAAAGACTCACAAACACACACATATGCACACACAAGTGTGTCATAGTGTATGTGTATGTGTGTGTGTGTGTATACTCAATCTGGGTAAGTACACACACACATCGGTGGACAGCGCTCGAGAGTAGTAGTCCAAAGGGCCCGAATCGATTCCCGCATAGGTAAAAACATATGGGCAGTTTCATTCACATGATGCCCTGAATTTTCACCTTGCAGTAAATAGGTATCTGGGAGATAGACAACTGCCTCAGGCTACGGGGATGTGCGTGTGTGAGATATANACATAACACAAATATAAACACAGCGGAAAACAAACATACGGGAACACCCAGAACAAAATGCACACAAAACAAGCCTACTAACACCTCAAACACAGACGGAGAGGCACCAACACAAAACGAGAAACATACAACAATAATAAGGATAACAACAATAAAGGAAACAGATCTGCCATAACAAACGGGAGGCAAAACAAAATGGCAAAACAGAACAAAGAGCACAATCCCTGGCGGGAACACGCCAACAGCCTGAAGGGAACACAATATGACATAAACAAGCGCGCACAACATCCACAACCGAACACACAAACGCACAGGAACCGCACACCCACCCACCAGCCATACAAAGAAAACCCACAACCCAAACCGGAGCACACAGGAACCGGGAAACAAACCCACCCCACCCACACACACCCCACCCACACACACCCCATCCGCACCCCACAACCATGCACACAACAGGAAACACAGAATACACAGAAATCATTTGCGAGGAACAAGGTGAGAAGTGTACTTCTCCGGGAAAAAATCATAAGGATACTGCCTCTTGTAAGCTTCCCAGACCAAATCTTCAAGGTCGGTAGGATTTTTGATCCCCCGCTGCCGAGGGGGCACCATAAACTCAGGAACATCCAGATCGGGCGGCATCGGCCAACGCCCGAGGTCACTGACGCAAGTCTAATAATAATAATATTAATACAAATACAAAAATAATAAATAATAAAATAAACAAATAAAAATAAATAATAAAAAATACAATAAGCGCCCGGGATCGAACCCGGGACTATTATAAAAAATATATATATATATATATATATTATATATATATTTTATATAAATATAAATTAAAAAATAATTACTACACTAACTTACATTAGAGCGGCATTCTGAGGTTTTCTTTATTAACTTTCTTTATTAACTTTATTAACTTTCTTTATTAACTTTATTAACTTTCTTTATTAACTTTACTAACTTTATTCTTTATTTTTTGCTCTGTATCTAGTGTTACCCAATCTCCTAATTCTTATGTATTTAACCCAAACAACCTTATCATTGTGTTCATTGCTGTCTTCCTTTATGTGCTAGCCATTTGCTGTATTGTGCCTACCAAATTTTGTCAACTACCATTCAAGCTTTCATTGCAATCAATCTTAGCTACCTAAGTGCTTTATTATACTGTACCTACAATTTTCTCTCATCTTTTTTTTTTCTTTTTTCTTTTCTTGCCATGTAACTGTTATCATTTCTTTTTATAATTTTTGCTAGTATTTACCTACTAAAAATTTTCTTAGATTAAGGACCTGCCCGAAACGCTGCGCGTACTAGTGGCTTTACAAGATTGTAATTACCATATTATATATTCTCACATTCCCAATGTACCTTCTTGTATATGAATGAATAAATGAATAAATGAATAAACTGAAAGAAAATTGTGGGAGGAGATGGTTAACTAAAGTACGTTTGGTAAAGTGTTACTCGGCTTGGATGAAAGCAATTTAGAGTTACATACTCATGTTACTGCTTAAAATTATACATGTAAATTAATTATTTCTAATCCTGGCATTGAAGACATATTGATCTTTTTCCACTGAAGCAGAGACGATTAGATCCTATCCCAGTAACCTAACTCAGGGTTATCTAGAATGAATCTAACCTTGCACGCAGGGAGACGTGAGACTAGATCCCGACGCATTAAGACGGTTGTATACTAAGTCAAGGAACCTTCACTCTGAGATACTGAGTCAAACGCTGTGCCAAACGTGTGGTTATATTATGATCAGTCCCCGTGGCGAAGTGATAACACACTCGCCTGGCGTTTTGCGAGCGCGTTGGCCTGGGTTCGTATCCTGGCCGGGGAGGATGGACTGGGCGCCAATCCTTAACTGCAGCCTCTGTTTACCCAACAGTAAATTGGGTAACTGGTTGTTAAACGATCTAGCGGGTCGTATTCCAGAGAACATTAAGATTAAGGACTTTCCCGAAACGCTATGCGTGCCAGTGGCTGTACAAGGATGTAAAAACTTATACAAATAAATAAATACAAAAACAAAATTTATCAAATAATTTCCATTAGTTACACCCTACAATAATAACATGTCATATAATATACAGTTTATATACCCTTTAGTCCTTATAATGATACCTGGTTGATAGGGTTCTGGGAGTTCTACTCCCCAAGCCAGGCTCGACTTGGGAGAGTTTAGTCCACCAGACTGTTGCTTGGAGCGGCCCGCAGGTCCACACTACCCACCACAGCCCGGTTGGTCCGGCACTCCTTGGAGGAAACAATCTAGTTTGCTCTTGAAGATGTCCACGGTTGTTCCGGCAATATTTCTTATGCTCGCTGGGAGGACGTTGAACAACCGTGGACCTCTGATGTATATACAGTGTTCTCTGATTGTGCCCATGGCACCTCTGCTCTTCACTGGTTCTATTCTGCATTTTCTTCCATGTCATTCACTCTAGTATGTTGTTGTTTTACTGTGCAGATTAGGGACTTGGCCCTCCAGTATCTTCCACGTGTATATTATTTGGTATCTCTCTCGTCTCCTTTCTAGTGAGTACACTTGGAGAGCTTTGAGACGATCCCAATAATTTAGGTGCTTTATTGCGTCTATGTCTATACGCTTTATTGCGTCTATAGGCAAATCGCATATCCAACTAAAGCCAAATTTAACAGCAAAATATGGAAAAGCACTACACCAACCTGTTGTTGTCGTTGCTTGGGAGCGACGACGACCAAGGGATGGGACGAGCCCCGGCTGCCAGAGACCGGGAAACACCAGAGAGGGATGGGCCGGGGTGCCTAGCTATAGTCTCCTCAGCCCACACATACTTTACAGTCTCTTCAGGACACGGACATGACGGATGAAGCGGAAGGTATGACGAAAGATGTCATGACAGACGTGTTCGTCTCTCGCTTCTACCACGTCAAGGACAACGGGAACCGTGAGGCGGGGAATATTAAGCCTACGGACGACACTCCGTCTGACGCGAGCACTATGACATCTAGGCCAGCGAAGGTGTTCCACTGTATCGTCTTGGGTCGGACACCACTGGCAGTATGGAGCATCTACCAGCCGTAGACGATGGACATGTACAGCCAGGCTGGTGTGTCCAACCCGGAGACTAGTGACGGCCGTGTCCAGGACTCCCGCCATTGTGAGAGTCACAGCTGATCTGACCCAGACCAGTCAATCGAGAGTATAAACACCAAATCAGTCAAATGAAATATAATTAATTCATTATGAATTAATTGTTTATATTCGAACAAACAATAACTATAGCAATTTAATTTTGCTAAATTACAAATACAATAGCTAGGTATAATAGATATAATATTTTATTGCACTTAGCTAGAATCCTTTCATCGTGACGGTCAGGTAATATTAACAGGGTAATAATAATCATTCATGTACTTTCATTTATGGTGTCATGCCTCGTATGAGTAAGACTTAAGGAAACATCTTATGTTATTTTATATATTTTATTTATATATATACAAGACGGTACACTAGGTTTGTGAGAATTCATAGCATTGTGTTTACATTCTTGTGAATGTAAACACAATGCTAGCGAGCGCTATGAAACCGAGGACAGTGAATAAGAGCAACATACGACCATTCCAGTTATACTACGGGCTCACCATAGCCTGTGCTACTTGGAACTTTAGGTTCCAGGTAGCCAATCTTAAACAACATTCCAGTTCGTATGTTGCTAGTACGACCAGCGTACATAGGTGGACCTGGGCCAGGATTCAATAAGCACTTACGCATCTACTTATGAACTTGCACATTTTTTCTCAATCTTTGGCGGCTTTGTTTATACAGTATTTACTAAACAGTTTACAAGCATCGTAATCTTCATAATCAAATGTTATTATTGTTATAAAGAGTTTCCTGGCGCTTCAGAGCCCATTTATATGTAAACAAAGCCAGCAAAGATGTAAAGGTCCGTAAGGATAGTCGCGTAAATGTTCTGATACTAAGCTTCCACCTGTCCCCTTGTGCATGTTCCACCCTATGTTAAATAGTTTGTCTTTATCTACCCTCTCAATTCCTCTGAGAATTTTGTAGGTGTTGATCATATCTCCCCTAACTTTTGTCTTCCAGGGACGTGAGGTTTAATTTCCATAGCCTTTCCTCATAACTCATACTTCTCAGTTCTGAGACTAGACTGGCGGCATACCTCTGAATCTTCTCTAACTTTGTCGTGTGTTTAACTAGGTATGGACACCAGGCTGGAGCTGCATACTCCAGGATTTGTCTGACATATTTGTATACAAGGTTCTTAACGATTCCTAACACAAGTTTCTGAATGCAGTTCGTATGTTGGCCAATGTAGCATATGCCACTGATGATATCCTTTTGATGTGGGCTTCTGGGGTCAGGTTCAGTATATCAACCCCCAGATCTTTCTCTCTACATGATTCTTAAAGGATTTCACCTCCCAGATGGTACCTTGTGTCCGGCCTCCTGCTCGCTTCGCCTATTTTCATTACTTTACACTTATTTGAGTTAAGCATTTGTAGTCATTTGCTGGACCATTCCTTCAGTTTGTACAGCTCATCTTTTAGCTCTATCTTCTGTCTTCATATTTTTAGTATCATAGCAAACAAAGAAACTCGCTGGTTTCTGTTGCTTAGGTACTCCGTTGTCCACTGGAGCACTTTATCTGTTTCTCCAACTTCTGTACTAGCCTCTTATGGGGTACTATGTCAAAGGCTTTCTTAAAGTCTTAGAAAATGCAACCTGCCTATTTTTTGTCACCTAGTTGTAGAATTCTATTGAATCTGAGGACCACGACTTACCATCTCTGAACCCATCCTAGTGTTGTGTCACAAAACCCCTTCTCTCAGAGTGTTACAGGAGCTTTTTCCACAAGATCTTATCCATCGCCTTGCATGGTAAACAAGTTAAAGAAATCGGTCTGTAGTTCAGTGCCTTTTGCCCGTCACCTTTTTGCATATTGGGCCTTCATTGGCCTTCTAAGTTTTCGATAGGTCTCCTGTTCCCTGTGACCTATTATACACCATACAGAGTGGCACACATAGTGCTTCTGCACCTTCTCTTAGTATCCACGGCGAGATTCTGTCAGGCCCCAACAGCCTTCGTTACGTCCAGCTCCATTAGATTCCTTTTGACCTCATCTATGGTAAACTCAAATTCCTCCAAGTTGCTTGGTTTACCCCCTCCTCTCTCAGAACAGGGACTTCTTGCTTTATTGTGAATGCCTCCTAGTGCCCCGTGACTGGGAGTGTATGGTGTCACGGGGTAGTGTCAGGTGTCATGCGAGTGTCACGTGCCATGCGAATGTCGGATGTCACGGTAGTGTAAAGTGTTGCGAGTTTCAGGTGTCTAGAGTACCAAATGTCTGGGTTTAGCCATGTGTTTGTGGAGTTACTTCACAAAACTGGAAGTAAAAAGGTAAGCAGAGTCTGATAAAGTATATTAATTAACCGTAGCTTCACCAAGGCCCAGTATAATCCTGAATCAGATCCCTGTTATACGAGCAGTGTTTAAAATGAGTTTTATCAAGGCCGTTTCTCTCATGCTACTAAATTTCAGTCTGTAAATGTATAGACATCCATAATATATTTACTCTACAAAGGCTCATATTAGATGTTTCTTGATTAAAAGTATATTCAATATCGTGAGTTTTAAAGCAGCCATCAGTGTTTTCTCACCATTAGGCAGAAGTCTACCAAGAGAGGATATATACACAGAGAGGTGTTCCCAGGTTCTAAGTATATACAATGAAGGTTTATTTAAGTCCAGGATTATGTTCAAGACTAAAGTAAACTGGCTACTTGGTCAGTAAGCTATTGTAGTTGATTTTATAATCTTCCTGAAGTTGATAGGCCTTAATCTCGGTTCCAAATCAGGCATAACATTATTCCGGAACATTTTTTTTTTTAAAGTAGGTGATCCTACTAACTAAAGTTAGGCAAAGTCTCCTTTGAATACATTCTAATAGGGTTGTGTGGCAATAGATAGACCTGACACACCAACACTCATGTGATCTGCCTATTAGCTCCAACCTTTTGATCCTCCTCAGGTACCCGTTAAGGTCATTGAAAAAAAGTGACTTAAGACATTTACTGTTGGGAACCAGAAGAAAATGGAAGAAAAATCTACATTCTATCTACGTTTACACATTTAAAATCTTGTTTCTTGCTTCTCATATTATGTTTACTTCCATTTCACATATAAATTGACCAATAGCCTTTTTACATATTTTTTAATTTATAATCAAGGTAATTTTCATAAATTATCATATTTTCATAACCTTAACAGTAAGAAAAATTAAGGATCTCAATAATATATTCCTTTCTCTCGCACGATTATTGTATACACATACAAATTCACAATTTTATGTTAACAAATAATGCTAAAATATGAAAATTGAATGCAGTTGTTATATAATATATAATAAAAGTAATAAAATAAAATATAATGTAACAAATCATAAATAATAAA
>WNGS01164437.1:27755994-27778454 GCA_020271785.1 Procambarus virginalis
ACCACTAGATGCTCTCGGACGTAGGGTCGATCCCTCATCACGGCCCTTGTGGTCCTTCAGACCAGTTAGCAACGAGGTGTCCTCATCATGGAACAATGTCTCTTCGCTACTGTCACCCTCCTTCCAGACTGTCACCCTCCTTCCAGACTGTCACCCTCCTTCCAGACTGTCACCCTCCTTCCAGACTGTCCCCCTCCTTCCAGACTGTCCCCCTCCTTCCAGACTGTCACCCTCCTTCCAGACTGTCACCCTGCCTTCCAGACTGTCACCCTCCTTCCAGACTGTCACCCTCCTTCCAGACTGTCACCCTCCTTCCAGACTGTCACCCTCCTTCCAGACTGTCACCCTTTGGCTTTGGCCATCCTCTTCCCACGTCGTCGTTTGGGGCGGAACCAGTCTTTTCACGTTGTGGACAGGTTCACGAATCGCTTTATCTGCAGCTATTCTATCTATCTGTCTATCGGTCTGTAGGACCGATTCTGTGAAATTTGTCCGTTGTAAATCTTTCTCAGATTTCCACTCTATCGTATACTTTGATAATCACAAAGATATGCCTTTGTGATATCAAAGATAAGATGTGACTTTGATATGTCACACAACATTGTATTCATCATTAGAGGGTTAGGCTTCTGACGAGATTAATAATTGGTATATTTTTACATTAAGAACGCACATGATACATGATAATATCAATAAACACGAGGTTGAAGTTTGTTGTGTTTATTGAATAGGGTGTGATATTAGTCTATTGTATTGGGCTGTAATCCCCTCTTCCTTCCCCCCTTTCCCCACTTCCCCCCGAGTGATTCCAAACAAAAAGAGAGCGGGGAAGGAAACAAGACGAACAATCAACTAAAAAACAAAAGACAGAGAGCGGAAGGAAAAAAAAAACAAGAGGGAGAACACGAAAAAAAAAAAATAGAGGACTAGAGAGAGAGAGAGGAGCACGAGAGAGAGAGAGAGAGAGAGAGAGAGAGGAGAGAGAGAAAGAGAGAGAGAGAGGGAGAAAGAAAGCAAGAAAGCAAGGAAAGAAAGAAACGAAAAAAAACGAAAGAGAGAGAGATCCAAAACCCTCACACTGCCCTCTCTCCTCCCTCTCTCTTCCACTCTCTATCCATATCCTCTCCTCCTCTCTCCATCTCTCCCTCCATCCTCCACGCTAATCATTTTGTCGGAATAAGCGTCTGGACCCATACTGTCGGACTAAAATATCGTACCTCGCCTGGAGGTGTGTAGAGGCTTTGTCTTTGTCGCCTTTGTCTTTGTATTTTTGTTGCTGGATGTTGCTGGGCGTATTGTTTGCCGTTTTGTTTGTTTGCTTTTGATTTGGCCGCTTTTGTTGCGATTGTTTTGTTATCGTAACTGTCTTATAGCAAAGGCAAACAATTTGGTTTTTGTTGTTAATATAGTACTACGTGGTCCGCTTGTGGTTGTTTCCAGGGGGTACGCAGGCTAAATGTGCCCTCAGCCAATCATCAGCATCGCGCATTCAAAACGTAAAATGCTACCATCAGCCAATCAGCATCGCGCTTTCAAACGTAAAATATGCCATCAGCCCAATTAGCATCGCGCATTCAAAACGTAAAAATATGCCATCAGCCAATAGCATCGCACATTTCAAAAAGTAAAAATATGGCCCCCCCCATCAGCCAACTCAGCATCGGCGCATTCAAAACGTAAAATATACCATCAGTCAATCAGCCTCGCGCATTCAAAACGTAAAATATGCCCTCAGCCAATCAGCATCGCGCCATTCAAAACGTAAAATATGCCCTCAACCAATCAGCATAGCGCATTCAAAACGTAAAATATGCCATCAGCCAATCAGCAATCGCGCATTCAAAACGTAAAATATGCCATCAGCCAAGGTCAGCATCCGCGCATCTCAAAACGTATACAATATGCCATCAGCCAATCCAGCATAGCGCATTCAAAAAGTAAAAATATGCCATCAGCCAATCAACGTCACGTCGCGCTATCAAAAGAACGGTTGACAGAAAATGGCAATAACATAGTTTTACATACCTCCGCTATGTAATATTTTCCGAGCGATGGTGTGCCGTAAATGTTCCACTGACAGACAGGAGCGAACCGGAACGTCTTCCCTCCCAAGCAGTCCAAAGAGAAATTTGAATGCGAGTTAAGCTAACCAGGACCTTCCTTCCTTAAAGGTGATTTGGTGAGATGAAGACGGGGGCGGGGAAGAGCGGCTGTTCAACGGTTCCAAGCCTCTGTTATGCCTCCTTTTAGGGAGATTCGTAGGCAAATGAAGGCGTACGTTTCGTATTAGTATGGAAATGAGATTTGAAGGTGGATGAACGCAAGCGAAGGAATGTAGCGATTCCTGAAAGGGCTGGTGCAGATATAGGCGTGCGGTGCGTGTTTGCGGGGGCTTGAGCTCTGGCTCTTTGGTCCCGCCTTTCACAACCGTCAATCAACTGGTGATTCAGGTTTCCTGAGCCTATTGGCTCTATTATATGTACACTTGAAACTGTGTATGGAGTCAAGCCTCCACCACATCAATCCTTCCTAATGGTGGGTGTAGTGTGTGTGTGTTGTGTGTTGATGTGTTGTGTGTGTGTGTGGTGTGTGTGTGTGTGTGGTGGTGTGTGGTTTTGACGGCAGGTTCAGCTCTCGATCCCTCCACCCCCCCCCCCACCTTTTCCAGCTGCTAGCCACCTCGTGCAATGAGTCCCGAACCAGGATTTATCAAAGCATTTACCGGCATCCCCCCTACGAACCTGTACATCTCTCTTCATATAGCGGCAGTGTTTACCTTTATTAAAACTGTTTACGTTGAGATAGGAAGCGCTACTGCGGTGGTTAACAAATTCTAAACCTCGTGTACCTCGGTTGTGGAGTTTCCAAGCCTGTAAACTGTTTAATAAACGTCAACAAATCCGCCATGATTAAGGAAAGATGGAGAGGCTTCGCAAGTGCGTGGATGTTCGAGGAATCTCAGCGCCGTGGTAGGTAGAAGTACATGTCTTTTTAAACATATCTACTTTAAAATGTTGCGGGGATGAGGTCGGCATCAGCCGCCAGCCGTCTCTTTGTCTAGTGCGCGGGCGCGTGTTATTGAACAAGTTGCTGACAATTGGAGATAATGTTATTGTCCGGACTAGAGATGTTGAGTACATAATCAGCTTCCATTATCTCGATCTCATCGTGTGTGTGTGTATTCACCTAGTTATATTCACCTAGTTGTGCTTGCGGGGGTTAAGCTTTGCTCTTTCGGCCCGCCTCTCAACTGTCAATCAAGTGATGTACAGATTTCTGAGCCTACTGGGCTCTATCGTATCCACATTTGAAACGTGTGTGCGTGTGCGTGCGTGCGCGCGTGCGTGCGCGTGTGTGCGTGCGCGCGCGCGCGCGTGTGTGTGTGTGTGTGTGTGTGTGTGTGTGTGTGTGTGTGTGTGTGTTGGAGCAACCAGGCTGTACGTATATGCGAGTCAGCGGGGCCGCTTTAGCAATATAGTCAAGCCTGGCCTCAGGCTGGGTGTGTGGAGTAAAATAACCCTCGAGACTCACTCCAGGTAAGATCCAGGTAATATAAGGGAACCCGACACATCGTAATTTCACACTTTTAGTCTTCGGGTCATCTAGATGCCTCGAAGATTCCCAGGGGCCAGAATTCGTAAAGCATTGGCGAAACCTGTACATGTTCCCTCAGTCAAGGCGGCTTTGCTTACATTTATTAAACAGTTCGAGTGCCAAAGCGCTACCAGATTGTCTGTAACAATAATAATCTTGGATTGCGAAATTTCGAAGCTCATAAATTGTTTAATAAATAAAGACTTAAGATTGAGGAAAGATGTACAGGTTTCGTAAATAGCTGCGTAAATGTTTGTGCGCATTTTGGCCGTCTTTGTCTTGTTCTTTGCTAGAGTTTACTTGCTGGCCGAGATGCGGGAAATCTTTAACAAGAGGAATTCCGATCCTCTTTTGTTTGTTCGCCCTGGCAAGTTTGCGCGCCAAGATACGTGGAAGCTGATCTCTGAGTCTTGTTTGTTCGTTATTAAAAGTTCTGGCAGGAGGGCGGCGGAGGATTGGTTCTGACCCGGGATAGTGGTGGCGGCTGTACCTTGACCAGAACTGAGAACTGAGAACTCAGCTCTAGCCTAATGGAACCGAGTGGGCGGACATAGCGTCAGAGGCTCCTACAGTTTCCCGCGAATTTCTGGGAATGTCTTTTCATCCACTTCGCTGGCGTTGGGCTGCCGAGTAAGGTAAAAACTCCTCGCCGGGATATATCAAGAGTGCCCAAGTCAGGATGGGGATGGTGCATGGCCCTCGGCCTGGTTTATTGGACTTTTTACCCGTGAGTGGTCGGCTATATAACACGGGTGGTACTCGCACAAGGGGGAAACAAGTAGTGGAAATTTAGTACCCCAGATGAGCCACAGAAACATTAGAAAGAACATTTTCAGAGTCAGGGTAGTTAACAAATGGAATTCACGAGGCAGTGATGTTGTGGAGGCTGACTCCATATACAGTTTCAAATGTAGATATGATAGAGCGCAAATAAGCTCAGGAACCTGTACACCGGTTCCTGAGTCAACGGACAGCTAAGAGGTGGGACCAAAGAGTCGAAGCTCAACCCCCACAAGCACAACTAGATGAGAACAGGTCTTCGCGGCCGAGTGCAGAGCAAATTTGCATTATTTTCAAGCCTTACATTCTACGGTAGTATGCAACTTATAATATTTTGCTATTTAAATATAATTTATCTTTAAAAAAAGGTACAATAGGTTGTCGCTATAGATTTTGGTGAGTAACCGCCAAATTCTTTCAAGAGTCACAGACGAACAGCCAATTTATACCCGCAAACCACTGAACGTAATTAGTGTCTGCGTGTAACATACAATTACTGTACATGTCAACTAGCAAGTGTAACACGTCAATGACATTATTATCCTTATTTCCTTACAGAGAAGAAGTGCAAGGAGACAGAGTTCCGTTGTGGCGACGGCAAGTGTATCCCTCACCGCTGGCAGTGTGACTCTGAGCCAGACTGCGAAGACGGCTCCGACGAGGACCCCAAACACTGCGGTCAGTACACTTTCAAATTTTTAAAAATTCAAATTTTTTGAATTTTGCTGCGCTGCCTCCACTGTGTTGTTTGGTGGTGGTGTTGGTGGCTACACTGTGTTGTTTGGTGTTGGCGTTGGTGGCAACACTGTGTTATTGGTGTTGGTGGCTACACTGTGTTATTTGCGGTAGCTACACTGTGTTGCTTGATGGTGGCTACACTGTGTTGCTTGATGGTTGCTACACTGTGTTGCTTGATGGTGGCTACACTGTGTTATTGGTGGTGGCTACACTGTGTTGTTTGTGTTGGCGTTGGTGGCAACACTGTGTTATTTGGTGTTGGTGGCTACACTGTGTTATTTGGTGGTAGCTACACTGTGTTGCTTGATGGTGGCTACACTGTGTGCTTGATGGTGGCTAACCTGTGTTGCTTGATGGTGGCTACACTGTGTTGCTTGATGGTGGCTACACTGTGTTGCTTGATGGGGCTACACTGTGTTGTTTGGTGGTGGCTACACTGTGTTGCTTGATGGTGGCTACACTGTGTTGTTGATGGTGGCTACACTGTGTTGCTTGATGGTGGCTACACTGTGTTGTTTGGTGGTGGCTACACTGTGTTGTTTGGTGTTGGTGGAACATTGTGTTGTTTGGTGGTGGCTACACTGTGTTGCTTGATGGTGGCTACACTGTGTTGTTTGGTGGTGGCTACACTGTGTGTTTGGTGGTGGCTACACTGGTTGTTTGGTGGTGGCTACACTGTGTTGTTTGGTGTTGGTGGCAACACTGTGTTGTTTGGTGTTGGCTACACTGTGTTGTTTGGTGGTGGCTACACTGTGTTGTTTGGTGGTGGCTACACTGTGTTGTTTGGTGGTGGCTACCTGTGTTGTTTGGTGGTGGCTACACTGTGTTGTTTGGTGGTGGCTACACTGTGTTGTTTGGTGGGGCTGCCTGTGTTGTTTGGTGGTGGCTACACTGTGTTGTTTGGTGGTGGCTACCTGTGTTGTTTGGTGGTGGCTACACTGTGTTGTTTGGTGGTGGCTACACTGTGTTGTTTAATGGTGTTGGCTGTTCTGAATGATGAATATGTTCATCATTTAACTGTACAGTGTTGACAAGAATCATTCAGGTGAATTACATACCTGTTCGAGGCCTGAAGCCATATATACGTTGTGGTTTTCCTTTGTACAACTTCTGTGGATGACACATTGGTGGTGTGGGAGTGTCGTAGGCAGGTCAGGGTCCCCTGCATTGCCCCGTTTAAGAGGGATTGGCTCCTTTTTTGACTTCCAATGACTCCTATTAATTTAAAAGGATTATTTGGTTTTATAGAGAGTTTTCAATGTTTTTTGGCTGTTAACACACACAATGTAATCCCAGAGTTGTTAGTGTTATATCGGAGTAACAATTGTAAAAATGTTATGTTGTCTTTGCATGTTGAGAGAGAGAGTAGAGAGAGAGCGAAAGTGGGAGAGGGGGGGAGAGAGGGAGACAGGAGAGAGACAGGAGAGAGACAGGAGAGAGACAGGAGAGAGACAGGAGAGAGGACAGGAGAGAGACAGGAGGGAAACAGGAGAGAGACAGAGACAGGAGAGAGAGAGAGAGAGAGAGAGAGAATCACGCGACCCAGCCAGACACTGACACCCCCCCCCCACACACACACACCACACACACACACACACACACACACACCCCCACACACACACACACACACAACACACACACACACACACACACACAACTTTGTATACCACATATGTAAAACCAATCCTGGGGAATGGAGCCCCAGCATGGAGGCCGTACCTAGTCAAACACAAGACGAAGCTGGAAAATGTCCAGAGGTATGCCACTAGGCCAGTCCAGAGCTAAGAACTAGTCCTAAGAACTTCATTGTCCCCTAGGTACCTCATTTAGTATGATACGTGTAAATTACTGCTTAGCTATTTCAGCTTGGATCTTGGTGGTGTGATCCCGTTCATCTCACAATGAACAGGACTATCATGGGTAGTGTTTTTCAACCCCTCATATCCTGCTACTGTGGCTCTTTTGGCCTTGTAAGACGCAGCAGGAGGACATCTTCAAGAGAAAACTAGATAGTTTTCTTAAGAAGTGTCGGACCAACCGGGCTGTGGTGGGTATGCAGCCAGCCAGCCAGCCAGCCAGCCAGCCAGCCAGCCAGCTAGACACTGCCAGCCAGCCAAGGAACAAGTCGCATAGCATCCCCTGATTACAAACGCCCACAAAATAGATAAATGTTACCAATGCCTATACTGTACCTATTAGTACAGTACAATATATACACTGTACCTATTAGTACAGTACAATATATATACTGTACCTATTAGTACAGTACAATATTTACTGTATCTATTAATTCTCGTATCATGCAAAGGCAAATGCTTGAAAGGATCATCTTAAACCTTTTGTCACATAAAATAGGTAGGCTAAGAGAGAGATCAACGACAATTTTAGTGGAGGGAGCACCGCCATTTGTATAGTTAATTATTCAGCAAAGGACAAAGCTAAGTACTCAGCTGTTATTGACATGAAAGGAGCCTTTGATAAGGCACAAGGGATTGTGATCCTAGATCAGCTTGCATGGCTAAAGGTGTCAAGGGGAGACTTCGTGATATGAAGCCTCTCACGGTAAGGAGAGGCGTGTCCGTACTCTCAGTAGTAATAAGCATCCTGTAGTCTTGGGTGACTATGGAGTTGCACAAGCCTGGGTAGGTTGTTATGGAGAAGCTGTTAACCATGCAGCAGGTCCCCCCCTCTCCACGTTGCTAAATTGTCCAATGGAAAGGCAAACGCTAATAAGCTTGGTTCCAGCGCAGTCGCAGGAGCTGCCAGAACGAGGTTGAAGTCAACAACTTACTCACAGGAAACCTCTCACATGGAAACCTTTCTTAAACTTTCGACAGATCAGTTTAAAGTACAAGGGATATGGCTTTAGAACACCCCCCCCTCAAAGAGGAATGGAGTGTTTTATATCGTTAAACATCCTCGATCACAAGGATAGAAAACAAAGACCTGCTTGATGAACTTGGATTCCTAATTCATGGATTAATAAACAAATATTTTAATTATTTTTTAATCACAGAAACTAGTACCTTTGTACCATGACAAGCGATGGTTTATATCTCTCTCTCTCACTCTCACACACTCTCACACACTCTCGATTCTTGTAATCTGCTGTACTTACTATATTAACCTGCAATGTTATATGGGATTCTTGTAATGTTATTTGTGTATTTGACTCACTGAATTGTGCGCCCCTTGAGGGACTTGAAGTAGAGGGGGGTAGAAATAGCCTAAGCTACTCTATCCCTTTGAGATGTATTTCTTGCTTATCTCAATAACATACTNGCCAGAATCTTGTGCGCGCCAAAATCTTGTGCGCGCCAAATCTTGTGCGCGCCAGAATCTTGTGCGCGCCAGAATCTTGTGCGCGCCAGAATCTTGTGCGCGCCAGAATCTTGTGCGCGCCAGAATCTTGTGCGCGCTAGAATCTTTGCGCGCCAAAATCTTGTGCGCGCCAAATCTTGTGCGCGCCAAAATCTTGTGCGCGCCAAAATCTTGTGCGCGGAACCCGTTCTTTTACGCGAGCAAAACAAAAGAATACCATCTCTCGCTGTATCGTGTTTCAATTTAAACATTATATTTGTAATCGAATTCCATGCGTTACTATATATATATTTTATATATGTTATTATTGTATTTATTCCATCTGGCTCTGAAAATTGTGCCAGTGGCACGGGCTAAATTTGTGCGCACCCCGTTATTGGTAAAAATATTTGTAGGTGTTTGGGTGTAATAAAAGGAGAATTGAGTATTGCGTTTGGGTGTAGTCCTCCACATGTGAGTCCGGTGGTAAGTAGAGTTTTTGTGGCGGGAACAGCAGGTGACGAGCGCGGGTTTGTGGTTTTCTGTTTTTTTTTTGTATTTAAAGTTTGGCAAGGGGGGAGGGGGGGCAAGGAGTGTATATTTTTTTCACCTTTGGTGTTTTCTCCTGTCGGATATTGGAAGGTAAACCGGTAAACTCGGCCGCTTTCTTCTGCCACACTCGTGGTTCACTTTGGGTAGACTTCCGGTTTACTGTGAGATAACTTAGTGGTTTAATTTTTACGAACTAAAAAAAAGACTGAATTATCAAGTCAAAATGTACACTTACGTACATGCTTGTGTATGTATTACTCTCTGTATACATGTGTGTGTATATAACTTTAAATGTGTACACGAATGCATGTTTGAATTTCAGTGAATTATTGCAAAATGAAACCGACTTAAGATCCATAGAATTGGTGTTTGAGAGAGAGAGAGAGAGAGAGAGATGGTGATTTAGTAGTTTGATTGTTTATTTAAATATATCTGGGTCTTAATATTGGACAGGGAAGGATTAATTTGCTTTATTTTTGTTTAGTTATTTATTTTAATATATTGTCCTGCTCACAACAATAACTTTGACATTCTGTAGTCTTGCTACTGTTCTCGCACCATTCTGGCCATACCTGGAGTATACCTGAAGAGGGTCTCCAGAGTTGTGCTTCCCGGGCCAGGTTCGACTTGTGATAACTTGGTCCAATAGGTTGTTGCTTGGAGCGGCCCGCAGGCCGACATAGCCACCATTCTGGCCTCTGTGACAGGCGTATGGTGCCCACTGGCGTATTGGCCAGACATGAGAAGTCTCTTTAACACGAGAAAAATCTTTGTAGCAGAACGGGAATCGAACTAGTGTCCTGGGGACATCCAGGCACGCGCCTCTACCTTCCCCCCTGTGCCACCCCTCAGTGAAAGACCAAAGTAATTATGGCATTCACATTAAGTCTAATTAATAATTAGTGCCAACGCCAAGATGAAATACTGTGGTGGGGATGCTCCTCACCTCTCCTCACCTCTCACCCTTCTCTCCTCACCTCTCACCCTTCTCTCCTCACCTCTCACTCTCTCTCCTTCCTCATCCTCCGCTCCAGTCTCCCTCTCCCCTTGGTCTCTGCTCACTTGCACTTTCTGCTCCCTCTCTGTCCTCTAATACATTGTCTTGCACCCTCTCACAGACCCCTCTCACTGCCCTCACTCTCACGCCTCGCCGACTCTCACAGCTCTCACTCTACGACGGACTGCAGGCACCAACAGTTTGGCTGATAAAGAGACCGGGCCCAACTCAGTGTAAACCCCCCTCACCCCCCACTCTCCTCATTTACAAAAAACACATGGCTCCTCTTAATCTAAATGTCTAAGTAAACTCGACTCTGGTCTTCGCGTGTTTAGGTTAAACATTGGGTAAACTGTTTACAAACGGGGGGTGTACAAAGAACGTGTGTGTGTGTGTGTTTGTGGACGGGGAGGAGTTTGTGTGTTTGGAGGAGGGTGCCAACTTCATCCTTGTGGCACCTCTCTGTAATCTCTCATTCTCTATTATCTGGGTTTTCTGTAGTTTATTTTGTTTCTTCAGTCTTCGTTTTATTTCCTACTTTCTCAATATTTTTCTTCTATCCATCGCCCAAACTAGCGTCTGTACCGACTATCCATTCCACCATCCACCCATTCAGCGTCCCACCATTCCCCTTACCCCTTAAAACATTCACCCACTTACAATATTATGCGATTTTCTTGTGTTTTTTTCTAATTGTACCTGGGGGAGCCGGTCGGCCGAGCGGACAGCACGCTGGACTTGTGATCCTGTGGTCCTGCAACTCGTCCTCGCAAATTCGTTTAGTCAATATCGACTTATTAGTTACCTGCATAGGTGACATACTAAACATAATAGTTTCCCTTAAAAATCTTCATAGAAAACACCGGCCTTACCTAACCTACTTAGTATGTTAAAATAAGCATCTTATAGCTTCGTAATTACAATTGTTACTTAACCTATTATAGGTATAGGTTAGGTAATAATTGTAATTACGAAGAAATAAGATGCTTATCTTAACATACTAAGTAGGTTAGGTAAGGTCGGTGTTTTCTATGAAGCTTTTCAAGGGAAACTATTATGTTAAGTATGTCACCTATGCACTTATTTAATAAGTCAATATTGACTATACGAATTTGCGAGGACGGGTTGGGTCCTGGGTTCGATCCCAGGCGCCGGCGAGAAACGATGGGCAGAGTTTCTTTCACCCTATGCCCCTGTTACCTAGCAGTAAAATAGGTACCTGGCTGTTAGTCAGCTGTCACGGGCTGCTTCCTGGGGGTGGAGGCCTGGTCGAGGACCGGGCCGCGGGGACACTAAAAAGCCCCGAAATCATCTCAAGATAACCTCAAGATAACCTGCTTTCTTAGGGTATAATGGCCTTCCTTCACCCTCTTACCTTGCGATGATTTCGGGGCTGAACGTCCCCACGGCCCGGTCCCTCGACCAGGCTTCCTCCTGTGTCTACACGACCAAAGATCATATTCACTCCTAAAATCTACCATTTAGGGGCTATTCATGCCCGTGCCGCGCCTCTTGTGGTGGCTTAATCTTCGTCAATCAATCACGTCTGTGTCTCAGTTGCCACTTGATAATGGTCCAGAACGGACAGAAACCTCGTCAGAAAACTTTATTTTGTTTTTTTTCAGGTGAATTGGGTTGTTTATGTGGCTGCGTTTATTAAGATTTGCTCTCTGAACAATTTTGAACACGAATGAACAGTAGTGAGTTCACCATGAACGCCACATATTCACAACACAGCTACAGTGTTGTGAATATGTGGCGTTCATGGTGAACTCACTACTGTTCATTGGTGTTCAAAATTTGTATCAATTTCAAATGGTTTGGCTGCGTGTCAAAGATTGGGTCAGTCTTTTCTCCTATTTTCTCTTATAGTTCTCCTATGTTTTCTCGTTATCACCTCTTGTTTTATATCTTCTATTCTCTATCTCGTGTTTTCTGTCACTTCTAATCTACATTATTCTTTGTTATCGACGTTCACTTACTCTCCTTTTTCTCCTATTCTCCCCTTCATCTTTCTCCAATCTCACCTATCCTATCTCTCCACCCTTACCTGTCCTCTCTCTCGCTCTCACCTGTCCTATCATAGTAGAATAGAACCAGTGAGCAGTAGAGGTGCCATAGACACAGAGAGCACAGCTGTTCAACACCTGCTCCAAGCAACAGCCTGTTGGACCAAGTTATCACAAGTCGAGCCTGGCCCCTAGGGCGGGCTCAGGGAGTACAAGAACTCTCGTAAACCCTCTCCAGGTATACTCCAGGTATACTCCAGGTAAATCAATCTATAGTAGTCCTATCTCATAATATAAATAGCTATGACGTAGCATGACCACTCCTGAGGTACTTTTTGAACCCTATCCAATCACCGATGATATGACCCCTGGATTCCACATTCAACACGAATCTTGAAGGAGATGACGTATCTGTGGGAAGAGAACTCTCAGGAGAAAGCACCAAGCCACTACGTCTATATAGCACTGTGAAGGGGTCAGGATAAGGATTAGGGATGGGATAGGGAAAGAAATGGTGCCCAACCACTTGTGGACGGTCGGGGATTGAACGCCGACCTGCATGAAGCGAGACCGTCGCTCTACCGTCCAGCCCAAGTGATTGGGCCGTATCTGGTGGGAGTGGGGAATACCGCACCAGCTGTTGGGCTCGAAGCAAACTTCCCTGGACAAATATGCGACTCTTGCGAGGCACGTATCATAAAACCAGAGCTTCAGTGAGGCTTCCAAGAGGGCTTCTGGAGCAAGCGGCGAGGCCATGACTTGATGAAGCCTCCATAAGTTATTTTAAACCTGGCGGAAGCCTTCCTTAAACTTAAAAGATACATTGAAAGCTTTGAGGTTTTCTCCGTGACTGTGGACTCTGGCTCTTGAAGGTTGAGTGTCGCTTAAGCTCTTAAAATCTTTTATGAGGCGCTCAAGCGCAAGGAAACCTGTATCTCATTAAGAGTGAGAGGGGCGGAGTGAGAGTGGGGAGATACCGTAATAGTCCTTACCCATATCGCTGGGGAAAGCGAGCTTTAGCTCTAGGACCCCGGCTAATATACCCGGTGATATTTTAAAACTGCTCGAAGTGTCTTCCAAGATGTCTGCTTTCAGGGGGGGGGTGTCTAATTGCTTATACCACAGCGCTGAATGCAATTAGGCCATTGTTTGATGTCATTGATGTTAGCAAATTATCTACCTGTGTCTCTTGGCTTTCCCTAATTTTGGATTTTCTTGTTTTTAACCCGTTCACGCTACCTCTGATTGGTCTATTTTACTGACGGGCTGACGTCTCGATCACGCCAGATGTATTTCCAGGTCAGGTCACAGTCGGGTCAGGTCAAGATTGAGGTCTATGAATTGAGGTCTCACAGCTTCAGACTTTTACCTCCGGTACCAGTCTCGTAGCAAACCTCCAGCCTGTGGCTATTGCATTCCAGGGCAGGGCTGATGACTCGTGTGTGTGTGTGTGTGTGTGTGTGTGTGTGTGTGTGTGTGTGTGTGTGTGTGTGTGTGTGTGTGTGTGTGTGTACACAGTGTTCTTGCTTCAAGAACACTGTACACACTATGAAGAATGGTTACTTGCTTCAGGCTTCTAAAAGAGAGAGAGAGAGAGAGAGAGAGAGAGAGAGAGAGAGAGAGAGAGAGAGAGAGAGGGTGGAGCAGGTCTCCCTCAGTTGAGAGGGCGTAGGAGAGGCTGGAACCTGAGGCCATAAGGGCCTATAAGCCGCTACACACACAAAATCGATGAGATGAAACTGTTGATGCCAGATGCTGTTCCAGGGAGACCCCGCCCTGTGAACCTGCCGGAACTGGAAGATAATGGTTCCAGAATACAAGCTACGAACTGGAAGATAATAGTATCCGAAGAAGAATGTCTTGAGAACGCTTTGGATACGAAAATGGTTAGAGGAAAAAAGATGTTGATCTTCAAGACCTGAGAAGAGTAATGTCTTGGGAGAGAGAAACATGGACGGACGGACGGACGGATGGACGGACGGACGGACGGACGGACAGACAGACAGACAGACAGACGGACGGATAACAGCGAAGGGGAGGAGGATTCAAGAAACGGTAGATAAGAATAAGGAAGAAATGACTTCCTCATTCTTAAACATTAAGAAATCCTTAATGCTTAATCAGGAAGATTCATCATTAAGAGAAATGAGGAATTCCTTAATGAGAAAATTCTTAATAATGAATGAGAAATTACTTGGCTTAATAAACTAAGTAACCTATGTTCTTAAGGCTATCTTGAGATAGTATCGGGGCTTAGCGTCCCCGCGGCCCGGTCCTCGACCAGGCTTCCTTTTTGTTACACATCCCCAGGAAGCAGCCCGTAGCATGAGCTGTCTAACTCCCAGGTACCTATTTACTGCTAGGTGAACAGGGGGCATCAGTGTGAAAGAAACTCTACCTATTGGTTTCCGCCTCCACCGGGGATCGAACCCGGAACTTTAGGATTACGATTCCCGAGCGCTGTCCACTCAGCCGTCAGGCCTCCGATGTTTTCTGTACTATTACACCATAACGCATCATATATGTGGTGAAATCTTAAGAGAAGGGATCGAACCTGCGTTCTGGGTCGCCTAAGACGCGCGTGCCTCACCCCACTGAACCGTGATATGATCTATCGCCTTAGGAGAAGGGTCGTGAAGTTGGGAGTGACAGGACGGAATAACTGCAGGTAAATTAGCATGTTTAGTTTATTGTAGATTGCGTATTCGTCTTGCAGTAATAATGTGATCTGAAAGCCTTGTTAGCCATGGTTCTCTCCTGCGAGAGCTGTCCATCTCTCTCTCCATCTCTCTCCTTCCTCCCCCCTGCCCCCCCCCCCCCATTTCTCCTACTCGCGGGGTAGCGAGCCAAAACAGTTCAGCTCTGCCTCAGGTGACCGATGGGTCAGTAGGCAGCTATTCCCCGCGCTAAGTATCAGCTGACAGTTTTGGCGGGAAAAAACACCTCCGTCCCACTTGACAGTTGGAGCGAGAAACTAAGTAAGGGTTTTTAAACGCTAAAATATCCTAGACGAATTTAGCTTGCTGAGGAACGTCGCCAGTAGCTCTGACATGTGTTATGATCTCAGCCTGCAGGAGAAACGAGTCTCACCCTTTGAGAGTTATTCAGCAAGCCTGACCTAACTGGAAGGTCCAGGAATTATAGAGGCGATAACACAGAGGTAAGATGGTGTGTTGAATTTATATAAAAGTTTGAGATTATGGGCAATGAACTAGAAAACAGATAAATGACTTGTTGGAAGATGTGGACAAGTTACTGGAGGCGTGAGGCTCGCTTGTGGAGGGCGATGACCTCACTTGAGGCCAGACATCGCAGGGGAGGAGCCGCGCTTTGACGAGCTCCCGCCAGGAGGGAACCCCTAGTGATATTATCTCCAAGAGAAGAGAAGGTGCAGACGTTCCAGCTGTTGAATCGAGCTGAAGACGTTGTGGTCTCAAGTCCTGGACGGCGAGGAGAGAGTATTAAGCCGCCCAGTGACAGTTTTGTGGGCTGTGACAAGCGCCCTGGTCAGACGTTGTCAGAGGGAGAAGCGCCCTCGACCAGATAATCTGTGGTAAGCCCGATTTGAGCCAGTTCATAGTGTTTGCTTGTAGTTGGTCGTGTGCCCAGCGACAGTAGCGATGTTTATTTTCAAGTTAGAAATGTTTTGGTATGGCAGAAAGCCTAAAATAAGAGAGTGAAGTGGGAGGAGCGCGGAGCGACGTCCGTCTTCTCTGAGCGCTGGCGGGCAACTGAAGGAGCCCGGCTCCTGAGGGAGGAGGCCCCTCCCAGCGTGAGTGAGGCTCGCCCAGCGAGGTGGCGCATGGACTCGCCCACGGGGGAGTCCACTCTCATTAAATGTAGAGGACAGATAGAGATTGGAGACAAAGATGTTGTATGATTAATTTTGTTTATGTGTTAAAAAGGGAAACAATTTATTGGAGTGCAAATGGGTTGCAGGTTTGTCTTTGGGGAAGAAGTTGCTGAGGACTTGGAAGCCAGCACAGAGGGAGTGGTTGATGAGACTCCAAGGCAGGGGAGGAGAGGACCCCGAGCTATGAAGAAGCAGTGAGGAGGAGTGTCACGTGCTTCTGCAGAGGTGGTGAAGTGCCACAGTTATTCGAGGAAACTTATGGTGCAGCAGCCAGGAGAGCTGTGGATGATCCTAATAGGAGTAGGGAAGCACCATAGTTGTTCAAGGAATCTTCATGGTAGCAGCCTAGAGGAGCTGCAGAGGATCCTGGTGTTTAAGCCCTGAGGAACCTGAAGTTGTCAGGGTAGTGAAATAGTTCTAAATGATCACTTGTATGGAGGTGAGAGTGTTTGTCATTAGCGTGAACGACGCAGTGAGAGGTGAGTGATCGTTTGCCATTTATGTGCCAAGAAGTGTATATTGAAGTTTAGAGCTACAGACGTAGGCAGGAGTACCTACAGATATATATGTGTTCTAAGACTGATAGAATGGTCGATTGATTCGTTGTGTGGCACGGATCATTTATACTGATATATATATATATATATATATATGTATTGCATTCAAATGCTGATTTGCCTTATGTGTGTTTATAGGTATATATATATATATGTATACATTTTCTTGATGGTAGTGTAACATTATATGGTAAGACTTAATCTACTTGAGGAGGTTGATAATATTAGGTAATACCAAGAGATAGAATACCACTTAGCAAGCTGAGGATAGAGTTCTGATGGTGTTGGAGTGCAACCTGATTATAATAGTACAGAGTATAGGATTCATCATTATTATTATATGTATGCGTGTATTGTATATGTACTTCGTCCAGTAAATGTATCCAAATTTGCTGGTGTTTGCACTTGTCCCAGTGAGGCTTCCCAGGAAATAGTAAAGGAGAGAGAGAGCAAGAAACAGGAACCACTGCTGTGGACAGGGTAAGATAGAAGTCTAGGAAGACAAAGGGGATTTAGGAGGTCATATTCCATAAGGAGAGAGTGGGGAGTCACAGCGGCTCGAGTGGGTGTGTGCACGTGACAACAAGGCTGCGTGTTGGAGCCACATCCCCTAAACGTGTGACGTTGAGCCCCTCTCCAAGAGCCAGAAGTGCCTAGTGTGATCTAGTGAAATATGAGCATTAGTCGAGTTGTGGGTTGGGTGGTCCGTCAGCGGTAACATCACCACCAGAACCACCACCGCAACACATGCCCTGGGCCGAGGCAGGCGGCGGGGCTGCGAAGCTGGAAAGTGTTCAGAGATCTTTGTACTGAAGTCGTAATATCAGCGAGTGATTTGAACTACTGAAACCGACTCGAAGGACTCCATCTGTGCCTCCTCCATCAAGAGGAAACTAGATTTATTCCTCCAAGGAGTGCCGGACCAACCGGGCTGTGGTGGGTATGTGGGCCTGCGGGCCGCTCCAAGCAACAGCCTAGTGGACCAAACTCTCACAAGTCAAGCCTGGCCTCGGGCCGGGCTTGGGGAGTAGAAGAACTCCCAGAACCCATCAACCAGGTATCAACCAGGTGTGCCGCCTGCAGGGGAGACGAGAGAGACCTGGCACTCATTGTAGATATGTAAAGTTCAGGTTGCACGCCTGCATGATTGAATTGCAACATATTAGCGTGGGAGATGTGGTGGGACGTATAAGGAAGTCAATGAAATGTCGGCGTATCATCAACACAATTAGAAATCAGTGAATACATTAGAGGCTCATCTCTATAATGTATACACGAGTATACAACAGAGACGGATATCTTTGATGTATATCTCCTGGCAAAAAATATAAGAAATGTCAAAGGAGCAACCGTGGAAGATTTCATGAGAAAATTGGACGAGTTTCTGCTAAGAGTCATCGGATCAACCAGGCTGTCGATGGTTGTGTGGGCCTTCGGGCTATGACGTCAAACAGCCTCACAGACCAGGTCCAGACGGGTCACAGGCGTGACAACTCTGGAAATACTCAACAGGTAAAACCACAGAAAAACAAGAGAAATATTGTAACAGTAATTCTATCATTTGAACCTTGTCTCCCTGTAGTTACTCCCAGGTAAAACATTAATATATAAGCTATATAAGCTTATATTATTATAAGCTATATAAGCTTATTATATTATTATAAGCTATATAAGCTTATTATATTATTATATAAGCGCTGCCATCTTCGTATCATTAATCCTCATCTTGATTTCTACCCAAAAACCGCATCCGGATTTTCCTCCAAATACTTGAAGCAAAAACGCGATTTTTACCTAAAATCCGCATCCGGATTTTCCTCCAAATACTTGAAGCAAAAAGTCACTACCAAAGATACACTCGTCACTTTCAACTGTGTAATTAAATAAACCATTTTTTTGCATCTAAATCAATATTATGATTCTGTGTGTTATAAATAGACCTGGGGTAGGTTAGGTTCGGTGTTTTGATTGTTTTGGCAATGATTTGTATACGCAGTGTGTGTGTGTCAACCATTGGACAGATGATGGCTCATTCAGCGGCTGCCACCCTCTGGTTATGAATGGAGAGCACTTGACACACGCGCACACACGCACGCACGCTTCCAATCACTCGAGTCATGTGTATTGGGGCTTTCATTCATAAGCAGGGGTGAATAGGGGTTTGAACGGCTGGTTTAACCATTAAACTGTTTCAGTTCCTCGGGGGAGAGGAAGGGAGGGGGAGAGGAGAGGAAGGGAAGGGGAGGGAAGAGACGAAGGGGAAGTAGTTTTAAATAACTGTTCAGTTAAGAGTTTTAGAGGTTTTTGGCCAGTTGTCGTCTTGAGACTCTGACGCCTGGCGTTCCTTGAGAGGTTACCTTGAGGTGTTTTCGGGGCTTAGCGTCCCGCGGCCCGGTCGTCGACAGTTCGGTCCCAGTTATTGAATGGAGAATTTGAGACCGTCCCAAATATTGGGACGGTCTCAAAGCTCTCATAATGGAACATTATCATATAATATATTCATGGAAGATGATCTTGGAGGCCAGGTCCTAAATTTGCACAGTAGAATAACAATTGGGCGAAAGATACAGAAGGAACTGCAGAATAGAACCAGTGAGGAGTAGAGGTGCCATAGGCGCCCCCAACTCCCCGCTCTGCTCAGGGGTCCCCGACTCCCTATGGCACTATGGCACCTCTACTATGTTCATACGTCAGGCTGCGAGCAGCCGCGTCAAACAGCCTGGTTGATCAGTCCAGCAACCAGGAGGCCTGGTCGACGACCGGGCCGCGGGGACGCTAAGCCCCGGAAGCACCTCAAGGTAACCTCAAGGTAACCTCAAGGTAAGGTAGGCACAATCCGAGAACACTGAACACCAGAGGTCCACAGCTGTTCAACACCCTCCAGCAAGCATTAGAAATATTGCTGGAACAAAGGTGGATGTCTTCAAGAGCACTTAGACAAGGTCTTGCAGGAAGTGCCGGACCAACCAGGCTTTAGTGGAGATATGGGCCCGCTCCAAGCAACAGCCTGTTGGACCAAGTTATCACAAGTCAAGCCTGGCCTCGGGCCGGACTCCGGGAGTAGAACTCCCAGAACCCCATCAAGCAGGTATCAAGCAGTGTGATAAAATATTTCAGTCAGTGTCGAACGCAAGATTCTACGAACTGTCGTTTTGGATATGTAGAGTCTTAGACCACTTAGATCCTCTCGGACGTAGGTTCGATCCCTCATCACGGCCCTTGTGGTCTTAGACCAGTTTCAGCAACCGAGGTTTTTCCTTCATCCTGGAACAATGTCGCTCTTCGCTACTGTCACCCTCCTTCCAGACTGTCACCCTCCTTCCAGACTGTCACCCTCCTTCCAGACTGTCCCCCTCCTTCCAGACTGTCCCCCTCCTTCCAGACTGTCACCCTCCTTCCAGACTGTCACCCTCCTTCCAGACTGTCACCCTCCTTCCAGACTGTCACCCTCCTTCCAGACTGTCACCCTCCTTCCAGACTGTCACCCTCCTTCCAGACTGTCACCCTCCTTCCAGACTGTCACCCTCCTTCCAGACTGTCACCCTCCTTCCAGACTGTCCACCCTTTGGCTTTGGCCATCCTCTTCCCACGTCGTCGTGGGCGGAACCAGTTCTTTTCACGTTGTGGACAGGTTCACGAATCGCTTTATCTGTAGCTATTCTATCTATCTGTCATCGGTCTGTAGGACCGATTCTGTGATATTGTCCTTGTAAATCTTTCTCAGATTTCACTCTATCGTAATACTTGATATCACAAAGATATGACTTTGTGATATCAAAGATAAGATGTGACTTTGATATGTCACACAACATTGTATTCATCATTAGAGGGTTAGGCTTCTGACGAGATTAAATAATTGTATATTTTACATTAATAACGCGCATTATACATGATAAATATCAATAAACACGAGTTTATTTTTTGTTTTTTATTGAATATTTTGTATATTTTGTTTATTAGTTATATTGTATTGGCTTAATCCCCCTCCCTCTATTCNGGGGCTATAATACCTTCCTTATGTGTAGCTTCCGGGGATCAATGACCCCCGCGGCCCGGTCTCCGGAGACCTGGCCAACCAGGCTGTTGTCGACGCGGCTGCTCGCAGCCTCACGTATGAATCACAGCCTGGTTGATCAGGTATTCTTTGCAGGTGTTTGTCGAGTTCGCTCTTGAAGACCGCGAGAGGCCGGCCAGTTATACCCTTCATGTGTAGCTTTATGTGTAAGTTAAGGAGGGGGTGGGGGGGGCTGAGGGCCCCCTTTGTGTGTAGTGTTGGAGGGGGGAGGGGGAAAGGGGGGAAGGGGGGGGGGTAGATTGGATGTGTACGAGTCGGTATTAATAATCTACCGCGTGATTCATCTCAGTGATTGGCCTTGTTCTCATGTGATTCACGAGTCCCAGAGCGGAAGAAGGGGGAGGGGGGTGGAGGGGGGTGGGACTCACCCATACATCATCCTCTACTCACTACATCAACGGTATTCTACGCTGCTTCTCCAACACTGCTCCAGCACTGCTCCGCGTGTTCTTTGGTGGTTGGAGAGGGGATCTCATTTTTCTGGTGTTTGGGGGAGAGAGGGGGCGGGGGAGGGTCCTATTTCTTAACTAATGAAATGGGGGGTTCTTGGTGCTGGTTTCCGGTATAGCGTAGAGTGGGGGGTAGAGGGGGTGATTGGGGGTATGGAACAGGTGTGGGACGTAAACGGCAACTCGGGTGCCATCTCCGGGTGCCATAATACGCTGGAGGCTGTTTAGCCAGGTATATGAGCGGCCAACAGCAATAAGGTGGAAGATCAAGCGCCTATTCTTGGGTGGCAATCAGCACGGGTGGATATGTAGGTGTGTAACTGTTGGAACCTGTATGTGTGTGTGTGTGTGTGTGTGTGTGTGTGTGTGTGTGTGTGTGTGTGTGTGTGTGTGTGTGTGTACTCACCTAATTGTACTCACCTAATTGTGCTTGCGGGGGTTGAGCTTTGGCTCTTTGGTCCCGCCAACTCAACTGTGTGTGTGTGTGTGTGTGTGTGTGTGTGTGTGTGTGTGTGTGTGTGTGTGTGACTGCAGTAATAAATCATAAATCACCTCTAGTTTGAAGAAATCCACAAGGCCGTGACGAGGATTCGAACCTACGTCCGAGAGCATCCCAGACGCTGCCTTAATCGACAGACCTACGACATGGTCAAACAAATTGCAACCAGAAGTTCTACTGAACTTACTGGATCCTGCAGCCTCTCCGAGACACAAACCAGGGTTTTACACAATTCCCTCCATGCACTCGAGCTCCATCAATATGCCGTTCTACCTCTTCGCCCCTACGGCCCTTGTGGGTTTGTTCATTTGATGCATCAAGCTATTGTGATTTGTGTGTGTCACCTCTAGTTTGATCAGGTAACTTTGAGATGTGTTTAAAAATCTCTTAAATCCTGGAAGAGGTTGGCTGAAAATGATCCTCTATGTTTAGACTTTAGACTTGGGGAGGAAGGTAGAGTTGAAACGTCACAATGGACTTTTCGTAGACTTCGCAGCCGTGGCCAATCATAATATGTAAATTGGAAGCCCAATCATTCATCATCAACATGCAGGCGATGAGTCACAATAACGTGGGTGAAGAATCGACTTGAGAATGGTCCAGGACGGACCGAAACGTCGTCGTCCCTTCACCTTCTAGTGTGTGGTCTGGACTCATCCGTCAAACTTGAAAGCCCAAATCATTCATCCAACAAATTGGATGGCAAAATACTCTCTAAAATTGGATCCACAGAATCATTTCAAACAACATTTTCAGAATCGAAAGCTCAATAAAACCTTCGTATGAAATTGGACCCGAAATAAGATCTTCACAAAAGCTGGGAGCCAGACAATACACCTGGGCCCACAAAATCGAAGTCAAACAATAGCTCCCTTCAGAGTTGTGCAAGCCAAACTACTCCTCCCTCCAAAGTTAAAAGTCAAACAGCACCTCCGCCGAGTGTGTGCGGGGGGGGGATGAAGAAGCTTGCAAGTTGCAACTCGTCTAAAGCAACAATAGAAGGAGTTTGGCAAATAGATAAGAACTGGCAAAGAACAAGGAGTTCAAACTGTTTTAA
>WNGS01164437.1:27794177-27844986 GCA_020271785.1 Procambarus virginalis
GACGGACCGAAACGTCGTCGTCCCTTCACCTTCTAGTGTGTGGTCTGGTCAACATACATTGGAGCCTAAAAGTAATATAAACCATTGCCATTCGCATTTAATATCCCCCCTTCCTCCCTCCTTCTCCAACGAACAGGAGGCCGTTGATATTTCTGCCCGTTCGGCGTTAGGATTAAAACAAATTCCTATACAACGGTTAACGGCAATCCTGAATCTGATGTACTGGGCCTTTACTTTAACAAAGAAGTTGGCATTTCTAGCATCTGAGCAACGGGATTAACAGATTTACCGAGGAATCCCCGTCTTTACGGTAATCTTGAAGCCCAGTCAGACACCTTCCGCCCTCTCTCTCTCCACCTACGAACTAGCCGCCCTCGCTGACGATGGGATTGTCAGTTAGATCGAACTTTACTCGAAGTGGAAGCCTGAGGACCTATTGGGGTGGAAGCCTGAGGACTCCATGGGGTGGAGCCTGAGGACATCCTATGGGGGTGGAAGCCTGAGCTGCCCCACCCCCCACAGGATGAGTAGGTTTGAGTTCACATTGAATCCAGTAGCCACAGACGGGAGACATCTCCGTCAAGCAGGGTTCAGTCGAACCTCCACAGATCTCCAGTATCAGCTCTTGATACTGGTAATGGCTCGAAATGGCACCACTTACGGGCTATTCATGCCCGTGCCACCTTTTGGGTGGCTTAATCTTCATCAATCATCAGTAGCCACAACCCATGAAACAAGCCAATGAGTACCCCGCACACTCATCCAGCTTTCAATAACACGTAATAAGTGGCAAGCTGATGATTGATTGATTGATAAAGATTAAGCCACCCAAGAGGTGCAGGCATGAATAGCCCGTAAGTGTAAGTGGCAAGCGACTGACCCTTCTCTTTATACTGTGCGGCACTATACAGCCGGGGTCACGTGCCAGTATGGGGGCAAGCACGCAGTGCCAATTGCAATGCATTAGTGCCCAGACCAATGCCACTCACGCGCGTGCGCTCACACACACAGCCCCGTGCGGATTACCCCAAATATATGACTCACAGGATGTGAGCAGATAGGGAGGGAAGGTGGAGGGGGGAGATGGAAGATGAAGCAGGGAGGAGGGGAGGGGGGAGATAAGCCCCAGAGTTGGGGGGAGGAGAGGTAAGGAGATAAGACATAAGATGAACGACTTGTGTGTGAGACGACGCGAGTGGTACCTGCTGCATTATTACTAAATGATCTTATTGATTATTAGCTCTATACATCTATACATCTCATTATACATCTTCACATCTCTTATACTGACATTCAAGTGCTTTGTCGAATCTGGCCACTTATCTAGTCACCCTCATTACCCGTATGTTGTGATCATGTCTCCTCTGTTCCTTCTATCCTCTACAGTTGCGGCATTTAGTTCCACTAGCCTGTTCTTGTAGCTTAAGCCTTTTAACTCTGGCACCAGTCTTCTTGCAAACCTTTGTTCTTATATCTTGGTTTTAAGCTTCGCAAGGTGAGGGGGGGGGGGGTCTCGTGCCGGGCTGCATATTCCAATATTGGTCTGCCATACGTTTGTGTACAGTGCCTTGACGGAATCCTGATTTAGGTTTCTAAACGATGCTCTTGTATTTGCCAGCGTCTCATATGCTGATGGTATTAGCTTTGTGTGCGCCTCCAGTGGAACTATATCCACTCTCAAATCTTTCTTTCTCGTTCCGATTCCTGTAGTTATCTTGCCTCTATCTTGAGGTTATCTTGAGATGATTTCAGGGCTTTTTAGTGTCCCCGCGGCCCGGTCCCGACCAGGCCTCCACCCCCAGAAAGCAGCCCGTGACAGCTGACTAACACCTAGCTATTTTATGCTATTTTATTTACTATTTTACTGCTATGTAACAGGGGCATAGGGTGAAAGAAACTCTGCCCATTGTTTCTCTCCGGCGCCCGGGATCGAACCCGGGACCACAGGATCACAAGTCCAGCGTGCTGTCCGCTCGGCCACCCGGCTCCATCATCTATAGTATAGATGCCGTTGGTCTGGTCTCTTCTCACTCCTTTTCCCTCTTCATTTCCTTACACAGGGGAATAATTGCAGGAACGATTTGTTTGACTCTCCGTTATTGGAACGGGCTAAATCTTCCCTGTGAGACTCCTGATGGCGTGGGTGGTGGTGGTGGTGCTGGTGGGTGTGGTGCGGTGGTGGTGCTGGGAGTGGTGGGGGTGGTGGTGGTGGTGGGGGTGGTGGTGCTGGGTGGTGCTGCTGGGTGGTGGTGGTGGGGTGTGGTGCTGGGTGGTGGTGCTGGGTGGTGGTGCTGGGTGGTGTGCTGGGTGGTGGTGCTGGGTGGTGCTCTGGCGTGGTGGTGCTGGGTGGTAGGGTGGTAGTGGTGGTGGTGCTGGGGGTGATGCTGGGTGGTGGTGCGGGTGGTGGGCTGGAGGTGGTGGTGCTGGGTGGTGTGCTGGATGGTAGTGGTGGTGGTGGTGCAGGTAGTAATGACCTAGTTGTCCCGCTGTGTATCAAATGTTCCTTTGCCAACCTTTACCCCATTACCTCCCCTCCCCCCCCCCCACACAGCTTTTCACTGTCAATACCTCTTGTCTGAAAGAGCACCTATTCATTTACCATTGTTTTGCTCTAATATCCTACCTTCCTCCCTCTCACGCCTAACCAGTCCTATCCACAACAGTAAACATCCCGGGTTGAACTTCCATCACCCGTGACCTTTGACCTCAATGTTCATTCGACCATTAAAAACTTGCCTTTCTCCGTCAACAACACCCAGCCAATCACAGAGGCCAGATTGATAAAGATTAAGCCAGCCAAGAGGTGGCACGGGCATGAATAACCCGTAAAACAAAGGACAGGTAGAACAAGGCTATTATAGGAGGGGACAGAAAGAGCTAGCCAAACATTGACAAGGTCTGTTGTCATTGACAACAGAACAGTTACAGCCCCGCTCCTGTGCCAGGTAAGTCCACTACGGGCTCACCATAGCCCGTGCTACTTGCCCCGCTCCTGTGCTAGGTAAGTCCACTACGGGCTCACCATAGCCCGTGCTACTTGCCCCGCTCCTGTGCCAGGTAAGTCCACTACGGGCTCACCATAGCCCGTGCTACTTGCCCCGCTCCTGTGCTAGGTAAGTCCACTACGGGCTCACCATAGCTCGTGCTACTTGCCCCGCTCCTGTGCCAGGTAAGTCCACTACGGGCTCACCATAGCCCGTGCTACTTGCCCCGCTCCTGTGCCAGGTAAGTCCACTACGGGCTCACCATAGCCCGTGCTACTTGCCCCGCTCCTGTGCCAGGTAAGTCCACTACGGGCTCACCATAGCCCGTGCTACTTGCCCCGCTCCTGTGCTAGGTAAGTCCACTACGGGCTCACCATAGCCCGTGCTACTTGCCCCGCTCCTGTTCCAGGTAAGTCCACTACGGGCTCACCATAGCCCGTGCTACTTGCCCCGCTCCTGTGCCAGGTAAGTCCACTACGGGCTCACCATAGCCCGTGCTACTTGCCCCGCTCCTGTGCTAGGTAAGTCCACTACGGGCTCACCATAGCCCGTGCTACTTGCCCCGCTCCTGTTCCAGGTAAGTCCACTACGGGCTCACCATAGCCCGTGCTACTTGCCCCGCTCCTGTGCCAGGTAAGTCCACTACGGGCTCACCATAGCCCGTGCTACTTGGAAACTCCAGTAGCTGAATCTTAAAACAACAACAACAGGGCTAGCCCTCGCCGATTGCAGGGAAGTGTGTCATTGTATGCAGGCAGTGCTTTCTTGTCCAGAACAGGGAGGGGGGGGGGAGGGGACGCAACTTGTGCAATGGAACGGGGCCAGGAAAAGTTGCGACAGAATCAGGGATAGAAGGAATAGGAGGGGGGGGGATACAGAAGGAAGAGAGAGCGATAGAAAAAGGGCCAGGGGATGGAGGAAGAGAGAGATGAGAGGAGAATGGAAAGGTGTCATACAACAGAGCAATATACACCTAGAAGAGCGTCAACAGTACCCCATCCAGTAACTGTGTACCGGAGTGGTCCTATAAATTACCTGAATATATCACATTTAAATTGCTATCTGGAGGGGGGGGCACAATTTCAAACCTAAATAGGTAAACATAGGAGAAAAAATATATACGTAAATCAATACAATGTTTTTTTCTGTTCAAAGCCATAATACGTTAAGTGGTATTTCAGGTGTGTGTGATCGAGTTGGTTCGTATCTCCACCTCCCCCCCACCCCACACACCTCCCCCCCCTCTCCTCACACCACCCCCCAATCGCCTCTTCCCCCAACCCGGCTTCCTGATCTGGTCAACCAGGCTGTTGGAGGCGGCCGCTCGCAGTCTCAGGGGCCATATTTGACACACACACACACACACACACACACACACCACACACACACACACACACACACACACCACACACACACACACACACACTATATATGATATGTTGTTGTTAAAGATTCGCTACCTGGAACAAAAATTCCAAGTAGCACGGGCTATGGTGAGCCCGTAGCTTCTTAAATATATATGAGAGATATCTTTTGCCGTGGCGTCAGTACTGAGCTCCAAGCAAGGCTGGCAACACGGAGCATCACCACACGCTCCTGTGGTCCCTTATAGGTAAGTTTTGATAGATAAGTTACAGGGGTTAAGATGGCCATACATGGCACCACTGGAAAGGTCTGAAGGCTACAGTTGGCACCACTGGTAATGTAGGTATGGGTAACACTTTTGTAACACACCAACAGTCGCCCACAACAGTCAACAGCCGCCTACAACAGTCAACAGCCGCCCACAACAGTCAACAGCCGCCCAAAACAGTCAACAGCCGCCCACAACAGTCACAGCCGCCCACAACAGTCAACAGCCGCCACAACAGTCAACAGCCGCCCACAACAGTCAACAGCCGTCCACAACAGTCAACAGCCGTCCACAACAGTCAACAGCCGTCCACAACAGTCAACAGCCGTCCACAACAGTCAACAGCCGCCCACAACAGTCAACAGCCGCCCACAACAGTCAACAGCCGTCCACAACAGTCAGCAGCCGCCCCCAACAGACAGCAGCAGCCCACAACAGTCAACAGCCGCCCACACAGTCAACAGCCGCCCACAACAGTCAAACAGCCTTCCACAACAGTCAACAGCCGTCCACAACAGTCAACAGCCGTCCACAACAGTCAACAGCCGCNTAAGTGAATACACACACACACACACGGTAAATACAGTTGAATCAGAGCGAGCCAAAGACACCATACAAATGAATATATCGAGAAAATTCAAAACCTTTCCGCCCATATCCTCCTCCCCATCAGCGAGCGACATATTCTCTCTCACCACCACGAGGGCACCCACCTACCCAGGCCACCTGGGATACCTTGAGGATACCTTGAAGTGCTTCCGGGCTTATCGTCCCCGCGGCCCGGTCATCGACCAGGCCTCCTGGGAGATGGAAGGCAGATACTGTAGCGCGCGCAAAAGGGAAAGTGCTGGGTAGAGTTAGCGTGTCATATAGCTGGCAGATTGGCGCCCTTTTGTCGTAGAGGGAACTGATAAGAACCCACTGGAGCACTGCGATAATGAGGAGATAAGGGATATATGAGAGGTAGAGAAAGTTATTTCTCCGGTGAGGGAAGGTGAGAGAAGGAGGGAAAAGGGGGAAGGGGGGAAAGACGAGGTGAGATAACGTATAGGTTAAAACTATACAACTTTTTTAAACAGAGTGGTTGAATACGTACAAAATGCGACCTATCTGGACAGAGGACGGTTGGACCGGATTGACGCTTTCCAAACATCCATACTGCCCAGGGGGGAGTCGAACCCCGGTGACTACACGTGTGTGTACACCTGTTACATGGCAAGCCTGGCAACCTCTCACGTCTGAACAGCAACTGTGACACACACACATGGTAACCGTGACAACCCCCCCCCCTACCGTCAGCGGCCACAACACTACCTTGTTAGCGAGACACTGCGAGCCGTGTTTACTATGGTCCTTCAGGGGAACCAGGCCATTAGGTATTTCGCCAGGAAATCTTTATTGCTTAGCATAAACGTGTCTGGGACGGGAATAGACGAACTAGACCTGTTATAAACGTGTCTGGGAAGCAATAGGACACTTATTAGGCCTATTGAGGCGTGCCATTAGGCCAACGACAGACCTCCCCTCCCCACGATGCAACCTACATTAGTCAACTAGCCCCACGGGATACCTATTTTTAACGCTAGGTGAACAGATGCATCAGATGTAAAAAAAAACTTCTCCCTTACCCAATTTATCGCGTACTACAATTATGAACTGGATGAACTTAGTATCTACTTATCCTCTATACTATAATGTGTTCATTTTTTACGGAATCGCGCTAAAATACGCTAAAAAATGCGACGTTTTAGTCAAAATAAAAGCACCGTAATTTTGACGTGTTTTTTTGTGTGAGTGAGAGAGAGAGAGAGAGAGAGAGAGAGAGAGAGAGAGAGAGAGAGAGAGAGAGAGAGAGAGAGAGAGAGAGAGAGAGAGAGAGAGAGAGAGAGAGAGAGAGAGAGAGAGGGGGGGTAGTTGGGGGTTAGTTGGGGGGAGGGGGCGGGGGGGTTGGGGGTTGGTTACACCAGGTTGGTAGGGACGCCATTCCCCAATTACTGGTGGTGATGGCAACATCCTCCCTCCCTCTAGCCCTCATTGCTCCATTATGGTTCTATCAGACTATTATTGCTCGATCAGGCTCATTCATGGCTGGATCTTTCCCTATCCACCCCTCCCCACACACACACACGTACGTGCGTGCGTGCGTGCGTGCGTGCGTGCGTGCGTGTGTGTGTGTGTGTGTGTGTGTGTGTGGGTGTGTGTGTGTGTGTGTGAGAGAGAGAGAGAGACCTGTTGATTGGCGGTTGAGAAACAGGACCAAAGAGCCAGAGCTCAACCCCCGCAAGCACAACTAGGTGAGTACAACTAGGTGACTATACACACACACACACACACACACACAAACCTATAATCACACTCAAACTCTCATGGAGGTGAGTGGTCACCGCTCAGAGGTCGTAGTACTAAGGGCCTGGGTTCGATTCCCGGACGCGGCAGAAACAAATGAGCAGTTTTTTTCACCTTGAAGCCCGTGCTCACCTAGCAGTAAATAGGTACCTAGGAGTTAGACAGTTGTTAAGGGCTCCTTCTTGGGGATGTGTGCGCGCGCGCGCGTTAGACATACATGTAGTAGACATAGTAGAGGAAAATAGATTGGTTAGGAAGGTGGGGTCCAAGAGCTAATAGCTGGATTCTGCAGGCACAAATTGTAAATAAATACCTGAACACACACACACACACCACACACACACACACACACACACACACACACATCTAGCTAGATCTCACGACGCCGAGAGAGAGAGAAGACATGATACAGACATATAAAATACTTAGGGAAATTGACAGTGGGGAAAACAAATTGGAAATGGTCTCACTGACTAGAAATAGAACAAGAGGTTGTGGAATGAGAAGTTTGAGAAACAGACGAGTCATAGAAATATTATATAGCTCCATTTTAGCCTAAGATTAGCGAGAAAATAGAATGAATTAAAAGATCAAGTAGAAGAAGGGAGATTCTATTCATAATGTTAAAATTAGGCATAACTGAAAGGCATATAAAGGGGTGGGATGCGAACGGGGGGGACATGGATGGAAACACGAGTACCCAAATGAGCCACAAGAGACATTGACACTGCACAAGTTCTTTCAAATAGTTGTAAATAAATATAATGCACTGGAATGAGGTGGAGGCAGACTCCATACACAAACGTAGCTATGATCAAGAACCCAAGCGACTCTGGAACCCGCACACCAGTTGATTGGCAGTAGAGAGCCGGGACCAAAGAGCCGAAGCTCAACCCCCGCAAGCACAATTAGGCAGGTACATATCGTCCCTCCAGCTCGTATAGCTCTATAACAGAGGCGCACAGCTCTATCAACCCCCCCCGTGCCAAACTCCAAACAATAGAACACCCCCCTCCCCTACAATTAGTAATTAGTACATAAGCTCTCATATAGCTGCCCCTAAACTATATGAAGCTCTCATATAGCTGCCCTAAACTATATGAAGCTCTCATATAGCTGCCCCTAAACTATATGAAGCTCTCATATAGCTGTCCTAAACTATATGAAGCTCTCATATAGCTGTCCTAAACTATATGAAGCTCCCATATAGCTGCCCTAAACTATATGAAGCTCCCATATAGCTGCCCTAAACTATATGAAGCTCCCATATAGCTGCCCTAAACTATATGAAGCTCTCATATAGCTGCCCTAAACTATATAAAGCTCCCATATAGCTGCCCTAAACTATACAAAGCTCTCATATAGCTGCCCCTAAACTATATAAAGCTCCCATATAGCTGCCCTAAACTATACAAAGCTCTCATATAGCTGCCCCTAAACTATATGAAGCTCTCATATAGCTGCCCTAAACTATATGAAGCTCATATAGCTGCCCTAAACTATATGAAGCTCTCATATAGCTGCCCTAAACTATATGAAGCTCTCATATAGCTGCCCTAAACTATATGAAGCTCTCACATAGCTGCCCTAAACTATATGAAGCTCCCATATAGCTGCCCTAAACTATATGAAGCTCATATAGCTGCCCTAAACTATATGAAGCTCTCATATAGCTGCCCCTAAACTATATGAAGCTCATATAGCTGCCCTAAACTATATGAAGCTCATATAGCTGCCCTAAACTGTATAAAGGGTAACAGAAATGGCGTCAAGAAGCAGGTTGTGACACAACAACAATAATCCTACACAAACCCCTAGCGTGCGCACGGTGTTACAGGAGCGAGTGTGTCCAGGTATGGCCGCCTGCCTCACCCAGATCACCTCCTGGCACAACAAAAACAGTGACCTTGGTGGTATAGGTACCCCCCGGCTTGGCTTCCTCCCTTCCTGTTGCTCCATGTCCAGTGTAGAGCTGGATATTCCTCCTCCCCATCTCCTTGTATGGAGCTGGGGGTTCCCTCTTCCCCCTCTCCTTGTATAGAGCTGGGGGTTCCCTCTTCCCCCTCTCCTTGTATAGCGCTGGGGGTTCCCTCTTCCCCCTCTCCTTGTATAGAGCTGGGGTTCCCTCTTCCCCCTCTCCTTGTATAGCGCTGGGGGTTCCCTCTTCCCCCTCTCCTTGTATAGAGCTGGGGGTTCCCTCTTCCCCCTCTCCTTGTATAGAGCTGGGGGTTCCCTCTTCCCCCTCTCCTTGTATAGAGCTGGGGGTTCCCTCTTCCCCCTCTCCTTGTATAGCGCTGGGGGTTCCCTCTTCCCCCTCTCCTTGTATAGAGCTGGGGGTTCCCTCTTCCCCCTCTCCTTGTATAGAGCTGGGGGTTCCCTCTTCCCCCTCTCTAGTATAGAGCTGGGGGTTCCCTCTTCCCCTCTCCTTGTATAGAGCTGGGGGTTCCCTCTTCCCCCTCTCCTTGTATAGAGCTGGGGGTTCCCTCTTCCCCTCTCCTTGTATAGAGCTGGGGTTCCCTCTTCCCCCTCTCCTTGTATAGAGCTGGGGTTCCCTCTTCCCCTCTCCTTGTATAGAGCTGGGGGTTCCCTCTTCCCCCTCTCCTTGTATAGAGCTGGGGGTTCCCTCTTCCCCCTCTCCTTGTATAGAGCTGGGGGTTCCCTCTTCCCCCTCTCCTTGTATAGAGCTGGGGGTCCCTCTTCCCCCTCTCCTTGTATAGAGCTGGGGGTTCCCTCTTCCCCCTCTCCTTGTATAGAGCTGGGGGTTCCCTCTTCCCCCTCTCCTTGTATAGAGCTGGGGGTTCCCTCTTCCCCCTCTCCTTGTATAGAGCTGGGGGTTCCCTCTCCCCCTCTCCTTGTATAGAGCTGGGGGTTCCCTCTTCCCCCCATCTCCTTGTATAGGGTCTTCCCTCATTGGGCCTTCCCCCCCCCAATTCACAACCTCTCCATCTTCAGCAATTACGCATGTTCATTCCAGTCTCTGGGTTGTAGCTGGATGAGGTTCTGGGAGTTGTTCTACTCCCGCAAGCCTGGTCCGGGGAGGCCTGGCTTGACCTGTGAGAGCTTGGTCCAACAGGCTGTTGATTGGAGCGGCCCGCAGACTCACTACAGCCCGGTTGGTCTGGCAATACTTATAGAAAACTATGCAGTTTTCTTTTCTTGAAGATTTCCTCCTTTTTGTTCGGGCAATACTTCTTACGCTCGCTGGGAGGGCGTTGAACAACCGTTAACCTAACCTAACCTAACCTAACCTCTGATGTTTATACAGTGTTCTCTGATTGTGCCTATGACACCTCTGCTCTTCACTGGTTCTATTCTGCATTTCCTTCCATATCGTTCTCCCCAGAATGTTGATAAGCATATTTGCGGTACGAGTATGAACCAATGCACACGTTATCTTGAGGTTATCTTGAGATTATCTTGAGATGATTTCGGGGCTTTTTAGTGTCCCCGCGGCCCGGTCCTCGACCAGGCCTCCACCCCCAGGAAGCAGCCCGTGACAGCTGACTAACACCCAGGTACCTATTTTACTGCTAGGTAACAGGGGCATAGGGTGAAAGAAACTCTGCCTATTGTTTCTCGCCGGCGCCTGGGATGGAACCCGGGACCACAGGATCACAAGTCCAGCGTGCTGTCCGCTCGGCCGACCGGCTCCCTCACGTTGCGCACACTAACGTGTGCGCAATCACCTCACAATCGAGGAATCCCGGGTTCAATTCCCGGGGCCGGGACAGAAAAGGCTAGGAACACACTTCTTTCACCTAATGCCTCTGCTCACCCAGCAGTAATATGTACCCAGGAGTTGGGCAACTGTGTGTGTGTGTGTGGGGGGGGGGGTGGGGGGAGCTACATCCTGGAATATGTAATTCGACCTTCGTGTGGGAGGGGGGGAGGGGTGGGGGGACGTCGATATAAGCCTAAAAATTATACATATTGGAGTAGAAATAGCCAAAGCCGCTTGAACCTTTTCAGGTATATTTATTGTCTCAATAAACGTACTTGAGTATACATATACATACAGAGTTTGAGTATATATATACATACAAAGTTCTACACTTTCCTTAGGAGGGGGGGAGGGTGTTATTGGGTCTACGTGTAATCTTATCTATCCTTACACCGTACAAACTGAAATACTGTTAAGATTGTTTTAGTTCCTCACTCAAGAGTCTATAGCCTACATGTAACCCACAATGTTTGTTTATGTAAGACTGTGTGTGTGTGTTGTGTGTGTGTGTGTGTGTGTGTGTGTGTGTGTGTGTGTGTGTGTGTGTGTGTGTGTGTGTGTGGATCCCAGTAGGAGGCGTGCCTGTCCTACAGAGAAACGTCGCATTTCCATTTCGTTATAAACAATCGTTATAAACAATAGATACAATCATCTGCACAACAGATCCACTCATCCATATAATAGATACTCACGTTCACAGTTGCCACCTCACAACCTATCATAGAAATAAGAAAACTGCAAGCCTTGTGCCCCATACGAGGCACCTCCCACTGCCCCATAATCTTAGCCTTTTGCAAAAATCTTAAGACTTTTCGAACAAGTTTCCTTATGTCATTCTAGATGATCTAGATTGAGGTACATGTCCTAACTCAACACCTTAAGTGCTTTTATGCATTCGACTCCAATACCTTTATCTTATCAAAACAAATATACTTAGTGCAGCGAGATAAGGTAGGAATTGTAGAACAAGTAATTAACATCACAGGCGCCATAAGAACAGTTTAACACTAAACATACCAGCTTCAATATTTGATTTGTCTACCAGTAAATATTACCAGGGGGGGAAAAAATTTCCATTTTCTACCGGCAAATATTACCGGAAGAAAAGGTCCTGAGCTACAAAGACAGGTTCCTCACCTGTCAGCTGGTTCCCAGGGGAAGCCTAACCTCAATTCAAATTCGAATCATCCTTCTAGGTCGCCTCAGACACGGCCCTTTAACCACGTTACTGAGACGAGTGGCCAGACTCTTAATTAACAAGCCGGTTATAGCCAAGATTCTTTACCAGAGGCTAAGAAGCCACAGTGTTTAGAATGAGTGGCCATAGCGTTACCAGAGCAACAGGTCAGGGGGGGAGGGGAGGGGGGTGTTTCCCAGGATGACTAACGACATCCGTCACGGGATTTAAGCTGCCGGAGGAAGGATGACGTCAAATCAAGAACAAAACAGAAGACACAACAAAAGAACAGATGTATAATCTGTAGCATCTGACGTCAGATGATGCTGATGTCACCTGGAGCTGCAGAATTAAAATCAAACAAGAGGAATCACTTGCGCGCGCGCACGCACGCACGCATTAACTTACAAATAAGTAGCAAACACAACAAAATACATCAAGCTGTATATGCGTGATCTTCCCATTATGCCATTTATTCTCTTCGCCGAGGCCTATGGGACCTCACAAATCACACCAGAGATGTTATTTCATATTTAGATACATATATACGTATCCAATTCTAGCCCCTTCAATATATATATATATATATATATATATATATATATATATGTGTGTGTGTGTGTGTGTGTGTGTGTGTGTGTGTGTGTGTGTGTGTGTAAATCACAAAAAATAAACACGTGATTAAAAATGTGACAGTGTCAGGACCACGGAGGAAAATTGAAACAAGAATTTCCTTAAGTACTTTCGTATATTAATACTAATATATTGACTCCTTCTGAAGATGTATTAATATACGAAAGTACTTAAGGAAATTCTTGTTTCAATTTTCCTCCGTGGTCTGACATTGTCACATTATATATATATATATAATCAAACCATCCTGTAACAACTAGCTTTTAACATACGCTACAAAATCCTCCCTATAGTTTGGGCAGCTGCGTAATTGCTGGCGTACTAAGCATAATTAAGAAAATAATACCCCTTCCCCGTAACAAGTTTTTATCTCGGAGGCTTATGCCAGAAATGACATTTGTTGATCTCCCAAACATAATTTATCACATATAAAACGGGCAGAGACGTTTCGGCCCGTCCTGGACCATTCATTATCAAGTCACCATCAGCTTGATAATGAATGGTCCACAGGATGAACTGTAGCGTCGTCTCATCATCAATTGATGAGGGTGGCTTGGTCATCATATCTTCAGCCTCGTTGAGACTCATCGCCTGCATACATATACATCATATATACATACACAATACATCATATACACACACACATCAAACCTGTTTTTCACGTCAAAACTAAATCCAATTCTCCTTGCAAAATATCTATATTTTTGTAAAATTGAATGTACATAAGTAACGGGATGACTTTGATATTTATAGATAGTTATCAATAATACCCTTAAATGTTTCCAATGATAAAAATGGTATTTATATCTTACCAAACTTCTGAAGCGTCATAGTCGCCAGGACTGCAAAAAACACTTTGGTCACGAGTTTACAAACTCCAACAACCTGTCAGAACACACGCACACACAACTGCTACAATTTTTTTTTTAGACCATAGGCTAAAAAAAATTGAGACCCCGGGATGAAAGAGAAGAGCGGACGCAACCTTCCCCCGCGGAGTCTGAGACGCTACTGACTGGCTGCCAAGCTGAAGGTATATACTTGGCCGGTCACCCACCCACTCGCTAAGACTAATAGCGTCAACACCTCTCGCTATCCGCATCCACACACACACACACACACACACACACACACACACACACACACACACACACACACACACACACACGAGTAGGGACATGATCACCACATACAAGATCCTCAGAGGAAGTGATAGGGGTAGATACAGACTATTTAACACAAGGGACACACGCACTAGGGGACACAGGTGAAAATTGAGTGTCCAAATGAACCATAGAAACGTTAGAAAGAATTTGTTCAGTGTCAAGAGTAGTAGACAAATGGAATGCATTAGGCAGTGATGTGGTGGAGGCTGACTCCATACACAGTTTCAAGTGTAGATATGATAGAGCCCAGTAGGCTCAGGAACCTGTACACCAGTTGATTGACAGTTGAGAGGCGGGACCAAAGAGCCAGAGCTCAACCCCCGCAAGCACAACTAGGTGAGTACACTTTACACACACTGTATATGCTAGGGAAAACCTCGCGGCTGAGTGGACAGCGCCCTGGGGTCATAGTCCTAAGGGCAAGGGTTCGAACCCCGGCAGAGGCAGAAACAAATGGGCAGAGTTTCTTTCACCCTGATGCACATGTTCACCTAGCAGTAAATAGGTAACCTGGGAGTTAAGACATAATTTACCTTACCCAGAGTAAGACCTTCAACGTATTCCCCCCCCCCTTTTTGGCTGACCCCCCCCCCCCCTTTTGGCTGACCCCCCCTTTTGGCTGACCACCCCCCATACCAGCCACCACCCCCCCTCCCCCATATCATAAGGAAGAGAGTTGACCAGACCACACACTAGAAGTTGAAGGGACGACGACGTTTCGACTTGAGAATGGTCCAGGACGGACCGAAACGTCGTCGTCCCTTCAACTTCTAGTGTGTGGTCTGGTCAACATACTTCAGCCACGTTATTGTGACTCTTCGCCTGCATAAGGAAGAGAGAACAACCAGTGGTTAAAGCAGCTAATACAATTCCCTTTTGCGCCGGGAATCTAATTCAGTGTTGGGGGTTTGGGGCGGCAGCGAGGCTTCCTCTTCTCCACCTTTGGCGACCCGCGGGATTGAGACCATTTTCTTGGTCGCTTAGAGTGCCAATATCAACCTCTCTCCCACCCTTATTGCCAGTCCAACTACTTTGGGGTGGACGGTAGAGCGACGGTCTCGCTTCATGTAGGTCGGCGTTCAATCCCCGACCGTCCAAGTGGCTGGGCACTATTCTATCCCCCTGTACCATCCCAAATCCTTATCCTGACCCCTTCCCAGTGCAATATACTCGTAAAGGCTTGGCGCTTTTCCTTCATAATTCCTTCCTTCACTTCAGTCAACTACTTTCCAAAGACGGGATCCTTTAGCGGGCCAAATTCACAAAAGCACTTACGCAAACACTTACGAACCTGTACATCTTTTCTCAATCTTTGCCGGCTTTGTTTACAATTATTAAACAGTTAATAAGCTCCGAAGCACCAGGAAGCTGTTTATAACAATAACAACAGTTGATTGGCAAGTTTTCACGTTCGTAAACTGTTTAATAAATGTAACCAAAGCCGTCAAAGATTGAGGAAAGATGTACACGTTCGTCCGTACCTGCGTAACTGTTTCGTGAATCTGGCCCCCTGGCATCTGAAACGTTTTGCCACGTTCATTGTATGCTAATCCGCTCTAACGTCACTTGATTACTGGAAAAAACCTAAAGTGAAACTTAATATTTCCAGCAGGCAAGAGTGAGCAGTCACTTAACATAGACGGTGCCCGGGATGAAGTATTAATGGCAATTAAGGTTGGGAAATGTATGGCCCCCTTGAGAGGGGGTTACCTTGCGGTTACTGTGTGTTTCTAGGATCAACGTCCCCAGGGGGCCGGTCTCTGACCTGGGGCCTCCTGCGCTAATTGGTCTAGTCAATCAGGCTGTTGGACGTTATCTTGAGGTTATCTTGAGATGATTTCGGGGCTTTAGAGTCCCCGCGGCCCGGTCCTCGACCAGGCCTCCACCCCCAGGAAGCAGCCCGTGACAGCTGACTAACACCCAGGTACCTATTTTACTGCTAGGTAACAGGGGCATAGGGTGAAATAAACTCTGCCCATTGTTTCTTGCCGGCGCCTGGGAACGAACCCAGGACCAAAGGATCACAAGTCCAGCGTGCTGTCAGCTCGGCCGACCGGCTCCCTGACTGTGATTTGTACACATTATATTATAAAAACATAAATAATCATCATTGAGTTTCTTAGCATTAATAGGCCAAATTAGCCCAATTTGCTTTTACATTAGCCTAAGTTTGGGCGCACGGGGGAGGGGGGTGGGGGCGGCGGGGGCTCTCGAAAATAGCCCAATTCGCTACTTTATAGCCCAATCTGACACCACTGCTTCCAAGTGCTATATAGTAGTAATGACTTGGCGCTTCCCCCCCCCCTCCTGATAGTTCCCTTCCCTAAACAGTTGCTTCACTTGCTGCTGGAGTCGTAAGGTGGTCGCTAGTGAGAGGTGCCACAAGTGTCAGTTTGCCATGCAGGGTGCCACGGGAAGTGCCATGGCAGCCTGTCCTCTCCAGCGTTCCCCAACGTCACTAAAATGATGTACTAACCTCTAACAGAAACTAATCGAAACTAACCTCTAACTGAACGCACCCAGGCACAGGAAACCGGACATCGCGCCAAATTTTGGGCACCCGCTGTGATTTGTAACACACATCATGCTTTGACGGTCTGGGGTCTTATACGTCATAATACGGCGTGTTATGCGTGAGGCACTGTGTCCAATCACAGGACGGGAGGTAACTAGGCGGTGAGTCACAATAACGGGGCTGACGATATAAAGACCAAACCCCATGCCAGAAGATGAGGAGACGAACACGTTTCGGTCCGTCCTGGACCACAATCGACTTGTTAATGGTCCTGAACGGACCGAAACGTCGTCGTGTCCTCATTTGGTCTTCTAAACTACCATACCATCGCCCTCCAGCTTCTTGTTCCATTCGTAACCCATGCAAGGTTTCACTACTGGAGAAAAGAGCAGAGGGGCAATGGCAGCGACATTAAAAATTCTTAGACGCATCTAAGAATTAACGTAAGACAGTTACAACATATCCCACCTTTCATAGCCTCACCGCACAAGATCTTCCTTACCTGGAACATACCTGGAGAGGATTTCGGGAGTTGTTCCCCGTTCTTCAGACCCTAAATCTGTATATATATTTAAATCCACTACACGTGTCTTAAGGTATTCATATCACCGTTAAAGGCACTTAGACTCTTCACCAGACAATTGGAACAAGGAATTGAGTCCGAGCTCAACAAAGGAAACGCCATTAAGGATGGTATCAGAATCCATATATCTCATTGATTCCTCTATCTCACGCTGGCTCGTCGCCAGAACAGGGTTCGTGGTCTCCTTGACCATCCACGTGGGGTTGGAACCAATCCAACCCTGATCAACGTGATCCAACCCTACGTGAGTGTTGGAAGAAAGTTTCAAAAATACATTGGAGTGTCTACTTCCTCATCACAATCGACTTGAGAATGGTCCAGGACGGACCGAAACGTCGTCGTCCCTTCACCTTCTAGTGTGTGTTCTGGTCAACATACATTGGAGCCTAAAAGAATATAACACATTGACATTCGCATTTAATATCCCCCCCCCCCTCCCTCCTTCTCTAACGAACAGGAGGCCGTTGATATTTCTGCCCGTTCAGCGTTAGGATTTAAAACAATTCCTATACAACGGTTAACGGCAATCCTGAATCTGATGTACTGGGCCTTTACTTTTAACAAAGAAGTTGGCATTTCTAGCATCTGAGCAACGGGATTAACAGATTTACCGAGGAAATCCCCGTCTTTACCGGTAATCTTGAAGCCCAGTCAGACACCTTCCGCCCTCTCTCTCTCCACCTACGAACTAGCCGCCCTCGCTGACGATGGGATTGTCACAGTTAGATCGAACTTTACTCGAAGTGGAAGCCTGAGGACCTCCTATGGGGTGGAAGCCTGAGCTGCCCCCCACCCCCCACCGATAAGTGGTTTGAGTTCACATTGAATCCAGTAGCCACAGACGGGAGACATCTCCCGTCACGCAGGGTTCAGTCGCACCTCCACAGATCTCCAGTATCAGCTCTTGATACTGGTAATGGCTCGAAATGGCCACCACTTACGGGCTATTCATGCCCGTGCCACCTTTTGGGTGGCTTAATCTTCATCAATCAATCAGTAGCCACAACCCATGAAAACAAGCCAATGAGTACCCACGCACACTCATCCAGCTTTCAATAACACGTAATAAGTGGCAAGCTGATGATTGATTGATTGATAAAGATTAAGCCACCCAAGAGGTGGCACGGGCATGAATAGCCCGTAAGTGTAAGTGGCAAGCGAACGACCCTTCTCTTTATACTGTGCGGCACTATACAGCCGGGGTCACGTGCCAGTATGGGGCAAGCACGCAGTGCCAATTTGCAATGCATTAGTGCCCAGACCAATGCCACTCACGCGCGTGCGCTCACACACACAGCCCCGTGCGGATTACCAACAATATATGACTCACAGGATGTGTGCAGATAGGGAGGGAAGGTGGAGGGGGGAGATAAGCCCCAGAGTTGGGGGGAGGAGAGGTAAGGAGATAAGACATAAGATGAACGACTTTGTGTGTGAGACGACGCGAGTGGTACCTGCTGCCTTATTACTAAATGATCTTATTGATTATTAGCTCTATACATCTATACATCTCATTATACATCTTCACATCTCTTTATACTGACATTCAAGTGCTTTGTCGAATCTGGCCACCTTATCTAGTCACCCTCATTACCCTGTATGTTGTGATCATGTCTCCTCTGTTCCTTCTATCCTCTACAGTTGCGGCATTTAGTTCCACTAGCCTGTTCTTGTAGCTTAAGCCTTTTAACTCTGGCACCAGTCTTCTTGCAAACCTTTGTTCTTTATATCTTGGTTTTAAGCTTCGCAAGGTGAGGGGGGGGGGTCTCGTGCCGGTGCTGCATATTCCAATATTGGTCTGCCATACGTTTGTGTACAGTGCCTTGACGGAATCCTGATTTAGGTTTCTAAACGATGCTCTTGTATTTGCCAGCGTCTCATATGCTGCTGATGGTATTAGCTTTGTGTGCCCCTCCGGTGGAACTATATCCACTCTCAAATCTCTCTTTCTCGTTACGATTCCTGTAGTTATCTTGCCTCTATCTTGATGTTATCTTGAGATGATTTCGGGGCTTTTTAGTGTCCCCGCGGCCCGGTCCTCGACCAGGCCTCCACCCCCAGAAAGCAGCCCGTGACAGCTGACTACACCTAGCTATTTTATTGCTATTTTATTTACTATTTTACTGCTAGGTAACAGGGGCATAGGGTGAAAGAAACTCTGCCCATTGTTTCTCTCCGGCGCCCGGGATCGAACCCGGGACCACAGGATCACAAGTCCAGCGTGCTGTCCGCTCGGCCACCCGGCTCCATCATCTATAGTATAGATGCCGTCTGGTCTCTTCTCACTCCCTTTCCCATCTTCATTTCCTTACACAAGGGGAATTTAATTGCAGGAACGATTTGTTTGACTCTCCGTTATTGGCACGGGCTAAATCTTCCCTGTGAGACTCCTGATGGCGTGGTGGTGGTGGGTGGTGGTGGTGGTGCTGGTGCTGGTAGTGGTGGTGGGTGGTGGTGCTGGGTGGTGGTGGTGGGTGGTGGTGGTGGTGCTGCTGGGTGGTGATGCTGGGTGGTGGTAGTGGTGGTGGTGCAGGTAGTAATGACCTAGTTGTCCCGCTGTGTATCAAATGTTCCTTTGCCAACCTTTACCCCATTACCTCCCCTCCCCCCCACACACAGCTTTTCACTGTCAAATACCTCTTGTCTGAAAAGAGCACCTATTCATTTACCATTGTTTTGCTCTAATATCCTACCTTCCTCCCTCTCACGCCTAACCAGTCCTATCCACAACAGTAAACATCCCGGGTTGAACTTCCATCACCCGTGACCTTTGACCTCAATGTTCATTCGACCATTAAAAACTTGCCTTTCTCCGTCAACAACACCCAGCCAATCACAGAGGCCAGATTGATAAAGATTAAGCCAGCCAAGAGGTGGCACGGGCATGAATAACCCGTAAAACAAAGGACAGGTAGAACAAGGCTATTATAGGAGGGAGAGCAAGGGCTAGCCAAACATTGACAAGGTTCTGTTGTCTTTGACAACAGAACAGTTACAGCCCCGCTCCTGTGCCAGGTAAGTCCACTACGGGCTCACCATAGCCCGTGCTACTTGCCCCGCTCCTGTGCCAGGTAAGTCCACTACGGGCTCACCATAGCCCGTGCTACTTGCCCCGCTCCTGTGCCAGGTAAGTCCACTACGGGCTCACCATAGCCCGTGCTACTTGCCCCGCTCCTGTGCCAGGTAAGTCCACTACGGGCTCACCATAGCCTGTGCTACTTGCCCCGCTCCTGTGCCAGGTAAGTCCACTACGGGCTCACCATAGCCCGTGCTACTTGCCCCGCTCCTGTGCCAGGTAAGTCCACTACGGGCTCACCATAGCCTGTGCTACTTGCCCCGCTCCTGTGCCAGGTAAGTCCACTACGGGCTCACCATAGCCCGTGCTACTTGCCCCGCTCCTGTGCTAGGTAAGTCCACTACGGGCTCACCATAGCCCGTGCTACTTGCCCCGCTCCTGTGCCAGGTAAGTCCACTACGGGCTCACCATAGCCCGTGCTACTTGCCCCGCTCCTGTGCCAGGTAAGTCCACTACGGGCTCACCATAGCCCGTGCTACTTGCCCCGCTCCTGTGCCAGGTAAGTCCACTACGGGCTCACCATAGCCCGTGCTACTTGCCCCGCTCCTGTGCTAGGTAAGTCCACTACGGGCTCACCATAGCCCGTGCTACTTGCCCCGCTCCTGTGCCAGGTAAGTCCACTACGGGCTCACCATAGCCCGTGCTACTTGCCCCGCTCCTGTGCCAGGTAAGTCCACTACGGGCTCACCATAGCCCGTGCTACTTGCCCGCTCCTGTGCCAGGTAAGTCCACTACGGGCTCACCATAGCCCGTGCTACTTGGAAACTCCAGTAGCTGAATCTTAAAACAACAACAACAGGGCTAGCCCTCGCCGATTGCAGGGAAGTGTGTCATTGTATGCAGGCAGTGCTTTCTTGTCCAGAACAGTGAGGGGGGGAGGGGACGCAACTGTGCAATGGAACGGGGCCGGAAAAGTTGCGACAGAATCAGGGATAGAAGGAATAGGGAGGGGGGGGGGATACAGAAGGAAGAGAGAGCGATAGAAAAAAGGGCCAGGGGATGGAGGAAGAGAGAGATGGAGGAGGAGGGAGATGAGAAGAGAATGGGAAGGTGTCATACAACAGAGCAATATACACCTAGAAGAGCGTCAATAGTATCCCACGGGATACATCTCCTGTCCACGAGGCTCACCATAGCCCGTGCTACTTGCCCAGCTCCTGTGCCAGGTAAGTTACGGGCTCACCATAGCCGTGCTACTTGGAACTTGTTCCGAGTAGCTGAATCTATAACAACAATAGTATCCATCCAGTAACTGTGTAGCGGAGTGGTCCTATAAATTACCTGAATATATCACATTTAAATTGCTATCTGGAGGGGGGGGGGCACAATTTCAAACCTAAATAGGTAAACATAGGAGAAAAAATATATACGTAAATCAATACATTGTTTTTTCCGTTCAAAGCCATAATGCGTTAAGTGGTATTTCAGGTGTGTGTGATCGAGTTGGTTCGTATCTCCACCTCCCCCACCCCACACACCTCCCCCCCCCTCTCCTCACACCTCCCCCCCCTCTCCTCACACCACCCCCCCAATCGCCTCTTCCCCCCAACCCGGCTTCCAGATCTGGTCAACCAGGCTGTTGGAGGCGGCCGCTCGCAGTCTCAGGGCCATATTTGACACACACACCACACACACACACACACACACACACACACACACACACACACACACACACACACACACACACACACCCTATATATGATATGTTGTTGTTAAAGATTCGCTACCTGGAACAAAAGTTCCAAGTAGCACGGGCTATGGTGAGCCCGTAGCTTCTTAAATATATATGAGAGATATCTTTTGCCGTGGCGTCAGTACTGAGCTCCAAGCAAGGCTGGCAACACGGAGCATCACCACACGCTCCTGTGGTCCCTTATAGGTAAGTTTTGATAGATAAGTTACAGGGATAAGATGGGCATACATGACACCACTGGAAAGGTCTGAAGGCTACAGTTGGCACCACTGGTAATGTAGGTATGGGCAATACTTTTGTAACACCACAACAGTCACCCACAACAGTCAACAGCCGCCCACAACAGTCAACAGCCGCCCACAACAGTCAACAGCCGTCCACAACAGTCAACAGCCGCCCACAACAGTCAACAGCCGCCCACAACAGTCAACAGCCGCCCACAAGTCAACAGCCGCCCACAACAGCCAACAGCCGCCCACAACAGACACAGCCGCCCACAACAGTCAACAGCCGCCCACAACAGACAACAGCCGCCCACAACAGTCAACAGCCGCCCACAACAGTCAACAGCCGTCCACAACAGTCAACAGCCGCCCACAACAGTCAACAGCCTCCCACAACAGTCAACAGCCGCCCACAACAGTCAACAGCCGCCCACAACAGTCAACAGCCACCCACAACAGTCAACAGTCGCCCACAACAGTCAACAGCCGTCCACAACAGTCAACAGCCGCCCACAACAGTCAACAGCCGCCCACAACAGTCAACAGCCGCCCACAACAGTCAACAGCCACCCACAACAGTCAACAGTCGCCCACAACAGTCAACAGCCGTCCACAACAGTCAACAGCCACCCACAACAGTCAACAGCCGCCCACAACAGACAACAGCAGCCCACAACAGTCAACAGCAGCCCACAACAGTCACAGCAGCCCACAACAGTCAACAGTCGCCCACAACAGTCAACAGCCGCCCACAACAGTCACAGCCGCCCACAACAGACAACAGCAGCCCACAACAGTCAACAGCAGCCCACAACAGTCAACAGCAGCCCACAACAGACAACAGCAGCCCACAACAGTCAACAGCCGCCCACAACAGTCAACAGCCGCCCACAACAGTCAACAGCCGCCCACAACAGTCAACAGCCACCCACAACAGTCACCCACAACAGTCAACAGTCGCCCACAACAGACAACAGCCGTCCACAACAGTCAACAGTCGCCCACAACAGTCAACAGCCGTCCACAACAGTCAACAGCCGCCCACAACAGTCAACAGCCGCCCACAACAGTCAACAGCAGCCCACAACAGACAACAGCCGCCCACAACAGACAACAGCAGCCCACAACAGTCAACAGCAGCCCACAACAGACAACAGCCGCCCACAACAGTCAACAGCAGCCCACAACAGTCAACAGCCACCCACAACAGTCAACAGCCGCCCACAACAGACATCAGCCGCCCACAACAGACAGAGTAACCAGCAAATTGTTCGCAATAACAATCTTGCCTCATCAATGCTATGTCCTTCATCAACCCCCACCCCCCCTCCCACCCCACAACCCCTCCCCCTTCTCCCACGCCACGTACGTGGGGATACGAACCAAGGTGCTTGTAAAAACAGAATCGCGCCAGCCACCACCACACTCCACTTTTTTGCCCGATGCTTATCTTGAGGTTATCTTGAGATGATTTCGGGGCTTTAGTGTCCCCGCGGCCCGGTCCTCGACCACGGTCCTCCTAACTACTTCACTCAAAATACTTTCAAAATTATGCCGAGAAAACCAAAAAATCATTACCGTTAAAATTAATGTATTCTATCCTAAGCTAATAATCAATCTTGAGGTTATCTTGAGATGATTTCGGGGCTTAGTGTCCCCCGCGGCCCGGTCCTCGACCAGGCCTCCATCCCCAGGAAGCAGCCCGTGACAGCTGACTAACTCCCAGGTACCTATTTACTGCTAGGTAACAGGGGCATCAGGGTGAAAGAAACTCTGCCCATTGTTCCTCTCCGGCGCTCGGGATCGAACCCGGGACCACAGGATCACGCTCCCAGTGTTCTGTCCGCTCAGCCACCGAGTCCCTAAATTATCCTAATTAACCAATCACCAATCTAACGAAAAAATGTCATTTGTTCATTTAAAATATATATTTTGTTTACAATCTTTATAGTCACAATGGTCGAGCGCTTTCTACTGATAATTTGACCTTAACTTGCGCATTATACGGCTCCAGGTGTGTGACGTCACATATTGCGCGTCAGGTGTGTGGCGTCACTATGACGTCTTAAAACACACACACACACACACACACACACACACACACACACACACACACACACACACACACACACCTACCTGTGCTACACGTCATAACACCTGCTCGCCTGCACACACCTGTGAGAAGCTCTCAAGAAACACCGAAATCTTAAGTTTCTGCCGAGGACTGCCGGATCAACCAGGCTGTGATGGCTGTGTCTCTTGGCTACGGACAGCCTCAAAGACCTAACAATCACCAGGGAAGAGACAGCTGGCTGTCGGCAGAACAAGCCCTCTCGAAATTGCCAACAGGTAATCCACACAACTCGTCCGTGATTAAGCAAAGATGTACAGGTTTCGTTAAATGGGCGTAAAAATGCTTAATCAATCCTAGCCATGCCCGAGGGCTCCCTCTGCCCACGCGCGCCATTTTGAATGAACTCTACCAATGCGTTAAAAAAGCGACATATTGGCGGCAATGCCGACGTTTTCTATACAGCAACCTCTATATATAGGTTAGGTGGGTGGCTTGGGTTTGGCCAGGAGGTTGGATTTTTGACGGAGTGGATTATTTCATAATATTATCCACCTGGATTACTGAGTAATGTCACAAGTCGACTCTACGCCGTCAGGCAAGACCAGCTTCCCGCCCAGACACCGGGGAGACTAAGCTATTTCTGGCAGGAACTTGCCACTAAATGTGCCTTCAGGAACTCGCTTTTGGACGAGTTTTGTTGTAACTTCCAGGGCTCTGTGCCAGAAGAGATGGAAGGGAGAGGGGTGGGAGAGGAGATGGAAGGGAGAGGGGTGGGAGAGGAGGGGAAGGGAGAGGGGTGGAGGGGGGGGGGAAAGAGAGAGAGAGAGGGAGGGGGAGGAGAAACGAGTGAGGTAGACTAAATCAGTCCCAGCCACAAGCCGCAACCTTGCAGCACCTGCCGTCGCCGCAGTCATTTAAGCCCGTCTGCTTCCCATGAGACAGCAGAGACAAATGCAGAGAGTAATAAAGGGAGGCAGGTAAAGTATGGAGGTAGAGGGAAAAGAAAGTTGACGAAGACTCTGAATAACAAAACGAAGATGGAATGGAAGTACCCTAAATCTTGCCCACAAGATCCATATATATTTCCCCATAGATGTCAGACGCTGGAAAAGGTTCCTGCATTAATGCTTAGCACTTCATTTGTTTTTCAATTTAGAGTCAGTACGCACACAGCTGCAGGTTCTCATCCAAAGATTCGAAACCCATTCATCCTCTCCCCGTTCTGGAGCGCGAGGGAGGCGATATCAACCCTGAGGACTGTACATTTAGTCATCAGGAACTCATGACGAGGTTGTGTGATGAATATAACTAGTGTGTGTGGAAGGTCCTGTGGGTGTGGCTTGGCAAACTATCCAACCTCTAACCTCCTGCCTGCCTGCTTGCCTGCCTGCCTGCCTGCCTGCCTGCCTGCCTGCCTGCCTGCCTGCCTGCCTGCCTGCCTGCCTGCCTGCCTGCCTGCGCACAGTATCCACCTACCTGCTATGTAAGTTCGCACGCTTCCGGCAAAGTAAAACCCATTTGGGTTTACATTTCAAAATACAAAACAATCCGTGAACGAAGCTAAACCATTACACGTCCAGTTAAAAATGATTAATTACCCCCTTCCCCAAATCCCACTCGTTAGTCATTAAACAGGAGCTACTACCACTAACCAGGAGCAGACGTGTGGACCCGTGAGGCAGGCAGGCAGTGGAAGCGACTGATCTCTACCTATATATACACCCACACACATGATCGGGTAGCATAGCCTTGAGGATTAAGCACCAGGGAGCGAATTTTGATGCCTCTCTTGTGATGCCGGGGCATGTCTGTGGTAGGGTGGTGGAGGCACCACAGGTGGGTAGGGGGGTGGTGGAGGCACCACCACAGGTGGGTAGGGGGGTGGTGGAGGCACCACCACAGGTGGGTAGGGGGGGGTGGAGGCACCACCACAGGTGGGTAGGGGTGGTGGAGGCACCACCACAGGTGGGTAGGGGGGGTGGAGACACCACCACAGGTGGGTAGGGGGGTGGTGGAGGCACTACCAGAGGTGGGTAGGGGGGGGTGGAGACACCACCACAGGTGGGTAGGGGGGGTGGAGGCACCACCACAGGTGGGTAGGGGGGTGGTGGAGGCACCACCACAGGTGGGTAGGGGTGGTGGAGGCACCACCACAAGTGGGTAGGTGGGTGTGCAGGCACCACCACAGGTGGGTAGGGGGGTGGGTAAGGTACCCACAGGTGGGTAAGGTTGAAATTGTAGCTGTAGAGAAGAGGAAAAATACCCTGTCAAACCGAAGCCAAGTTCCCCATTACACCCAAAAGGGAAAAATAGTCCCTACTCCACACCAAAGGAAAAAAAGGGCCCCCCATTCCACACCAAAGGGTGGAATGTTCCCACTCAATGAGTCTGAAGTGATGAACACATCTCCACCCCAAACAACTTGACCAAACCAATTTTAACGAATGCAAATAACGTCATTAGACCCATCAGTCTTTAAAATTCTCAGCTAACAAAATTGCATTCGCCTACTGCTGTCGGAAAGGCAGTTTACAGAGGTTCGTGGGGTGGGGTATGGAGGAGGAGGGAGGGGGGGAATGGAGGACGGAGGGAGGGAGGGAGAGATGGGGGAGAAGGAGGGAGGGAGGGAGAGATGGGGGAGAAGGAGGGAGGGAGGGAGAGATGGGGGAGAAGGAGGGAGGAGGAGGAGGAAGACATTTGAAGGCCAAGAGAGACAAAAGAGCATCGTGCTACCACCGTGCTGAAGTAAAAATTTTCCCTCCTAAAAAGTTGTTTGTAATTTATAAGCGTTTCACAATGCAACATTCCTTGGCATTGGCAAGAATGACATCATTGCAATGATGATGATTATTGAGGTGTTGATGACTGTGTTTTAGACATTGATTTTGCCCATTGTGATCCATTGTGTTGACCATAAAAATGTTGAAATTAGGTAAAAACTGTTGGTGATGAACCACATATGCCCAGGTAACATTGTCTACCTGGAAGCTACCTGCAGATGGTTGTACAGGGATCAGTGTCCCCCTGCGGCCCGGTCTCTCACCAGACCTTCCTGGTGGATGATCTGGTCGACCACACAGTTACACACACACACACACACACACACACACACACACACACACACACACACACACACACACACACACACACACATAGTCTGACGTACGACTCACAGCCTGGTTGATCAGACACCGGGCTTAGAAACAGGCTTGCCCTTCGTAATGGAGAGGTGTGAGATGCAAGAGAAGTAGAACGACTCTAGCTACTGACACACACACACACACACACACACACACACACACACACACACACACACACACACACACACACACACAAAATCAGTACCATACCCCTAGTCTACTCTCTTTCCTCTCAATTGCTCTCTTCCAAAAGAGCTATATAAGCTTTGTTATGTGAGCCCAATACCCAAGCTGCCCAAATCCTGACAAGCCCATGCCCCGCACAATGCCCCACACAATGTCCCACACAATGTCCCACACAATGTCCCACACAATGTCCCACACAATGCCCAAGAAAAAAACAAACAAAAAGGTGCTATACCATTCAAGGAATGGTGGTGGGATAGCAAGTGAATTCAACAAAATCACGTTGTAGATATAATCACAATCACAGAAACCAAGCTAACAGGAATTATATACATTTTTTTTGGGGGGGAGGACCTCCTCCAAGTGTAGGTTTAGAGAACACACATTCTGAATTGCATTATTAACTGCAGACCATTACATTGCCAAGACAGTCTTATACAATCCTGCACCTTGCAAAATAAAGACCAGGTGTGAATATGGCATAGATACCAAGATACTATTATACTCATCACACAACGGAGTACAGCAGAGGTGACATGATAACGACATACAAGATACTCAGTGATATCGACGAGGTTGACCAGTAAAAAAAATGACTTGTAGACATGAGAGACGGAGACGAAGAGTCCCAGGAGTGTTCCTAAACACCCAGAAAAGCCCAATGAACAGAAAGGACGTATAACAGAGCTAACAGCCAACAGGTTCACTACCTCATTATAGCTAGGTTACAAGGCGTCACCCAGGAGCTGAATCCCAACCCCGGTTACGACAATTAGGGGGAATATACTTAATGTTTCTTGACTACACTGCAAGCTTCGGGTGATAATGGAACTTGTCCATTGGTTTCTGCCTTGGATACAGCTAGAGATTTTATCGGCAACAGACTAATCAGCTGACAGATCAGCTGACAATTCAGCTGACAGATCAGCTGACAATTCAGCTGACAGATCAGCTGACAATTCAGCTGACATGATGGCCCCTGAAGCATCCGGTTTGTGACATTCTATCTCGTGGCTTCGTGCATTAATACCTTCTTAACCATTACCTCTTTTCCAATTATTATTTACTTAGTTTCCCATTTATTAAGCATATATTTTCCTGATTATCAACCATACCCAACATCACCTGATTTGGACTCCTCACGAAAACGGTAAACGCAGCGATCACTTAACAGAGAAACAGAACGCCACTTTGCAACGTCCGGAACAACAGTTGTTCCCTATTTGCCTCACTACAACGGTACAGAGGCTGTACCTGCCTCACTACAACGGTACAGAGGCTGTACCCGCCTCACTACAACGGTACAGAGGCTGTACCTGCCTCACTACAACGGTACAGAGGCTGTACCTACCTCACTACAACGGTACAGAGGCTGTACCCGCCTCACTACAACGGTACAGAGGCTGTACCTGCCTCACGGCTCTCGGCCAATCTCATAAAGGCTATATATTGCCACTACAGATCCCCAAAAACAGTAAGGCAATTGAATACAATTTGAAAACAAAGTGTGATCGCCTCGACACAGCTTGAATGGAGAGGATTGTAACTTTGAACAAAATTGGTTTTGTGGCTGCCTGGATAATGGTGTTTTGTGGTGTGTGACGGCTGGATAATGGTGTTTTGTGGTGTGTGGTGGCTGGATAATGGTGGTATGTGGTGGCTGGATAATGGTGTTTTGTGGTGGCTGGATAATGGTGTTTTGTGGTGGCTGGATAATGGTGTTTTGTGGTGTGTGATGGCTGGATAATGGTGTTTTGTGGTGTTTGACTGCTGGATAATGGTGTTTTGTGGTGTGTGGTGGCTGGATAATGGTGTTTTGTGGTGTGTGGTGGCTGGATAATGGTGTTTTGTGGTGTGTGGTGGCTGGATAATGGTGTTTTGTGGTGTGTGGTGGCTGGATAATGGTGTTTTGTGGTGTGTGGTGGCTGGATAATGGTGTTTTGTGGTGTGTGGTGGCTGGATAATGGTGTTTTGTGGTGTGTGATGCCTGGATAATGGTGTTTTGTGGTGTGTGATGGCTGGATAAGGGTGTGTTGTGGTGTGTGACTGCTGGATAATGTTGTTTTGTTGCATGTTGGATAATTCCGTGCGCGTGCCAATTGGATTACTGGACTAAACCCACGTAACTAACGACCCGGGCGCTGCCCATACCAATTAGTATTCTGATCCGCCATGCCTTACCCAAGTCGCCAATCAGAGGAGCGCACCGGAATGTAAGCGACCTGATTCACATACCCGCCGTCCCTCCTGAACGTTCACACCGTCGCTGAACTCACGTACTGAAGTATCCTCCCCATCGGGGAGCCGGTCGGCCGAGCGGACAGCACGCTGGGCTTGTGATCCTATGGTCACGGGTTCGATCCCGGGCGCCGGAGAGAAACAATAGGCAGAGTTTCTTTCACCCTATGTCCCTGTTACCTAGCAGTAAAATAGGTACCTGGGTGTTAGTCAGCTGTCACGGGCTGCTTCCTGGGGGTGGAGGCCTGGTCGAGGACCGGGCCGCGGGGACACTAAAAAAAAACCCCGAAATCATCTCAAGATAATCTTAACCTAATAGAGGACCCACAGATAGAAAACGGGGAAATGGCGTCAATATGGCCAGCCGCTGTGATCTTTTCAGTACGTCAGTTTTTGGCCGTAAGGGATTTAAACGTCAAAATGCGATGGGTTATTCCGAGAGAATGGGTTGAGGGTTAATATGACGGGAGACAGACAGATAAGGGCGTGTTGCCTCTGGATATCTGCTGTCTGCGTCTGTCTGGGTCTGTCTGTCTGCGTCTGTCTGCCTTTTGGTTCAGTTCAACGGTCCTCGACCAGGCCTCCTTTTTGTTACACATCCCCAGGAAGCAGCCCGTAGCAGCTGTCTAACTCCCAGGTACCTATTTACTACTAGGTAAACAGGGGCATTAGGGTGGAATAAACTCTGCCCATTTTGTTTCCGCCTCCAACCCGGAACCTCAGGACTACGAATCTCGAGCGCTGTCCACTCAGCCATCAGGCCCCCTCATAGTCTGGTCAATTCGTCCACAAAAACGATTCGACAAAAGACTTTTCGGTTCGTTCAAATCTTAGTTTTTTTGTGTGGATGTATTAGCTTAAATTAGGCTTTGTTAGGCTCTGTTAGGCTCGGTTTGGTGGTGTGATTTGGTTAGAACCGTCGTTAGCTAACCGTCTTATATAGGGTACGTCTTGCATCATCCTTGTTGCGTCTTGCATCATCCTTGTTAAAACCTTGCAACACCCTAGATGATGATTAAGATAACACGCTTGAAATATCTAAATAAGGATGTTGTAATTCCCAGCGCCGAGGCTACAATTATAATGACCGTGTCTCGTACGATATACAGAGTGGCCAAAACAGACTTTAAGACTTATTAACAATGGCGAGTGAAGCACGTTTCTTTAGCCTTCAAGAATCTTGAGAAACTGTGCACTCTTAATGACGTCATACTCACGGCCTTAACAGTTCAGAGTCATTCTGATTGATCTTGATGATTATACAATGACAAAATCTATCATTAAGATTGATTTTGAACTGCTAAATGCCCCCCCCCCTTTTCCCTATATGAGATTAAGAACAAGAAAGAACATTTAAGTCCCTCCTGTATAACATTATTTTGGATTTATTTTATATAAACAAGAGTTATTACATTCTTGTACAGCCACTAGCACGCGCAGCGTTTCCGGCAAGTCCTAATATCCTAATATATCCTAATATTTCCCCGGAATACGGGGAATACGACCCGCCAAATCGTTTAATTAACCAACAGGTATCCATTTTACTCTAGGGTAAGCAGAGGCTACAGGTAAGGATTGACGCTCAGTAAAACCCAAGTAAATCCTAGTGGCCCTCGGGTAAATTCAGGTAAATTTTCTATACTATGGAGGCGTATGCAATCAGCAAATAACCCTCACTAGCCTGGAACTATGTTATAAGCAAGTAACATCTTTGGTAACTTTCTCACACTCTCTCAACCAGATGCTGGATGCGGAGACCTGCAGACTCTTGCAAAAGGTTTTGGCATCAAATTGGCATCAGTAACGTCTAAAACTGTACGGAGTGTATATTGTGACGTCAGAGTGAAGTACATCACACTTCGTGCATACTATATAAAAAAAAAATTAGCGGATTGAAAATGTTGAAATTTTCAACATTTGAAATTTTACATTTTGAATTTTTCCGTTGAAAATGTGATCGTTCTAGTACAAATTCAAGCACCGCAATACTCACGTTTTCCATGTATTGGCCTCGATAGGTTAGGTAGGTTGCTGGGGTTCGCATGTTTGTGGTTAGACAAAACAGTTGTATTTGTAACGGAGTGGCAAAGCCTCCGAACGGGCAGCGGTTACAGGGGGGGGGGAGGGGGGTTTAAAGGCAACACAGGCTAAGATATCCTTGATTGGCCACGATCCATCAACAATTTAACCCAATCGCTTACGAAACCCGTACATCTTTCCTGACGGCGTTTACATTTATTCAAACAGTTTACAGCTTGTAAACTCTACAACCGACAGTTATTATTATAAACAATCTCCAGGTGCTTCGGAGCTTATATATAAGCTGCTCATGTAAACAAAGCCGCCATGATGTAAATTAATTCCCCCCCCCCTCTAAATCTACTTCTCCGTCGTTCTAGGCTTATCTCTAGCCGTTTCGAGTGTGGCTAGAGTGCTAGTATGACCGTTTTCAAGTATGACCTAATCAATGACTCACGAGATAGTCGTTGCATTTGCAATTCTGCAAGATACCCCGCTTAATTGCAGCCTGAGGGTTACGCAAGCTTCTGCTCCAAGATGCCGAGCTGCGTCTCCGGACAATCTGACTACCAGAATCTCAAGCGGGTAATGAAATCCATTTTCACACTCTGGCTCCTTCATCCGGGTCCATTTTATTTCGTTTATTTCTCGACGTACCAAGTGGTTGGGCACCGTTTGATGCCCTCAGTCCTATCCTAACTCATTGTCCTCATATCCCCTTTCAAATGATGTATGGTCATACCGGCTGCTTGCAGGGTCTGAGTTCGATCCCCCAATGGTCCAAGTAGTGATTGGGCACTAGTCCTTTCCACTGTCCTATCCCATCAACCACATAGGTGCTAGTCATAAATCAGTGGGAATAATGAAAGGCAAATATACCCAGAGTTTTGAGGGGTTAATATCAAATGAAGAAAGTGTTGACCAGCTGGACAGTGTCTGTGAGTAATGACTGACAGCCGCAAATCACAGCAAAGACTGGATACTGTCAGTTTGGTCGTGGTTTACAGGATACTTCTAGGTTAATCAACATGTAAACCATAGTTATGTTATCCCATGAGGCCAGTCAACCATCTGAGGTGTTCATTTTGGTTCTTAAATCAAGGACCTTAAAGAACGCCACCTGGTAATCCAATCCTGAGTGAACGCAACCTGGTAATCCAACCCTGAGTGAACGTCATCTGGTAACCCAACCCTGAGTGAACGCCACCTGGTAACCCAATCCTGAGTGAACGCCACCTGGTAACCCAATCCTGAGTGAACGCCACCTGGTAACCCAACCCTGAGTGAACGCCACCTGGTAACCCAACCCTGAGTGAACGCCACCTGGTAACCCAATCCTGAGTGAACGCCACCTGGTAACCAACCATGAGTGAACGCCACCTGGTAACCCAATCCTGAGTGAACGTCACCTGGTAACCCAACCATGAGTGAACGCCACCTGGTAACCCAACCCTGAGTGAACGCCACCTGGTAACCCAACCCTGAGTGAACGTCACCTGGTAACCCAACCACGAGTGAACGCCACCTGGCGACTAGGCCCACAATCGACTTGAGAATGGTCCAGGACGGACCGAAACGTCGTCGTCCCTTCACCTTCTAGTGTGTGGTCAGGTCAACGTACTTCAGCCACGTTGTGACTCATCGCCTGCATGCGGATCTACCTATATTTCTAATATCCGCATCTCACCAGATATTCATGCGTGGGATCAGGAGAGAACGTGATAGGTCTTCACTCCAGCCAAGTCAAGCCTATGGCCTCGGGCCGGGCTTGGGGAGTAGAACAACTCCCAGAACCCCATCAACCAGGTGAATCTAGTCTACGGGCTTGTGTATCCTTGCACCTTACAGCGGTGCCATATGCAACACGGGGCCTTTATAGCTCGCCACCAGCAGCTTCTGAGGACAAAATTAGTTTAAGACGTCTATTATGCACCCAATACCCGTATCCCAACGTGTCTGTGGTATATGGTTTAGCTCGTAATATTCTTCTAGCTTGGTATCTGTCAAGAATATGGCTAGGATACTGATATGTGTTTCCGGACACTTATCAATATCTTTATTCGTGTGTTTTATTTAATGCACGTGAGATACTTGGCATGTCTGAGACAAGAGAAGGCTAATATTTCATTCTCTGCTTCTTTCCTCCCTCTCTCACCATCACCCACCTTTCCCATTAACCTTCATCTCCACACCCTCTCCTTCCCCCCACATCCCCACCCTCTCCTACCCCTCAACCCTCTCCACCCCAACCCAGCGGGACCCCAAGAACCTGCTTTGTGAGCAAGGCATAACGTCATCACGGCAGCCAAGGTCACCTACACTACACCAGGAGCCGGGCGCCAACATTCTAGACTACATCAACAACAACACCACCATCATCAAATCCACACACACACTCTACCCTCATTTGCGCGCGAGAGGCGCGGATTAGCAATATTATTCTAATCTGCCTTTATTTCGCTGCCCGAAACGCTTTGCGTAATAGTGGCTTTAGGCATTGTATGTACTAGCTCTATCTATAAATCTATCAATGTTTGTATCACATCTTGTATGTATGTACTTTAAATAAATAAACATTTGAATTTGAATTTTGAATTTGAATTTTGAATTTTCATCTTTAGCGAAGGAATTGGCGCGTAATATCTTTTGTTTACACTGGCTGGTCAGGTCTTCGGGTATTGACTCTCAATGAAATGTTGTGATCATGGACAATTTTCGCACATTTAACGCTAAAACAGAGATTCCCCACCGAGAGAAAATGGCCAGAATTTTCAAAAAGTTCACAAAACTTCCGCAGTTAGCTTTGTCAAGAGTTGGCTTAAAATGGAACTTCCAACAATTATTTCGGCCACCATTTGAACATTACCCATTTGAGAAACATTTAAGCTACTGACTTAACTCTAGGGAGAAAATTATTTTACTAGGAAGTAATGAAACTTAACAAGTTCCTTTGCTATTGTAAAGTAGAAAACACTTGCTAAATTACAACGGAAAGCAAGTATTAAAATCCCACAATATCTAATGATCAATAATAATCAAACCACTAATATTCAATAATGATCAAACCATAAATGATCAATAACCGGTCAAAATCGACGAGTACCGAGAGCTAAATTAGGCTTAAGATATGGGGGGGGGGGGGCAATTAGGCTACATTTAATAGCCGATGTGAATGTGATGATTAATAATTAATATAAACTAGAAAAACAAAAACCTATGTACAGTAACTGGTCTCTATCTCTATATCTCTATATATCTCTCTCTCTCTCTCTGTGTACTCACCTAGTTGTACTCACCTAGTTGTGCTTGCGGAGGATGAGCTCTGGCTCTTTGGTCCCGCCTCTCAACCGTCAATCAACAGGTGTACAGGTTCCTGAGCCTATTTGGCTCTATCATATCTATACTTGAAACTGTGTATGGAGTCAGCCTCCACCACATCACTTCCTAATGGATTCCAATTGTCAACCACTGACACTAAAAAAGTTCTTTCTAATATCTCTGTGGCTCATTTGGGCACTCAGTTTCCACCTGTGTCCCCTAGTGCGTGTGCCCCTTGTGCTAAACAGCCTGTCTTTATCAACCCTGTCGATTCCCCTGAGAATCTTGAATGTGGTGATCATGTCCCCCCCTAACTCTTCTGTCTTCCACGAAGTGAGGTTTAATTCCCGTAGTCTCTCCTCGTAGCTCATACCTCTCAGCTCGGGTACTAGTCTGGTGGCAAACCTTTGAACCTTTTCCAGTTTAGTCTTATGCTTGACTAGATATGTACTCTATGCTGGGGCTGCATACTCCAGGACTGGCCTGACATATGTGGTATACAAAGTTCTGAATGATTCCTTACACAAGTTTCTAAATGCCGTTCTTATGTTGGCCAGCTTGGCATATGCCGCTGATGTTATCCTCTTGATATGGGTTGCAGGGGATAGGTCTGGCATGATGTTAACCCCCAAGTCTTTTTCTCTCTCTGACTTTTGAAGAATTTCATTTCCCTGATGATACCTTGTATCTGGCCTCCTGCTCCCTACACCTATCTTCATTACATTACATTTGCTTGGGTTAAACTCTAACAATAATTTGTTCGACCATTCCTTCAGCTTGTCTACATCTTCTTGAAGCCTCAAGCCGCCATCCTCTGTCTTAATCCTTCTCATAGTTTTGGCATCATCAGCAAACATTTACTTAAAAGTAAAAATGAAGTTAGGAGAGAAAAATTAACTCTCCAACCTTCATTTTTACTTTTTAGTTGGGTCCGACGCTTAATGATGGTTTCGTAAGGTCTCGCCTCACATTCTCAAAGACAAATTCTACTGTGCTTAGCACCTGGTTATATACTCTTATGGTGAGGGGGTTAGGTGACATATGGATGAATGACATTACATGGGGGATATTAATAATGTACTGCTATTAAGGTGTTGCTTCTAACAGCAACAGGTGGACCCACTGCAACAGACACCATCAATACATTTGATATCACAAATACAATCACTGGGAAAGATATCAATGAAATACACAAAGTCCTATACAAGCCCCTTGGGAAATGTTGCCAGCCGACTAAGATTATGGCTCTACACGGAGAGGAAAAACAAAGTAACTGCAACCCGCTATGTAACATTGCACAGACGAATATAGAAGCAAACTTGGCATCTGACAGCTTCACCTACTTTACAGACTCATCAGTAGACCAACAGGGACAAGAATCCGGAGCTGCAGTTACAACAGGAAAATTCTATAGTTAGTTGAAGACTTTCAAATTCGTACTCGCCTAGTTGTGCTTGTGGGATTGAGCTTCAGCTCTTTGGTCACTCCTCTCAACTTAACTTTACAGTACTAAACCTTACAGTGATGCTAGCCAGTCAAAAGGCTTTGGAACATATTCTTACTGAACACTGGCACCACATTGTCAAATATCCAGATTTTGAGAACTGCCATTGGAACCTTGCAACAAGACCACGTATGCTGAACACAAATGCTATAGCAATGCTATAGCAATGCTACAGCATCAGGCTAAACACAAATGCTATAGCATTAATGCAAACACTGAAATGAATACTTATCAACTGGGTGCCAAGTCATGTAAGAGTCCCAGCAAATGAAGCAACAAAACTTGAGGAGGAAGGAATGTAAGAGTAGGGAGCAAAGAGGGGGTAGGGAATATAGACATTCATGTGCCACAGAGTCTAGCACAGATTAAGAAAATAATTATTGAGCAATGCAGATGTACAGTGACCGTAAAGCAGCAGGTGCAACACCAGGATCTGTGGCCTGCTACAAAAATTCAACCAACTACAAGACTGCTTATTCTGGCAAAAGGAAAAAGGATACGCTAAAAAAAACAACAGTGCATTTACACCGCATCAGGCTTTGATACTTGTGTGCACAGGAAATAAGCATACAGGCTCCAGAAGAGACAAAATGTTAGCATTGTGGAAAAATATCCCACACACCACTGGAACATTATCAAATACAATGTAGAGCTACAAATGAAATAAGATTTCAACTGAGATTCGACACCGCAGAGGAAGGTGTTAAATATATTGGACATAATCTTATTGAAGTCAGCAAACAATTCATAAAAAATTCTCCAGCGTTTAAGTCAGAAAGGAGTATCACTTAGAGCTAGCCAGAGGCTTCAGGCCAATGCAGGAATATTACCTCCTCAAAAAATAATACATGTACTGTACAGAGATCACATGCTTTATGAATACCTTTTTTCCGATAATACCCGTTTCCTGATTTCCTCATTTGGGTTTGTTCAAATAAAACAGAATAACTGGTGGGGCAGTTATTTCTGTATAAAAATGTGTATTGTCCAAAAATATGTAAAACCAATTCACTCATTATCGCAAGTCAATGCCCAAAATGCTCAAATAAATAGTGGCTTTATAGTACAGTATATACAAATACTATGCATACTAAAAATCATTGATCCATAGTTTATCTTATAAATAAAATATGTTTCCTGTATCATCATTCAAAACCTTTTCTAGACAATGACCGTGTAATGTCAGAGCTCTTAATCAATGAGAAACCATACATGATGAATAAGGGGACCATTCATGATGCACCATAAGGAACATTCATGATACTTAGGTGTTACGTAATACTTCAGCTGGTCTTGGGTGAAAAGGGGCTGTGATGATCTCTGTCTGGAACACGTAGGTGTGGGACTCTGACATCCACCTCCTAGGGCTCATGCGCCCCAAGCTCTGCTTCAGGAGGTTGGAGTCGTTCTTGCCCTTGCTGGGATGGCTTTTCTCTGACCCCGACGGTCTCCGGGTTTGGAGTCCCTGTGCCTTCTTTTACCAACTTCGAGGTAAACTCCAGAGCTGGAGCCCCTAGAGCAGTTTATTGTTGCCTTCAACCTCGTTCTGACAGTTCCTGTGACGACGCTGGAACGGATCGTATTGGCGTTTATCTTTCCATTGGAGACTTTTAGTGCCATAAAGAGGGGGGGGGGGAGACCTGCTGCATAGATGACAGCCTCTTCCTCGTATCAATCTACCCTGGCTTTGCATCCTGGAGAGGCCACTCCAGACCAACAACCTGAGCAGAACTCCATAGTCTCCCGAGACTGATGGATGCCTACTACTAATACTGTACTTCAGAATTAGTTTCCTTAGAATTTATAGAAATACCAGCCATGCATATCCAAGCAAGGTCTCACTAGTGCAAGTTGGTATTTTCAGATAGCATTAGTACAGCATTCCTACTGATAACACTTGCTGATACAGAATATATATATACAGTATACTGTATAACCAAATATCCTATTGGCTTTATTGCATGCATTAATATATTGTCCTGATGTTTGGTTTTCACTGATCATTTCTCCCACATGTTTCATGAGCAAATTTACTGAAAATGCCAAATTAAAACTAATTATGTTGCCATTCTTTTTCCCATTCTGACTTGACAGTGCATTAACTTTACTTTTTAAATTTGCCGATTTGACGTTTAATGTTAAAATATAATATCAAATACTGTAACACCTCGGCTTACGAATGCCCCTATTTACGAACTTTTTGGGTTACGAGGCCAATTTCTTCATACAATCCGAATCGGGTTACGAGCTTTGCCTCGGAAAACAAAGTTTGTTGATATGCGTACGGTCGACCTAGCACGTGATGGCACGGCGATCGCGCCTCAGTTTACCGGTGCTTCCCACCTAATGACAATCGCGTCTGAATTCTTTGTAAAGAATTAATTTTTTTTTAGATTTTTGGGTATTTGAACATACAAGTTGTTATTATATATCTCACCATGGGTCCCAAGAAAGCCAGTAGTAAGGTTCAAGTCAAGAAAACACATGAGAATGACCATAGAGGAAAAACAAGAGATCATTCATAAACATGAAAGTGGTGCATGGGTTGTTGAACTAGCTAGGCAGTACAACAAATCTATGTCAACGATATGCACTGTACTTGCTAATAAAAAGGACATTATGAGTGCTAAAGTGCCAAAAGGCACATCAACAATCACGAAACAAAGAACACAAACACTTGAGGATGTTGAAAAGTTGCTATTAATTTGGATACACAGCAAGGAGTTATCAGATGGCCTCTGATAGCGTTTCAGAAGCCATCATTTGTGAGAAAACAAAGCAATTGCATGAAGACCTTTTAAAGAAAACCCCAGGAATGAGTGATGCGGATACAAGAGAGTTTAAGGCAAGCAGGGGATGGTTTGAGAAATTTAGAAAAAGGAGTGGTATTCACAGTGTTATGAGGCATGGGGGAGGCTGCCAGCTCAGACAAACCAGTAGCTGAAAGATTTATTGACGAATTTAAAGATTTGGAAAGGGACTCCCCTTCCAAACACTAACACCTCTCCTCCTCCCCCCTCCTCACTGTCTTCCATACACCAACAAGAGTCATCAGTAAAGGTAAGTAGTAACGTGTACATACTTTAGTACTGAAGATTTGGGTGAATTAGGTATAAAATTTACTTTGAAGTTAATTAATGAGGCGTCTGGAACGGATTAATTAAATTTTCATTATTTCTTATGGGGAAATTCACTTCAGTTTACGAATATTCAGCTTACGAGCCATCTCTGGGAATGTATTAAATTCCTAAGCTAAGGTACCACTGTACATAATATTTATTTTTGTTTTGTTTAGAAGCTTCGTTCAGCACTGCCTAACTCAAAATGTACTAATGTATGCACAGGGAAAGAAATAATCTTTGGAAACACTAATGTGCATGCCGAGAATATTGGGAACTTTTACCCACGCGTTCCCAACTTTATAATTAAACTTAATAGCATCTCCCAAACTTTAAGCTAAGCAATTTTAGCTAAAGTGCTTTTTGTTGGCATCATCACATTTAAACACAAAAAAAAAATAGATTAATGCAGTATAAACACGTAGTACAAAAGACCGTCAATCTTTTAACTGCATAGTGTACAATCATATCAAACAAATAACCAACCCTTGTACAGAGATACATGACAACATTGCCCATGGTAACCATTCTTTTTGTTTTAATGTCACTATTTGATTACATCAATGCATTGATGATGATGATTTAGGATGATGATGATTTTCAGGAATGTTGACTGCTTGGGCCATTTCGTCCCTGTTTTAAGTAATTAACACAACATCCTATTGAATATACACAAATGTTGAACAAAATTTACATACTCTGACATTTCATAATTCCAGGACAACTGGCAATAAACAGTTTTTTTCCAGTGTGGCAACAATGATGTCACTGGGGCCACACAAGCAACATTCTTTAAACCGTCTGAATAGAACCGAGAGGAACCATCATGGGCCATTGTATCCAGAGTGTTTTTGTCACATCTTTAGAGAATGAAGTATTCTTACTCTATCTCCTATCCCTTGACCAGAAGATGAGGCATCACAAGACACTCCACAGCTCTCCAGGCCATAGGGCAATGCAACTTCCCCAATACATAAACAAGGTGTTTCAAATGGGATGCAATGGAATTTTTATATATAATTATTTTCAATGCTAGTCAATCTTAACATTCCTCGGAAAAATTTAACTTACCGTAAATTTTGTAACTGGAAATAATACAACTTACCTTCAGTGCTATAAATAGAAATAATTACATGCTTCATTTTATATTATATAATATATATATAAACATGCAAAGTAAAAACTACAAAGTCAAATGAACCATACTGAAAAATAACTAGGAGTACAATATGAACTAAACAAGACAAACTACAGAACTAGCATAAAAGTAACAGACTAGGCAACTACACTAAAATATTAATCCTTCTGCAACCAAAAGTTCCAAGCTTTTAAGTTAGGTTGTGCTCAATGAAGCTTCTAAAAAAAAAAAAAAACTCAAAAGATTAGAAATACTGTACTACATACTGCATGTATTAAAAAACATAATCGTTCAGCAAGTCATTGTCCGATGAAGCAGTCTACAATTATAGTTCACAGACTATACACTTGTCGTATGACAACTTGGTTTAACTTCCAATGCAAGTACGAAATCATTAACCCATTCTAGCCCGATGCAATTTTAAATCGTGCATTTTATCTCTCACAACGTATTACCAGATACTGGTACATTACACTGCAATATCTCTAACAACGATAATCATGGTAATGTTTCAATAACTGTTATGCAGATATATAGGTAACTGATTCTCAATATAGACCCAAATAAGGCCAAAAACAAAACAAATACAGGGTTAGACTCGTTACTTTTTAACTGAATCCGCACTGTACCACACTTGGTGAAGGGCAACGCAAACTGTACCAACACTGTACCATACTTGGTGAAGGGCAACCCTAACTGTACCACACTCTACCATACTTGGTGAAGGGCAACCCTAACTGTACCACACTGTACCATACTTGGTGAAGGGCAACCCTAACTGTACCCACACAGTACCACACTTGGCAGAGGGCAACCCTAATTGTACCCACACTGTACCACACTTGGCAGAGGGCAACCCTAATTGTACCCACACTGTACCACACTTGGCAGAGGGCAAACCTAATTGTACCCACGCTGCAGCAAATTTGGTGGGGAAAATACAAATTCTCAAAATGATACTACCTCTCAAGGAATATAACTTTTTCTCAGTGAGAAAATTTAATTTTATAAATTATTAAAATTTACCTCACTCCTGTCCAAGCACTTGGGCTGGAAGGTAGAGTGACTGTCTCGCGTCATGCAGGTCGTCGTTCAATTCCCGACTGTCCAAGTGATTGGGCACCATTCCTTCCTCCCCGTTTCATCTCGAATCCTTATTCTGACCCCTTCCAGTGCTATACAGTTGTAATGGCTTGACACTTTCTCTTGATAATTCCATTCCATTCCCTCACTCATTCCCCTCACATTACTACTTGGCGACAGCCTTCCTGCTGTCCCTCTGCTACTTATCTTCTTTTTAATCCCTGTAACTACTGTATGTTTTATGGGTATTACGTAAATAATTCCCATAATACTGTCCCAAAAATCACTACACTGATTATGCAAACCAAGGAATCATTATCGTATTATATGAATGACAAAACATGCCATGCAAAGAGTTTAATTTTTGCTTCAGGACCAAAGGAACATTTATTTAAAAAGATTAAAGTCTCAAGATGCTTAATAGCTTTAAATTTAGGCATGATTCTTCATGAAAATACCAATGTGAAATGAATCAGTACTATAAATGTTATATAAGTAACAATGTACAATATATTTAACATGTTATCAGGCCCATCCATTCTACAAAACAATTTTCCCAACTTTCTATCTGCACTGTTAGTCAACTACCAGTTCATCTCTCAAGCATATTTCTAGGCACTGTAACTAAATCAAATTCTTTACTAAAGTTATAAACAAAATAGCAAATTTTAATATTAAAACAATATAGGATCTATCAATCTATATATGCACAGAAGCTGTACCTTTTCAAGTGTTTAAAAAAATAAAAAAATAAAGCATAAAGCCAGAAACCTGTTCTACACAATAAGCACTAACATTTTACCTACATCTGCAAAATGTTATACTGTACAGTATTTATACTCCTCTACAAATACTGAAATTACTGACACCCAGAATGAAAGACTACTACAAGGCATAATAGAAGGACTAACCCAGCGCTCTCATAGTTTCTCCTACAACAGGCCCACTACATCCATATCAGCGTTTAGAGAAAAAAAAAAAAAAAAAATCTGAAGAATTCTTCAAGAAGAATGAGGCCCTTGAGCAGCTGGATTAAAACCACAAAGTCCGTTCCAAACAGTTTAGCATGCCTCAGCAAAACAATGGCTCTCCGGTACAAGCTACGATGCCGAGTACTAGATGAGAAATGTTTTTAAAACAATACCTGCGAGTCTATTGGTTATCTGGGAAGATTCCAGAATGGGCTCCCCTGAGGTGGGGTCTGAGTCATCTTGAGGGGTAGGGAGAAATATACTACATTATAAAAGCAGTCAATATTCAAGACAAACCATCATGATCAGTGGACTGGGAATCAATACATAGGTAAGTGGGCAATTACAGTTTATATTGCATACTTATTGAAGACAATACTATATAGTAATTTCTTGAACTTGTAAAAGTTGTGCCATGCTGACAGTTAACCTGCAAACAACAAGTATACAAGATGGAGTCCTAGTTAATTTACAACACAAAATGCACTAAGGAAAAAATCTAACCTTATTCACAGCTAAAATTATTTGACTTTGATAGAAATCAGAAATACTACAACATGGTAACATGATAATTGAGACCAAAAATGGTTTGTCACAAAAATGAGAAATCATATTCAACACTATGCAACTAGACATCCACAAACCAATGTTCTGTTCTTCCACAATATGGAAATAATTCACTAGACTCAACGTTACGGTATTTGAGGATCACACATACTAACATGCCAACTTGAGATAAGGCTAATCACTACAGGACGTTCCAGGCTTGTTATCTCATTGGGTTCATGTCTGTGAATGGCTAGATATTCTTCCCTAGCAGCAAGCTGCACTGCTTTCATTAGCATAGCATAAACAAAACTTATTTAATAGTAGCCAATTGAATGCTATGTTGAAAAAAATAATGGCATGTACATCTGAACTCGAAATAACCGGTTACTACGTACCGTGTACAGGTACAGCTAAATACAAATAAATAGAACATCAGTGTAATGAAATGCCACTTTTTATGCAGCTCTTCAGTAGCTCCACAGAGCTTATGGCACTAGTACTATAGTCTCTCCCCTTCGCTTGATACCTGCTTGATGGGGTTCTGGGAGTTCTTCTACTCCCCAAGCCCGGCCCGAGGCCAGGCTCGACTTGTGAGAGCTTGGTCCACCAGGCTGTTGCTTGGAGCGGCCCGCAGGGCCACATACCCACCACAGCCCGGCTGGTGCACCTTTCTTTCCTCACTGGTGGCGACACAGGCCAAGTTGGCTCACTGAGGTCCCCCTAGGCCATTACTGACCTTCCCCAGGATGCAACCAACAACAATTACCTAACTCCCGGCTACCTATTTAGTGTTTGATAATAATAATAATAATTCATTGTGTCGGGGGACAAGGAACCAGAGTGTATTCATACATATTAGGCTTTTATTGAGATCACACCCCACCCCCATGATCAACTTACTGACCCCGGCCAGAATGCAACCCTACCACAAGCTGACTAACTCCTGAGTACCTACTTACTGCTAGGTGGACTGGGACACTAGGTGAAAGGAAATGTGCCCAATGATTTCTGTCCCGCCTGGGATTCGAACCCAGGGTTCTCGACTGTGCGTCGAGATTGAACCTGATTGTACTACCGCGACCCTAATGAACAGAGGAATCAGGTGAAAGGCAACATGCTCAAACATCTCTGTACTACTGCAAGAATTGAACCAGAGACCAGAATCTGGTTCCCTAAAAAAAAAAAAAAATTGAGAGATGAGGGGCCCCCCTGTGATTTCACCCTTTTACCAGAGCCCTGTTTTCATGCCTTTATTCATTACAGGTGAAAACATTAGGAAAATGTTTGTTTTAAATGGCTTTTTAATTGAAACAAAATTATTTCCCTCGTGATGGTTCCACAGTGAGGAAGCTCAGGTGAGGAAGCTCAATAATTTGTAATATGGATGGGATATTACGGATAGTAATATAGTCATAGGAGTGAATCGATACCATCTACAAATGGATTAGAATTGCTCTTTTTCACATCTGGAGATCGATGTCACCAGGTAAGGGTCCATTTGATTAGACCACCACTGTGCATTGCTTTCACGAGGCAACCTGATGGGATGTCTACCTCTTAGTTTGACATGTGTCATTCAGCTGGGCTTTTATGATAAGCATTCCTGGCTTCCTGTCCCCGTCGCAGGTAAATTCAACTTAGTATGCTAATGTATATAAAAAGACATAAATTTAAAGGAAACCATAATGTATCATTTACTTCCACGTCCACTGATATGATGGTTCATGTTAGGATAGTTTACAATAAACTACAACACAACAACAATAAAAGAATACAAGACATTCAACTGAACAAGTAAATTGATAATAACTGGACATAACTTAAGCCGTAAAAAAGTTTTGCAATTTACAACTTGTGTGCTTTCTTTAAGATAGACACTAGTAAAAAAAATTTTTATCAATAACAAATACACAACAGCTTCTGATAGCAAACACAAAAGAAATCTATAAACAAGCTGACTGAAAGCATTCTATGAAATAATACTTAAGTCACAGAAAAAAAACAAAATGCAGGCACTGGTTAACACTAATAACTATAATCAAATATAACACTTACCCTCGCTCTCGCATGTAAGTCCATCGGACATCAACATGAGGCCGTCTGGACAAGCACATGAAATTTTGGAAGCTTGAGCAGTCCTTTGAGGTGCAGGGAGACATAAGTGAGTGCAAAGACCATTGAGCGGAGTACAGTGATTTGTGCCATTGGGTTGCCTATAGCTATGATACACGTGGACAGTCATTGGGGTCTGTAACAAAAAATAAAAAAAAAAGACATTTTTATGTCTGGCATAACCCAATCTGCAACCTACCAATGATCCTTTAACCATCTATAGACTGTTACACTAAGATGAAAAATTTAATTCTCAAATAACTTTGTTAAACTAAATATAGATGAATTAAAAAAAATGGAAGGTTTGGGTTGTGAAAGAGCCTTCCTGGAGGCTCCAGGAATCTCCTGAGAGTAGAGCATATGAACTATAAAGTTAGACTTGTCTCCTGCCTACAGTAGGTCTATCAAGAACAAACTGGTCTCATTCTTCTACCAAAATGTTCTGCATATTGTAGTGCTTTGCAGTATCTAAAATAACAGATAAATACTCTTCAGTTCATCATTTTTGCAAGCAGTGTCATACTGTAGCTATGTCTTCTCGTAAGCCAAACAAACAATAAATGCATAAAATCTTTCATATTAGGTAGACTAGGAGCTCATCTGCTGTATAACAGGTGAAAAGCAAACCATGCTATTACCTTACAATTTTTTAAATATTGTGATAATTAATAAGCTATGGTAGTCATCAGGAAAAAGTGAAAATCAAGTATGACAAAATATCTAGGGAAATTAATAAGAAATTACTGTACTTAATCTAATGAAATTAAAGAAAAAAAAACCATCAGGTCAACTTACCGCATGCGAGTGAGCGATAGATGTAACATCCTGTCCAGTGAATTTGTTGGCTCGGAATATTGCTTCATTACGCCAATCACTCCAGTACATTGTGTCTTCAAATACTGTGATTGAGAATGGGTGGGGCAGATAATCTGTCGAGTGAAGTATCACCTATAGTGAAAAGAAGAGAACAAGCTAATTAGACAAACACAACGGTGAAGCAAATTTGTGCTTTGCACAACATTTCTAAATAAATGATAAAACAGTAACCCTTGTACTGCACATAACATCTTAAGATGTTGAACCCATGGTGTGAATAACATCTTAAGACGCTTTCAGTACCTTGTAGCTTTTAAAATTTCCACGGTTCCGAATCCGAGTTTGATGCCCCCAGCAAACATCTGCCATCTTGAAACGTAACTAACGAATTTAGGGACATTTTTTCTGTGCCCAGGTTATACTTTTTAACAATATTGGAAGACAAAAAAAACTGAATATTTTTTTCTGTGCACATACAGGTAATGCCCAATGTGAACCTTGCATAATCAAAGTGTTAATGCCAGGAACATATCATGTACAGCAGGGGCCAGATTCACGAAGCACCACTGTATATGATATGCTGTACATAATAAGACCTGTACATCTTTTCTCAATCTTTGGTGGCTTTGTTTACAATTATTAAACAGTTTATGAGCTCCAATGCACCAGGAGGCTGTTTATAACAATAATGACAGTTGATTGGGAAGTTTTCATGCTTGTAAACTGTTTAATAAATGTAACCAAAGCCGTCAAAGATTGAGGAAAGATGTACAAGTTCGTAAGTACTTGTGTAACTACTTCGTGAATCTGATCCCAGGTGCCCCAAAAAATATAGAAAGTTATCTTTTTGCAAACAGAATGGTAGATGTTAGGAACAAGTGAGAAGGCAGTGGATGCCAAAACCATCAGTAGTTTCAAAGATTCATACGACAAAGATTACTGGGAAGACTGGAGACCAAAAGCATGGCTGTCATCTTATAACTACACATAATTACTTAGGTAATTACATGCACAAATCTCAATCTCAAAAGACATTCCTTTGAATATACAGCAGAAAAACCTTAGAGAGTCAACTTTTTGCAGAAATGGTACCAATATCTAACTCTTACCCTTCGAGTGCATTAGTGACAAGGCAGGCATCATATGCTCAGTTTGTGTAATTACCTGCTCATCTGGGGCCAGATTCACGAAGCAGTTACACAAGCACTTACGAACCTGTACATCTTTCCTCAATCTTTGGCAGCTTTGTTTACAATTATTAAACAGTTAATGAGCTCCGAAGCACCAGGAGGCTGTTTATGACAATAACAACAGTTGATTGGGAATTTTTCATGCTTGTAAACTGTTTAATAAATGTAACCAAAGCCGTCAAAGATTGAGGAAAGATGTACACGTTCGTAAGTGTTTGCGTAAGTCCTTCGTGAATCTGGCCCCTGTTCGTTAACTGCCAGGTCTTAGTCTATGTTCCTAGTAAAGGTAGTAATGGATCATTAACCCCATAGTGCAAACCTTGGCCAGACTTCCATAATAGAAGCTACAGGATAGGATAATACAACGCCAATGCAGAATTTATTGAATACACGTACTGTATAGTTTTTTTGACAATACCTGAAACTATTCTGTGCTCCAGGCCGACTCGGGGCACAGAAGAACTCTCGAAACCTCATCCAGGTAATACTGTCCTTAATATCTTAAGTAAATGTACCAAAAGTATTTTTATGCAAACTTTGCTCATTATAAATGCAGATCCATTTATTGATCAAATTTGCTTAAATTTTAATTACTGTATATTATTATTACAGTTTACTACTATTAAACAGTATTAACATTCATAAATGTATACAGTAATTCATATGTACTTTATATACAAAGTAATTGTATAAATTATTGCTACTGTGAATATGTTTAGAACTTCAGCTGTATTCACAGCAATATTTTATACAATTAGAATTATAAGTGCTGTACAGAACTTTAGACATACAAGATCATTTACAGATTTTTTTTTTTTTTGACTATTAAAGCTGCTAATGCACAAAACTTACCCTGCGGTTAGAACCATCAAAGTCGCATGAGTAGATGGTGTGGTACTTGGAATCTGACCAATATATCTTTCTCAGAACCAAGTCAATGCTGAGTGAATTGGGCCATCTAATATCTTTAGAGACAATGACCTGTAAAATTGAAGATATTATTAGAGCTGCTGATAGTGACCAGTAATAGAATAACAGAAAAATCACACATTTATTACACACACACACACACACATTCCTTTATAGACATAATAATGGATAAGCATGTTACTTTACCAGTTACTAGAGGGGGGAAGGGGTTATGGGCAATACTTGGGGTGATAGAAGCCACATCTTCACTACACTCGATCACTGTAACCATCTTTATTACACACAACTATCATCCCTATCTTTCTCTACACAAAACTATCATCCCTAACTATTTTCCCTATACACAACCCCTCGACACAAATCACACAGTGAATAACCATCTTCGTCAAGGTAACCAACACCAACCTGCATGAAGCGAGACTGTCGCTCTACAGTCCAGCCCAAGTGGATAAGTATGATTGCGGGAGAATGTTCATGCTTGTTTATCACTGATGCCACATTATGAATGGTATAGTGAGTAAGTAATTACCATAAGAAGGCATCATCGTAGGAAGACTATGTAGAGCCATCTGTGTTGCTAGATACTGTACAGGTATTTGAAAGGTCCTAAATATCACTCAAGATGCCACTATGAGAACAAAAGCAAATAAAGCAAGCAATGCGACATTCTAAGAGGTGGTGCACGACTAAGTTAAATGGATGAGGAATAATTTTGGTATAATCTTTAACCTCCTTTTGCCTTACTGTTTGACACTTTTTCTGGGTGATACCTACCAACCTTATGAAAGCAAGAAAATATAATGATTATGTATAAAAATGCATTAAAACTTGCTAAATTGTTACTGGAAAAATATAGATTGTGAGACTCATTCCCACATGCCTGGCATTACCTTCACCTCTGCACCTATTATTTTTATAATCGGCCAGTGCTATGTTTCTCCATTAGATCAGTGTTTCTCTTAAGAGCCAAAATATCCTTAATAAAGAAATGCTTACTCTGAACTTGGTGTGTTTCTCTGCATCACTGTCAGAAATGTGTGCACTATTCAACTAATTCTACAGATGACAAATAGACTAAGAGCCTCAACTGTAGACCTCGGACCATCGTACCTGTCGAAATTTACCATCCATGCCAGCACTCTCAATCTTAGCCTGCTGCCCCCAGTCTGTCCAGAACATCCAACCCTCCGAAGGGTACACAGCAATGGCACGAGGCTCATCTAGATGGTGTTGGAAGAGTGTCTTTCTCATGTCCCCATTGAAATCGGCAACCTGGGGAAAACAAAAACCATTAATATCATTTACTGGATTACACACAGAAATCACAATAGCATAACGCATCAAATGAACAAATCCACAAGGGCCATGATGAGGGTTCGAACCCTCGTCACTCGTAAACTTAGTCGATTAACCCTTAAACTGCGCATGGTGTATATATACGCCATGAGTAATATGTCCCACGGTGTGCATGGAGTATATATACGCCATAGGGTGCCAGGCATGATTCAAATGGCCCGCAGCTACACGGGGTTCACATAAGCTTCCTCAAGGCTCTTTTAAACAGACGCCATGTTTAAAAAAGATCGTGGGCAATATTCTCCGGTGTGAGAGTCACAGTACTGTGGGAGCAACCAAGGCTAGCGTACGCAGCATGAACTAACAGCATTGCTGTTCAGCTTGTGACCACAGCATCGCCTAAAAATGTCAAAATAAATATGTAACTGCTATTATTTAGCGATGACAGTATTACAGATGACCTCTGACTGTGATAAAAATGACCAGGATTGTGATAATAGCAGGATTGTTGTGATAATTAGCGCTGTGGGAGGAGTAATGCTGAGGGACGGAGGGAGATAGCATTGTTTACTGACTGTGTAATTACCTAAGTGTAATTACCAAAGTGTAGTTACAGGATGAGAGCTACGCTCGTGTGTCCGTCTCCCCAGTACTCTTTGTCATATAATGCTTTGAAATTACCAACGGTTTTGGCCTCCACCACCTTCTCACCTAACTTGTTCCAACCGTCTACCAGTCTGTTTACAAAAGTGAATTTTCTTACATTTCTCCGCAGCTTTGTTTCGTTAGTTTAAATCTATGATTTAACCCCTGTAAATATAACCCCTGTAAACTCCTGTAAATAATAACTGATATCAACACGAGCGCACTAAATTTTTGAAAGAGAAATTGAAAACATGCCCATGCACTCGGCCTCAGTCCTGACTCATGGAATTCAATATTTATAAAGAAATGCAAAGTGCCGGTAGCACAGGCACTCAGTATAGTGTGGAGGAAGAGTTTGGACACGGGGGAGATACCAGATGCACTTAAAGGTAGCAGACATAGCCCCTCTACACAAGGGAGGGAGCAAAGCATTGGCAAAGAATTATAGACCAGTTGCACTAACATCGCACATCATAAAAGTATTTGAGAGAGTGATTAGAGTCAAGTCACCAATTCATGGAGACCAATGACCTTCACAACCCAGGCCAACATGGATTTCGAGCGGGAAGATCGTGCCTCTCACAGCTACTTGAGCACTACGACAAAGTCCTGAGGCATTAGAAGAAAAACAGAATGCTGATGGGATATACACGGACTTCGCAAAGGCTTTCGATAAATGTGGACCATGGCGTGATAGCACACAAATGAAGTCAGTGGGAATAACCGGTAA
>WNGS01164437.1:27845086-27857159 GCA_020271785.1 Procambarus virginalis
GAGCCTACGGGAGTAAAACAGAACTTCAGAAACAAGGCCTATGTCCCAGACCTAAGGGGCGGAGCTAGTCTGAGTTTTCTGGTCTGAGAGTGGACACTCTGCGCTCATTGGTTGAGTAGAAAGGCAGTCCTCAGGAGTGCCTGCCATGCCATTGGCCGGTCTCTAGATCACCTAGTCATGTTTAAATCTATTGCCATAGCTTGGAATAGGCGGGTAATGTGGGCCTAGGAACTAGGGGTGGAGCCTTGTTCCACTGTTAAGATTTTTGTGAGACAGTCAGTGTGTCTGGGGAGTTTCAACTTAAAGGTACAGGTCAACTGACCTGCGGACAGCCATTCAACTCATTTGGCAAGTTGCAGTATTGAAGGTAATTGTGCTCCACTGTTCTTGTATGTCAGTACTTACTATCCTTGCCTTTTTTTTTGGTAGTGTTATTAGAGTAGGCTATATTTCAATTGTGATTTAAATATACAGTTTCAATAATAAAATAATGTTAATGTCATTTTGGTGAGTTATCTGTCCCCTTGTGTTATTGACGGTGTTATCTATTCATGGTGATTTTCATGTGCTGTGTTAGAAATTCCCCTGTGTTTCTCCATCTTAGGAATAATAAAGTCAATCGAGAATCTCCCGTTCAGTTCAGTAAGACTAAAGTATTAATGCCATTCAATTCAATCACTGGTCCGTTGATTCCCTGATTATCGAGTCCCCTTCCTTCCTGGGACCATAATTATACACACATTCATTCATTTGGAAGGTGGTGGCAGTGTATAAAGGTAGAAAATTAATAATCCTATTCCTTGTGATGTCCTCATTTAATATTCAGCTTATATTCGTGACAGTCCAGTGAGGGGTCATCTGGTCTGTTAATAGTGTTTTGCTGGGTTATTAAGTGGAGAAGGAAAGAGGAGTGTACAGTGTTCAGTGTACATATGACATGTTTAAGGGTGGATAGGGTTATTACAGCATGACAATCATCTAGGTTTCTTATCTTCCCTATTATCTTAGCATCATCAGCAACATGTTCATATAATTCTGTATTCCCACTGGTAGATCGTTTATGTAGACAATGAACATACCGGTGCAAGAACTGAACCCGTGATACTCCACTCGTGACATTCCTCCAATCCGATACCTTGCCTCTGATTATGGCCTTCATTTTTCTGTCAGTTAGGAAATTTTTCATCCATGTTAGAAGCTTACCTGTCACCCCTCGAATATGTTCCAGTTTCCAGAACAACCTCTTATGGGGAACTCTGTCGAAAGCCTTTTTTAGTCCAGATAGATGCAGTCAACCCAACCATCTCTTTCCTGTAAAATCTCTGTGGCTCGATCATAAAAATTGAGTAAGTTCGTTACACAGGATCTTCCAGATCGAAAACCATACTGTCTGTCTGATATTATATCATTTCTCTCCAGGTGTTCTACCCATTTAGTTTTAATTATTTTTCCATATTTCGACTGTTACACTTGTCAATAATACAGGTCTATAATTAAGGGGTCTTCCCTGCTTCCACTTTTGTAGATTGGAACTATGTTAGCCTTTTTCCACACATCAGCTACAACTCCTGTAAACAGGGATGGCTGAAAAATCAGTTGAAGTGGAATGCTGAGCTCGGGTGCACATTCTCTCAGAACCCATGGTGAAACTATCTGGACCAACTGCTTTGTTCTTACTTAGCTCCTTGAGCATTTTTCCACTTCGTCTCTAGACACCTCTATGTGCTCTATGTTGTTCTCTAGAATTCTTATTGTGTCTGGTTCCCTTAGATTTCATTTTGTACAAACACACTTTGGAACTTTCGTTTAGTGTTTCACACATTCCCTTTTCATTTTTCGTGAATCTATTTCCCATTTTCAACCTCGCCTAAAATATAATGATATATAATGATATAATAAATAATGATAAATAATAAATAATAAAAATATAATGATAAAAAATATAAATATAATGTGTGTATTAGTGTAATAACAGCAAAAGAATTATGCTGGGAGGAGCCATTTGGGTGACGACGTGGCGTCGTCTGCATGACTTGTCTGGCTGTGTGGAGGGTGGCCATTATGTTCTTTGGGCACCCTACAAGCTTATGTGTACAGTTATGGTGCATACAACATGTAGATATGTATATAAATGTGTGTATATAGTGTAATAACACTGCAAACAGTAATGTTGGGGGAGAAATTTAAGTGTGTGTGACCTTGAATGAGCGAAGGAGGCAGCCGCCAGCTGACTGTGTAGCGACGACTCTTAGTGCCTGAACTAACTATATCAGCTTAGTTATACAGCTGTGTTGAACAAAACATATAGATACTTATATATAACATCTGTATATTGTGAATAAAATAAAAAACAGGATGGTGGGAGGAAAAAGTGGGCGAGTGAGGCGTTGTTGAGGGAGTGGCAACGAGTGGCTGGCTGGTGTGTAACTGTCACTCCTCGTTGCTTTTCGACTCATAATACCAACTTAGTGGTTCGTTATGGTGAACAAAACATGCAGATACTTGTATATAACCTGTGTATAGAATGTAATAACAGCAAAACTATTTGTTTATTGTTTTATGAACATAATTGAATCACTAAGATACACACCATACTTTTGAGTATAGCGATGATTCACCCCTTTTTATATATAATCTATCACACTACACACTCTTGAATAATATTACTGCAAAAAAATAATAAAAAATCAGAGACATTGAAATAATTAGGTAATAATATCTTTGTGGCAACTCCCACCTGTTAGTTCGGGTGACACTGACCACCTCTGACGACCGCTGTCAAGCCCACATTTTGCCAGACTTCCTTGGCCTATTGCAGCCAAAATATGTCATTTACGATTTTATTTTATTTTTCCGTGCTCAGGGAACACAAATTAACATTTTTAGAAGACAAAATTTTTTTTTTATAATTGTTTTTTTTCTTGCACACAGTAAAAATCTCCCCAGGACCCCTTAGCAGCTTAAGGGTTAAGGCAGCGTCTGGGATCCTCTCGGACGTAGGTTCGAACCCTCGTCACGGCCCTTGTGGATTTGTTTATTAACCCTCAAATCGCTTGGGGTGCAAATGGTTTTAACACCCATAGGTGCAACAAACAAAAAAAATCCAAAAAATTATTTCGTCTTATAAGTGTGTTCATTTTTGTTCCCTGAACACGGAAAAAATAACAAAAAAATCGTAGGTGGCATATTTCAGCTGCAATAGGGTAGGGAAGTCTGACAAAAAAGGGGCGTTGACAGAGCCTTTGCCAGACGAGGTCTACTCCGCCCGAGCTGTCAGGCGGAGGTTGCCACAAATATATTATTACCTAATTATTTCAATGTCTCTGATTTTTTCTTAGTTTTTTGCAGTAATATTATTCATTAGAATGAATTGTGATATATTTATATGATAAAATGTGTGAACCATCGCTGTACTCAAAACTATGGTGTGCATATTAGTGATTCAATTATTATGTTCATAAAACAATAAACAAATAGTTTTGCTGTTATTACACTATATACACAGGTTATATATAAGTATCTGCATGTTTTGCTCACCATAACGAACCACTAAGTTGGTATTGCGAGTCAAAATTTAATGAGGAGTGACCGCCACACACCAGCCAGCCACTCGCTGCCACTCCCTCAACAACACCTCACTCGCCCTCATTCTCCTCCCACAATACTGTTTTTGCATTTATTCACTATACGCAGACATTATATATAAGTATTTACATGTTTTGTTCACCATAACTGTACATCTAAGCTTGTACGGTGAGTAAAGGCACAAAGACGTAGCTACTCACACAGTCAGCTGGGGGTCCGTCTAATTACCACAAGCTACCACAAGCTTCACGAAGCTTCCTGGCAATACGTTAGTAATGAATAAATATGATATGTTAGGTTAGGCTGACCTAACCTAATCTAACCTAACTTAACCAAACCTAACTTAACCAAACCTAACCTATCCTAACCTAACCTAACTGACGCTTGGATCGTCGACTTAATTTGGCGTCACCAGATCTTTATTTTCGTCTAATTTCTTTATAAAAAGATACTTTTTCAGATTAAAATTATGTTTTTTCATGTTGTACATTCAGCACCAACATGATAATGAGTAAATATATCATATTTATTCATTACTAACGTACTGCCAGGCAGCTTTGTGAAGCTTGTGTAGCTTGTGGTAGCTTGTGGTAATTAGACGGAGCGACACAGTCAGCTGGGGGCCCGTCTAATTACCGCAAGCTACCACAAGCTACACAAGCTTCACAAAGCTTCCTGGCAATACGTTAGTAATGAATAAATGTGACAGGTTAGGCTGACCTAACCTAACCAAATCAAACCTAACCAAACCTAACCTAACCAAACCTAACCTAACCAAACCTAACCTAACCTAGCCTAACCTAACTGACGCTTGGATCGTCGACTTTATTTGGCGTCACCAGCTCTTTATTTTCGTCTAATTTCTTTATAAAAAGATACTTTTTCAGATTAAAATTATGTTTTTTCGTGTTGTACATTCAGCACCAACGTTATAATGAGTAAATATATCATTTATTCATTACTAACGTATTGCTAGGAAGCTTTGTGAAGCTTGTGGTAGCTTGCGGTAATTAGACGGAGCGGTCAGCTGGTGGCAGCCACCCTGAAGGTCAGACACACTAATATTTCTCCTCCAACAATACTGTTTGTGGTGTTATTACGCTATATACACACATTATATACAAGTATCTACCTGTTTTATTCACCATACCTGTACAAATAAGCTGGTATGGTGCCCAAAGACCATAGTGGCCACCAGTAAAGAACAAAAGTCGTGCAGACGACGCACCTCCCTCACCAAAATGGCGGCTCCCAACCTACTCCTATTGCTGTTATTACACTCTATACACACGTTATATATAAGTATCTACATTTGTGTTCACCATAGCGAACCACTAAGCTGGTGGTATGGTGAGTGCAGTCAATAAAAGGTGGCCACCCACAGTCAGAAGACGACGCCACCACCCTCCCTCCCACAGCCTTACTCCTCCCTCCATGGAGCACAGGCTAAATATCACCACAATCCTGCTATTATCAGAATCCTGGTCAGTTTTATCACAGTCAGGGGTCTTCTGTAATACTATCATCGCTAAATAATAGCATGAACATGTATATTATGGCATTTGTAGGTGATGCTGTGGTCACAAGCTGAACAGCGGTGCTGTGAGCTCATGCTGTGTGTGTCAGCCTTGGTGGCTCGCTCAATACTGAAGCTCTCACACCCAAGAATGTTGGCCTGGATTTTTTTCTAGGTAGCATTTGGCAACTATCGGTTGTGGCTGCACTACAGGTTTTGTCACTGAAATCATATAAATATGATTTGCGCAGTTTAAGGGTTAACTGGAGTAAATTAATTGGTCACAAATTATTTTTTTCCATCTGGATTATATATATAAGAGAGAATGTCTGTTAGTCTGTCTTTCCGCTGCCTGTCTGTCCAACCTTGAAGGCCAGAAACTTCAGGCTAGCCTCACCCAACTTCACAGGGTGAATGGTCTGGGATACAGGATGTATATAGGCTGGTCGGGCCCAATAGTGATAACCTCTACGTAAGCGGTGAAAGGTGGCTGGCCAAGTCCTCCAATTTCTTCACTCGAAAATGACAACCATGAATTCTGTATTACATTTTCTGAGATAGATATATGGAGGAGAGGAGAGAAAGAAAAGAGGGGAGAGCAAGTAGAGACTACCCCCCCCCCCTCCTCACCATCTTCTGTATGCCAACAGTAGTCATCAGCAAGGGTAAGTAATAACTTGAACATACTTTTGTAGTGTAGATTTTGATGAATTAAATAGAAAATTTAGTTTGAAGTGAGGTTTTTGTGCAACCAGGAATTGATTAATTCATTTCCCATTACTGTACTTCTTATGGGGAAATTAGCTTCGGTTTACGAGTTTTCGGGTTACGAGCTGTCTCCAGGAACGGATTAAGCTTTTAAACCAAGGTACCCCTGTAATTGCGTTAGTTTACACAAATATACCATCAATTAATTTGCCCAAGTCATAATAATAGGATAACCTGTAATATATGTAATCATGACCTGAATACAAAAGATTTAGAAGCTTCAACTGTATACTAAATATTTAGATTTAGAGGCTACATTTATCAGCAATTCAAAAACCATTAGTTGTCAAATTCCTACCTCTTGCACGAATTATTATCTAATACAGGCCTCATTGTATCCAATTGCAGATGCTTTGCCTATGAGAGTAGACTTGGAGCGTAACATTCGTCACAAAGTAACGTGTAACTACAGTACTGAAGGTGAACAAGTTGCATACCTCAATGGTATCTGTGTCTGTGTTGGTCCAGTAGATGTGATTGTACAGCCAATCAACAGCCAGACCATCCACTGTTGTTACGTCATCAGAGATGACTACCACCTTTTTGCTCCCTTCATCTATGGGGGCCCTGAACAGGGAAACAAAAATAAATTTGATTTATAATGTACAGAAAACAAGTCACAATAATATAGCTGAAACAGATAACTCAACCCACAAATATGAAATAAACATGACAAATGTTTTGTTCCATCCCAAACCCTCACCAAGTTGTGTCACAACTTGATAACAAACTACAAGGGACCAAAGGTAATTATCTAGAGACACACATACAAAGCCATTACAACTATATAGCACTTAGATATGAGGATAAGGATTTCGAACTGGATCATTGTCATTTTCCTTTCAAATGTGTGGGTTGCGTTAAATTATAACACACTGTAATATTGATTACGCAGGTGCAGAAAGACTGGCAAATGTATTCATGAAAACAACAGAAGAGAGAAGATGTACAGACAAATTTGGAGAAAATATTCTGTAAAAGGGTAATAAAGACATGTAGAACTGAGAGCAGAACACTGCATAATGCTGCTATTTGAATGGGGAGAAAAGTGGGAGCTACTTGGGGAGGGGAGGAGAATTTCTTACCATTCAAGCAGCTCAAGGTGGAGCTATTTGAACGGTAATAAAAGGAGCGATACTTGAATACGGAGAAAGGAGGAAGCATTGTATGATACATTTAATAATAAGTACATGCTGTAGAATTAGAACATTTGCACTCACTTGTAAATACATTTTTCCCGGACATCTGTCCAGAAGATCATTCCCGTCTTAAATACAAAATCTAAAGCTGTAGCCCCTTGTGTCTCATTCACAATTGCTGTAATCTGGTAATGAACAGAAAATTGGTGTTTAAGTTACATAGTAACGGTAAGACTATACTGTAATTCATACATGTACAATATATTGTTTTTATTATATTATTATGGATCTCCATCTCTTGGGCAATCTGTATGGCATGTCATCACGCACTGGTTTCGCTCCCCATCTCAAAATCTAAAGGATACATTCATCCCTACACTTATTTAATAGTGACTTGTTCACTTTTACTATACATCAATTCTTTAACCAATAAAATGAGTTATTTGACTCAACACCACAATAATCATTTTTCCACTCTTCTCATATACAGTATTTTAATATTTAATTCACAGTGTCAGGGGGACAGGAAGCCAGAGTGCATTCATACACATTTGACTTTTATTGAGTTCTTCCCCACCCCCCCCTCCAAGGTCGAATTACTGACCCTGCCCAGGATGCAACCAAGCAACATGCAGACTAACTCCTGAGTACCTACTCACTGCTAAGTGAACAGACACATTAGGTGAAAGGAAACGTGCCCAACCATTTCTGTCCCGCCCGGGATTCAAACCCGGAATTCTCGACTGTGTGTCGAGAATGAACCCGACTAATACCAGGACCCTCGTTGGAATCAGTACAGTACATATACAATATACTGTACCTGGGTTTTGGAAGCCTAAAATTTATTAATTACACATACAGACTGAAGGACATTCCCCTATTCCTTTAACACAGATGATTTGTATTGAAGTGAAGTTCTGAACTAATGCACTCAAGGACATACTCTTTCAGCTCAGCCTCCTGTTTTAGTAGTACTTATATTAACGATGAGGACCATAGACCATAGTACATACGCCGACGTACGACGAAATTAGAAAGTAGAAATCGGCACTATTGAGTTGAACAAACCGGAAAACTATTTTCTATTTATGTGGCAAAGACCAACTAACCTAACCTTACTAGGCCTAATATATGATATCTGAGGCCCAATATAGCACATGTGTATGCTATACTAGGCCTAGGAATATTTAAGTATGTTCTTTAGCTTAATTTTTTCCGACTCTCTAAAGTGAATATTGCAAAGTTCTACTATCTAATTGCTTAGAATGGCAATCTTTGTACTATGGTGCACATAGTTACAAAAACTACTATCTAAACAGGAGAATGGCTTGACTCCTTGCATATTTATTGCACACAACTTCCTTCAACTGATTAAGATTCCCCAGAAACACCTCCACCTTATGTTTAAATTAATATTCAGCACTTTAAAATCTTCAGTAACCAGTGAACACAACACTGTGAATCATAACTTTCTATTAATTTCATCTTTACCCCAGTTATGGGTACATTAAAGTGAGGCAGACACCTTATATCAAAGTTCCTATATTCATGCAAAAATATGTAAATGTCTTATAGTAACCTTCCAAGCAATACACTACATCAAAACAATATTTATCATTGTTAGTTACAATTGTTGGCTTTTGCTGAATCAAATCAATACATACTTATTCATTTCTTTTCTTGATATATCATTTTGGCAAACACCTCTGCAACTCCACGAAAATGGAGAAGAATAATACAGTATATAAAATAACTATAATGATTACGAAGAACTTGATGGTGAATACCAATGTAACAGTACATAGTTTAATTAAAATTTACAATGCAAAGACCATTAAATAACTCGCATACCTCCTGGTGATCAAGGGATATTTTCCGAATATCGGTGAAATGTGCAAACAGAAGTGACGCGTGTCCCTCCATAGCTTTACACCGATGATGGTTGTGTGGGTCACGGGCGTAACCGTCGACACATTCACACTTGAAGCCACCTTTGAGGTTGACACAGACCTGAGAGCAAATACCAGGTTCCATGCACTCATCAATATCTGAAATGAAAAACATTTAGATTTACATAAACAAAATTAACTTCAATATTAATTTTGCAATAATAATTTTTAGCAAATGCTAAAATACAAAAAACTCAAGACAGTAAAAGATAATACAACATATAAATATTCAAACCAGCAATAATAAATATAATTGGATCTTCTATTTCCTCCGCTTAATGGCATGCCAAATTATTCCCATCCACTAAGACTTACAAGTTACTGCATCACCTCAATAGACTTAATTTTTTAAACACATTCTCACTCGCAAATTGTGCCAGAAAAACTATCATGATGTTTGCTTCACTAACAAGCTGTTACGACCATTAACTAGAGTCTGCTAACTCTTATGATCAATCCTTGAAAGCAAGAAATATCATGAATACCAAATGTATCCTACTCAATTCTTTTAACTTCTGTTGTTGTCACTTGACAATGGCTTTGACACCCCTTCATACATACTGATCAATGAGGAAAAAAAAGAAAGATACTTGACATAACATCTCATCAACTGTGGTCAAGTAAACATGCAAGAGAATTAGAACTTACCTTCGCACTGCGTTCCATTTACGAGCATGAAACCTGCTTTACACTTGCAGTAGTGTCCAGCCCGAGTGTCGACACAAATTTGGGCACAGCCACCATTACGATCTTCACACTCGTTCCTGCCACACGTGTTATCTATAGGCTCATCGGCTGCGTTCCCACAATCATCATTACCATTGCAAACCAGCTCCATAGGAATGCAATGGTTTCCACAATTAAATTCAGATTCTTCTTTGCAAGCTGGTGCTGTAAAAACAACATCCTTTCAGCTATGGAATGCTTTGGAATCGTCACAAGGCTTATTTGATTTCATATACTGTATACTGGAACTGTAATGTAACATTAACACCTAGCTACTTTTATAATGGAATTCACCTTTTTATCTTATTATCTATACTTTATATTATAAAACTTTTATCCAGATTAAAATACAATACATTGGAAATTCCATAAATATTTCATAAAGACCCACACAACTTGACCATATATCGAATACCTTACTGGAATCTCCTCAGACACTATAAATCTCTCTCTGTACACAGAAAACCGCTACTGAAGAAAAGCTTTTTATTTTCCATCATATTTTCTGACCCAAAGTATGCTCTGTCCTACTGGATACCAAATGAATTTATAAGCAAATAATTAGGACATAAAATCTTTGATCATTCAAAAACATCTTTAAGATTGGAACCTTATTGCTGAAGAGTTTAAATTTAACAAGCATGTTAATATTAAGGCCACATACTGTACTAAATTATACTACAGTACACTGTATAACACTTCAGTTAAGAGCAAATATCAAGATTCATTCATTTAATAACAGGAACCACATCAATTTTTCTATCAAATTGATGAAAAGACAAATATACAAAAGAAGGACTTAAACTTGCCACAATTCACTTCATCCGACTCATCAGAGCATTCAGAGAACCCATTGCATTTTAATTTTGAAGCAATACACGACTTGTCCCCACACATGAAGGAATCATCTGGGCATTGATGGGTACAGGTCTCATCCCGTTCATCATCTCCTTCGGGACAGTCCGTATCACCGTCACATAACCACTCCCGGCGAATACACTGGAACCCTCCTGCACACGGATACTCATCAGCACTGCAAGTGGTATTCGGACAATCCTGAAAATGAATGTTTGGTATATACTTGAAATATTGTCCCAGATATCTAAACAAATTTATTGATGCACCCATATTACCATTTTATATATGTATGTGTGTATTATATGTATGTGTATATGTGTGTATATATATACAGTATAAATATATATATATATCTATATATATATATATATATATATATATATATATATATTATATACAGTATATAATATAAATATATAAAATTATATATATATATATATATATATATATATATATATATATAAATATTATATATATATATATTTTATCTATATATATATATATATATATATATAATATAAATATATATATATATATTAAATATATATATATATATATATATATATTATATATATAAATATAGTATATATATATATATATATATATATATATATATATATATATAATATATATATATATATAACACACATTTTCTATAAATTCATAAACACAAAATTGCAGGTAAAGGATAATATTCAGAGGTTGAAAATGGGAATAGATTCACGGAAAATGAAAAGGAAATGTGTGAAACATTAAACGAAAAGTTCCAAAGTGTGTTTGTACAAAATGAAATCTTCAGGGAACCAGATACAATAAGAATTCCAGAGAACAACATAGAGCACATAGAGGTGTCTAGAGACGAAGTGGAAAAAATGCTCAAGGAGCTAAATAAGAACAAAGCAGTTGGTCCAGATGGAGTTTCACCATGGGTTCTGAGAGAATGTGCACCTGAGCTCAGCCTTCTCTTCAACTGATGTTTCAGGCATCCCTGTTTACAGGAGTTGTAGCTGATGTGTGGAAAAAGGCTAACATAGTTCCAATTACAAAAGTGGAAGCAGGGAAGACCCCTTAATTATAGACCGGTATCATTGACAAGTGTAATAGTCAAAATATTGGAAAAATAATTAAAACTAAATGGGTAGAAACACCTGGCGAGAAATGATATAATATCAGACAGACAGTATGGCTTTCGATCTGGAGATCCTGTGTATCGAATTTACTCGGTTCTATGATCGAGCAACAGAGATATTACAGGAAAGAGATGGTTGGGTTGATGCATCTATCTGGACCTAAAAAAGGCTTTCGACAGAGTTCCATAGAGGTTGTTCTGGAAACTGGAAAATATTGGAGGGGTGACAGGTAAGCTTCTAACATGGATGAAAATTTTTCTGACTGATAGAAAAATGAGGGCAGTGATCAGAGTGATCAGAGGCAATGTATCGGAGGAGAAATGTCACAAGTGGAGTACCACAGGGTTCAGTTCTTGCACCAGTGATGTTTATTGTTCTACATAAATGATCTACCAGTTGGGT
>WNGS01164437.1:27857259-27870132 GCA_020271785.1 Procambarus virginalis
GGAGGAAAAACCTTCCCGAACCCTCGAGAACACGGAAGCCAAAACCAGTCCCGAAGGCACACAAAGGCGCATGCGCACCCGAGACCAGTAGTCATGGAGAACCCCCAAAACGGGGAAACATGACGAAAACACCGTCCCCCCAAAAAAGGGGTGGGGGAAACATCCACCCACAGGACGGAACCAACGGACTCGAAGGCCAAGGAACCGAGCCCGGGGAGGGGCCGACGTCCAACAGCACGTACGGCGAGTGGAGAGGAAAGCCCCACTCCGCGTAACCACAAGCCCCGCCGAGAGGGGAATAAAAAACCCCACGGGGTCCTATGGGGCCAAGGCCCCCAAGTCAGCCCTCCGCAGCCCCGGGAACCCACACAACAGGCCCCGGGGCCGAGCCGTCCCCCTAAAGCCCCGGCCGTACCAGAAAACCGGGACAGCCGTGAAAACACTAAGGAAGGGAGCCCACTGGCAGACTCTTACAACACGGCTGGAGGAACAGGCTCGAATGCCCCCGTCACTACCCCGGAAGGGGATTTCCCCGAGACTGCCCGAGTCTCAACACCACCAAAACCCCGCCCTGAACCTACAGACGGTAAGGAACCGGATGCAGGCAGGAAGGGGAATCCAGGGGAAAAACAAGAACCAAAACGGGGCAGCCCCGGGGCTCCGGGGAGTTACCACGAGAGCGTTGCCACCACCAAGGCTCAAGTGCAACGCCTCTGCTGCCCGCACCAGCTGAGCACAACTGGGTAACCGAGCCATAACGAGCAACAAACTCGCAGGGCTCCGGGTCGAAGGTGTCACCGACCCCACAGGCAGCAGACGGAGGCAAAACAGAGAGTCACCCAGAGACAAGGGGTGAGCAACCCTCAAACTCGCTGGAAGCGAGGGGGGGGCTCTGGGGTCACATCCATCGGACCCACGCGCCCCCAGGGGTTTCCCAGGGTCCCGAGCGTTTACTATAAGAGGACTCGCGCTCAGGTAATCCCAGGCAGGGTACTGCTAACCGGCACCCAAAACTACCAAACAACTTTCTAAGAGCTGAACCCCCGGACGTGTACACTCACGGGGACCTAGCAGGGGGTACCACCAGAAAACTCAGAACACAAGGGACACCAGGGGCAAGAACGAAGGCAGACCCCCCCACCAGGTAGATAAACAAAAAGAAAAAGAAAACCCCGCAAGAGGACAGCGTACCCAAGCGGAACAGAGCCGGCCGCTATGATTGGGAAAAGACAAGCTGCACAGTACCCTGCGCCCCACCAGTGCAAAAACTGCCCCTTACTCTAAGGCGAACAAGGGAGACAGAACACCCGAGCACACAAAGAGCGGCCGAAAACCAAGCAGTAAACGGCCTAGCAGGGGCAGACCCCAAGGAACTTGTGGAAGGTGGCCCCAAGTCCCAAGGGCAGTACTTACAGGGCACCTAGGGAAGGGAACCCTAGGCGCATGCAGCCCGAGTACTGGAGAATCACTCCCGGCTCGCGCACCACCTAGAAAACAGACACCACACTCTAGGTGCAGTGCTGAAACAACCACTGGAGCCGGAGCACATAACCGGTGCCTATAGCATCAGCCGAAGAACTGATGGGTGGATAGCCGGCGTGGGAGGTCTGGGGCTCCACCTTCCCCCTCCCGGGGAGGGGGGAGCTGCGCAGACAGCGGCGCGGTGACGTGTGACGTCACACTAGTTTGCTTGTTTTTCTGTTTGGGAGTTCTATCCACTAGTTCGGATTTTGGTAGCAATTTTAACCAGAATAGGGGTTTGTTTTGGGGCGCTTACCTTTCTGGGTGCCTGTCCCGGTCGATGGCAGACATAGAATGCTTCCAACCACACGGGGGCTTCTATAGGCCATTGCTCCCCGTGCCTCTCTGAGGGGGCCCGGTTCTGGCCGTGGTCTCCGGTAGGCCTAAGAACTCCATACACATGACTGATGCCAAAGTCTGAAATTAGCATATCAGCCTGGGATAGCTCCGGGGAGCCGACGGGGCTCCCCCCAGAAAATGTACATGAAAAATATGTCAGCACATGAGATAATGCTAAAATATTACCCAATTGTTACTAGTGAGAAAGCCTAATACTTCCAGTTGATAGTCCCTAAGCCCATTATCAGCCTCTGTAACCCTTTCCACTACTGCCCACGGGACGGGTATGGGATGCATAATAAATGAACTAAACTAAAAAACTATCCAATATCAGAAAAATGAAGAAACGACAACATTTTGGTCCGTCCAGGACTATTTAACAGTTCACAAATTCATGTTTCAGTAGACATGGAATTCTTCTGTTAAGACAGTAAACCCAGTATAAGATAATGCTGTTAACTTTCCTACCGAGTATATTTATATAAATAGAACGGTACACATTCTTCTATCTTTGCCACCTGCTTTGGTTACTCCAGAGCTAAAAAAGACAAAGAATGATGAATGCCATGTGTGCTTAGGCCATTTAATACAAAAAAAAAAAAACAAATTATACAAGCATAGTTGATAATAGTGAGAGCCAGAAAAGTAAAGTGTCTGGTGCATCATAAGATCTGGATACAAGTACAGTAACAAGAAAGTAAGAGGTGCAGTCAAAGAGTTACATGAAGTAGTAATAGCCACAGCAGTGCCTACTATTACCTACATGGTGACGGTGCATGTACAGACCACAAGGAAAGAGACCACAAGTGGAGATCACAAGGAAAGAGACCACAAGTGGAGACCACAAGGAAAGAGACCACAAGTGGAGACCACAAGGAAAGAGTGCAAGTGGAGACCTCACACAGAGAGTACAAGTGGAAATATCACTTTCACAGGCCCCAAAGATGCAAGTGATACAATATAATTCCCTGAGCACCTTAAGTTCATCTAGAACTAATTTATCTATCAGCAAGCTCTTCTTTAACATACTCTGCATAAGCCACCCTTAATAAAACTGAATTAATTGCTGTAGCAGCATCTAATGTGTGATGACTCTGATTCCACTTCTTTACTGCCAACTATTTTTACCCAATTTTACATTTCTCCAAATTATTTCATGTGTTTTTCTTTATTCCATTACAGAATATGCAAGCATCATCAAACATGACTTCGTTGAGTTTTAATTCTTTACCAAACTGATTTTTTATCTTTTACATCAACAATTACATTTATTTTTCCCCCACTTCACGAGAAAAAGGGGGGTAATAATAATAATACACTGTAATGTATTTATTAAATTTATTTATTGTCACTTTATTTCATCAATGCTTGGTATTTATATTTGTATGCTTGTCTAGGAAAAGCAATTCAACGTGTTGGATATGCCAGTGCTTTAGACTAATGATTCCCAAACTTTATAGGAGTGTGCACCCCTTCTCAACCTTCAAGTGCCGGACCAACCAGGCTGTGGTGGGCCTGCGGGCCGCTCCAAGCAACAGCCTGGTGGACAAAACTCTCACAAGTCAAGTCTGGCCTCGGGCCAGGCTTGGGGAGTAGAAGAACTCCCAGAACCCCATCAAGCAGGTATCAACTAGGTAACCTTCACCCCGTCCATGACCCATCAACGGCTATCATTACAGTCAAATTAACATACCATTAGTTCACAGAGTAATCACACTAATGTGACTGCATCAATGAGAAGATCCATAGGAGCAGTGATGAGGGTAGTTACTGCTTCATGAGAATATTTAGTTTTATTTTCTACTTGAGTCCAACTGATGATGACGATGCCATATTAGATTATTATTTATAACACTATAATTACAAATATGTGTTGCTGCAAACAACAATATAAGGGATCTCTACTGTAGATGGCAATTGTATTATAAACACGGGTTATGACATTAAAAACTAAATACAGACGAGAAAGCTTACTACTACGTAAGAACGTTGTGCATTAATGCCCAATGCTACACTGCACTTAAGTAAAAAAAAATAATCACAACCAATATTGACTATTGAGGCATCAACCTTTATGACATAAATGTGCGTGAAGAGGCAGAGCAACTTAGGGGATGAAGATTCTACATGCACCTCCTGATATAACATATCTAACATACAAAAGTCAGGAAAGTTTGTATCATCTACACTATGAAGCAGGGAGGAAAAGTTTTGCCTATGGCATCCCACTGTGAGCAATAAGATCTGTGACAGGATAGCAGTGTGCCAGTGGCCGTAGCTGTCCTCAACCTGGTTGAACTTCCTAAATTCTAATTACCAGGTGAAATTATTGAGATTATTCAGATTCTCAGTAACCACATTTTGGTTACCTGGGAATCTAAATAATAAAAACCTAAATTATAAAGTTTTAAGTATAATTCAGTTTATTGTATTCAATAATTTAATCATTAAACAACAGATTATGTAGCTAGTCTAGTCAGGGAAAACGAACTACAATTTATTTAACCAGGTCTTGGGTGAAAAGGCTGACAATGTAGTACAGTACATCAAGATACAGTACAGACTTTTCCAAGAAGATCAATCAGTGAATCAAGGAGCTATATAAGACCCTCCACCTTCCTTTACTTATGAAACCTCAGCATTTCTTACATGTTCATCTGTCCCGTTGAGACAATCGTCTTCCCCATCACATCTCCAAGATTTCTCTATACATTCCCCATCTCCGCACTGCATCTAAGTAACAAAACAAGGGAAAAACAAATGTTGACATGTCACATACGAAAGGGAGTTAGTCACTGCAGTTCAGTTAGCAATGTTTCCTTACATGTTCGTCCGATCCACCGATGCAGTCGTCTTTGCCATTGCAAATCAGGCTGCGATCTATGCATGACTCGTCTGCACAAGCCACCTGCAGGGGTTACAAGTCATGCACAGGTTTATGTAAGAGAGATCATCATCAATCTGGTTAGAATTAACAGACTAAGTCAAATGACAGTCCTTGCCCTTTCCCTTGTCTGAACAATATAATTTTGAATTATGATTAGGAAATAGAATTACAATATTTGAAGGCACTATGAGGTATAATGTTTTACATTAAGAAACTACCATTAAATGATACTCAACAAGCAGTGATGTGCTAGAAAAACAACAATTATAAGAAAATGTATTTATGTGCAAAATGCTATCCCAAACAATGAGGTGTTACAAATGTACAATGAAGTGTTGCAAATGTACAGTGCTCTACTGCATATCTTGAGTAAGGTATAGAACCAAAGTGTTTGAAGATCCAGCATACAAATTGTACGACTATTGAATGTTCAACAACCAACCTGTGAATATGTACAGGTACTATTCGGACAATTTGTTTCGTCCGAGTGGTCATCTCCTCCACAGTCATTGTCTCCGTCACAATGCCATCGTTTTGAAATGCACATTCCAGATGCACACGTGAACTGTTCCGAAGTGCAGGTAGCATCTGCAAATACAGTTAGTCATTATTTAAACAACATTAAACTCAAACAGAGAGTAAATGTTGAAGTCTGTCACTAGAGAATATTATAATTTACTAAAAAAAAAAAAATATTACGTAGAGTACAAAAGACAGAATTTCGGACTTAATCTAGGACATATCGATGAACACATTATGATTACACTACCCACTGACAGCCAAGCTTATTTTATCGCAATGTAAAATCATTTTTGTCCCTTAATAATGTAATTTTTTGATTGCTTATGGCTCCAAAGTATAGAAAATGGCTATAACTCCCCCTCAAACATTTCTTGACCTTTGCCTAAGACAGCTTAGGGAAGACATCTTGAAGGTACCTGAAGGCTGCCGACTTATAAATCAATGCGTCACAATTCTAGATAAAGAGTCGGCAGCCTTCAGGTACCTCCATACCGTCTTCCCTAAGCTGTCTAAGGCAAAGATCAATGCAAAGTTTCTATACTTTGGAGGCATAAACAATAAAAAATAACACTACCCAGGGGGGGATAAAATTGTTACATAGTCTTTTATTAAGGTTAAACATGATTTAAAATGTACCTCACAAGTAAAGTAACACCAGGCCAGAAAGGTAATGCTTGGCAGTCTGTAAAGCTACATACAATCCTATGGTATGAACAATTTGATTAAAGCTTTTGCCAGTTTCAGCACACTAAGTGAGGGAGGAAGGAAGGAAGGGAAAGCCTACGCTCACTACTGGGTTCAATTTACATTCCTCACTCAGGCGAGGCCTCACCTCACCGCCTTTATCAGATGAAAACCGGTACCCCTCGCCACCTCACTCGGGTGAATACCTGTGCCCCTCCCCTTTCCCCTCACCTTACTTGGATGAAAACCTGTCTCCTCCCTACTCTCTCACTCGGGTGAAAACCTGTGCCTTAGGAGGAGTGCAATCAAGGCAGTCTTCTCAAAATGCACTTTTCATACACTCACAGCATATTTTTTCTTAATAACTGCTCGTTTCTGATTATTGGAGTTTTTATATGCTGAAATATTACTGTACAGTACTGTACTTTGAATAATTTAAATTTTACTTTTAACATAAATTCAGAATACAAATATAGTAAATACACTTAAGTACAAAACTTAAGGCCAAGTAAAAAGCTTAAAAATGAAAAGTAATTTGAACTATGCTAAAATGTAAAACTAAACTTATAAATAATGAAAAATACATAATAATAACTAAGTATAATAAGAACGAAATAAAATTTAAAACAATCTTTCAAGGTCTCGTCATATGATTATAGGCCAATAAAGCTTGTAATTTATTAGCTTTCTGAAGGTGAACTCTTTCAAAATGTGTCAATCTACAGGTATAATGAACTATAATGGTGACGATGAGTCACAATAACGTGGCTAAAGTATGTTGACCAGACCACACACTAGAAGGTGAAGGAACGATGACGTTTCGGTCCGTCCTGGACCATTCTTAAGTCGATTGAGAATTGTCCAAGACGAACTGAAACGTCGTCGTCCCTTCACCTTCCATCGTCCCTTCAGTGTGTGGTCTGGTCAAAATGAACTATAATGGTATACAGACCCCTCATACTCAAGTCACAGTGTCACGATGTAAGGTACGGTGGATCTTGTTTGCGTAGCTGGGGGAAGCAACCGAGATTGCCTCTGTACTAAACCTATATCATCAATTCTAAAGGTATCCTTGTTTACCTGATTTACCCAAGGGCCACTATCACTAGCGGCCTTGACGAGGAGAAGGCGGCGGCTTCTTGGCCTCGACGAGGACAGGAAGCCGGCGGCTTGTCAAATATCTCCCATTTACCTTGATAATCTTTTCCAGTTTGATTTTGAAATTCGAAAAGAGTCTTGGCATTTATGGCTTCGGCAGGAATGCAGTTCCATGGGTTTATAACCCTGTTGGTGAAAATGCATCTCCTGTTCTCATTCCTGTATTGTGGCTTGTCGAGTTTGAATCTATTGCTCCCTTGTTTGTGTCATATTAAACCTTTTGAAGAAATTTTCCAGATCAACATCTACAAAACTGTTCAGCATTTTAAAACTTTAAATGAGATCTGCCCTGTTATGCCTGGTCTGTAGTGTTGTCAGCCCTGTGGCCCTCAACTGTTCCAGATACGAGAGATTACTTAGCTCTGGAATTATTTTTGTTGCCCGGTGTTGCACTTTCTCCAGAGCAGCTATGTCCTCCTGAAGTTGGGTCTGCATGCTTGGATACAGTAATCCAAATGGGGCTGCACCAGAGATTTATACAATTGAATCACCACCTTCCTTTTCCTAATGTCAAAGGTATGTTTGACTATTCCAAGGGTTTGGTTAGCTTTTTTGACTGGTGCTCCTACCTGTTGTGCGACTTTCAGCAAGTGGTGGATTTTGACTCCAAGGTCTTTTTTTCATCAATCTGCTGTAATGTAATGTTATTTATTTAGTAGTGGTGGACTGGGTTCTTATGCCCCACAAGCAAGGTCTAGCATTTGTCAATATTAAAAAGCATTTACCAGTCTTCTGACCATTTGTGGAGTTCATGTAGATCTTTTTGTAGGGCACCAATATCATTATTATTTCCCATGTTACCATATATATCTTTGTATATAGCTGTGGAAAGCAACCAAGACAGCCTCTATGTTAAATCTACAGCATCAGTTCTTAAGCATCATCTGGCTATGTGGATTATCTTGAGATGATTTCGGGGCTTTCTAGTGTCCCCGCAGCCCGGTCCTCGACCAGGCCTCCAACCCCAGGAAGCAGCCCGTGACAGCTGACTAACACCCAGGTACCTATTTTACTGCTAGGTAACAGGGGCATAGGGTGAAAGAAACTCTGCCCATTGTTTCTCGCTGGCGCCCGGGATCGAACCCGGAACCACAGGATCACAAGTCCAGTGTGCTGTCCGCTCGGCCGACCGGCTCCCCTGGGTGATGTTTTATATGACAATTATGTCATTATTGTTATCTGACTGAAGAGCATTTTACTAAAGCTATCGGGGAATGTTTAATTAGAGAAATTAGCTAAAATGTATCACTATATATTTTATCACTGAATGGTGATTGACGAGTAGGTGTGTCAAACTTAAAAATCTCTATTCTCACACAATGTGCTTTCGCGAATAAAGCAAATTTATAAATACTGTACAGTACAGTATATTAAATTACTATACTGCATTCAAAACAAGTACAGTAAAAAAAACACTAAATACAGTAAGACTTAGATAGCATAATACAGGAAATTTTGATAAGCCACTGACTTTGTCCCAATTACTGTCACTTGAGAATGTGGCACTCATGGTAAATTAATGTAAGTTTCTGGATAAAGTTGAGACAAAGTTTTCTCAAGTAAAAAGTAAAGATAAAAGTTTTACCATTACTACTCGTAGGTCAGTGTTCACCAACAAGCGGTAAAAGAAATGATCAGCAGACTATATACAGTATATTTATATCACAATATACTCTATGCCACATTGGATTTCGTGTATTTCATCAATACCTTGTTTCCAGTCTCTAATGAAGAATTATCTCATAATGCATTCTCATAATGAATTATCCAGCATAAAGGGGGAGTTTGAAATACTTGTCCAGAAAAGCGGGATGTATATGAAATGGAATACTGTAATTCGGATTTCTGCTAGCAATTCTTCAACAATTCTTTATATTAGTTTACCTGATGTGCTCTAGTCAACGGACTGACTAGACTACAGTGACTAGAGCACATCTGGGAACATCCAGCACATGGCTTCAAATACTCAAAGGCCCTTGTGGATTTGTCTTGGATTTATCACGTATGTGATTTCGCTCTGTATTAGCTTACCTCTGTATAGTATTAGTGCTATAACAATAAATCCTTGAATAAGTTATTAAAGTTAGGCCCGAAATGTTGTGCATAACCAGTGGCTTCATATTAATATTAATTACTCTACCCCTTACATACCACATCATATGTCCAATTTATATTGTAGAACACAAAAATTTACTGTTACAGTACTGTAAACATGTGTAAGTTAATATAAAACTTTTTTTTGTGGTTGTTCTGTAGAAATTGTAATATCTGCCTCTCACCAGAGTATCCCAATTGGGAAACTTTGATCAAAATGGATTGCAGCACTTTTTCAAACATTATGTAGGATGTGACAGGAAAGTATACTCCCTTAACAACAACCTCACAGAAGGTGCATAATATGCTGGCAAAACTGTACTCATTTTGCCAGCATATTATACATGCACATACAGTACATATATAGTGGTACATTTATTTTTTTCATTGTAGGAAGGAGACATTATATTGTAAAGTACAATAATGCATTACACATTTATGAAAGCTTCTGTGGTGTCATGAGTTTATCTAGAAATAAATAGTAAAGCATAATAAAATACACGAATATATATATTAAATTAATAAAATGTTAATAAAATATAACAAAAAATAACTGGGATAAATTCATGAGCCTTCTCTTATACAAGTTCAATTCAGATTCCGCACACTCACGCACGCACACACACACACACGCACACACACACGCACACGCACGAAAAAATAATTAAAACTAAATGGGTAGAACACCTGGAGAGAAATGATATAATATCAGACCGACAGTATGGTTATCTGGAAGATCTGGAAGATCCTGTGTAACGAACTTACTCAGTTTTTATGATCGAGCAACAGAGATTTTACAGGAAAGAGATGGTTGGGTTGACTGCATCTATCTGGACCTAAAAAGGCTTTCGACAGAGTTCCCCATAAGAGGTTGTTCTGGAAACTGGAACATATTGGAGGGGTGACGGGTAAGCTACTAACATGGATGAAAAATTTCCTAACTGACAGAAAAATGAGGGCCGTAATCAGAGGCAAGGTATCGGATTGGAGGAATGTCACGAGTGGAGTACCACAGGGTTCAGTTCTTGCACCGGTAATGTTCATTGTCTACATAAACGATCTACCAGAGGGATTACAGAATTACATGAACATGTTTGCTGATGATGCTAAGTTAATAGGGAAGATAAGAAACCTAGATGATTGTCATGCCCTTCAAGAAGACCTGGACAAAATAAGTATTTGGAGCAACACTTGGCAAATGGAATTTAATGTGAATAAATGCCATGTTATGGAATGTGGAATTGGTGAACATAGACCCCACACAACCTATAAATTATGTGAGAAATCTTTAAAGAATTCTGATAAAGAAAGGGATCTAGGGGTGGTTTTAGATAGAAAACTGTCACCTGAGGACCACATCAAGAACATTGTGCGAGGAGCCTATACTACACTTTCTAACCTAAGAATTGCTTTTAAATACATGGATGGAGAAATACTAAAGAAATTGTTCACGACTTTTATTAGACCAAAGCTGGAATATGCAGCGGTTGTATGGTGCCCTTATCTTAAGAAGCACATCAACAAACTGGAAAAGGTGCAACGACATGCCACTAAGTGGCTCCCAGAAATGAAGGACAAGAGCTATGAGGAGAGGTTAGAGGCATTAAATATGCAAAAACTAGAAGATAGAAGAAAAAGAGGCGATATGATCACTACGTACAAAATAGTAACAGGAATTGATAAAATCGACAGGGAAGATTTCCTGAGACCTGGAACTTCAAGAACAAGAGGTCATAGATTTAAACTAGCTAAACACAGATGCCGAAGAAACGTAAGAAAATTCACCTTCGCAAATAGAGTGGTAGACGGTTGGAACAAGTTAAGTGAGAAGGTGGTGGAGGCCAAAACCGTCAGTAGTTTCAAAGCGTTATATGACAAAGAGTGCTGGGAAGACGGGACACCACGAGCGTAGCTCTCATCCTGTAACTACACTTAGGTAATTACACTTAGGTAATTACACACAACGCACGCACGCATGCACACACGCTCACTCGCTCACTCTCCTCACCCTTACTTTCCATATTTCCCATATATACAAACACACACACACGACTTTCAGGCTTGAATCGCCATGATCATTTCTTTAAATTAACACTTAAGTTTTCCTACATTCAAACCATCATTATTAGAGTACAGTACAGCATTAACTACATACAGTACTAATATTCATATTGCCAATGTATATATTTTTCAGTGGGTAAGGTTAACATTTCTCCTACAGTAACACAATTCTACATTGCCTACTGTATGTCTACAGGTGCAAAACCTAGATTCAACCCAACTTGCTCAACTATTCACACCTTCCTGTTTCTAGTGCATTTCCTCAGCCAATAATGCATTCCTGAAATACATCTTAAACACATTACTGTACTATCTAACTAGCTGTATCAAGCTCTACGAGTCTATGTCTCTAAATATATTTATACATCTCAGTTCCTCATTGTTTGTGTCCCTCAGTGTCACACTTTGTCAATTCATTCTCAAATGTTCCATAGGGTTAGGTGTGTAAAGTGTTTATCATGAGTTAAGTACATGCATGTCAATCACTCGTTAATAAATAGCTTCCACCTTGACCTGTTCTTTACAATTTCTCATTCAAGGTTGTTACTACTCAATTTGTGCAGATTCTCACTCACTCACTCACTGTATCTTCACACCCCCTTGTTACGCTCTTACTACGAAATTCATTTAATATACTCTCTTCACCCCTTTATCATATTCATTCATTAAGACCAGACCAGTACATTCACCTCAATCTTTTGGTTTGCCATCTTTAATCATTTCATATCTTTTTGTGGCATTATCATTCTGTATTCCAATTATCCTGTAAGCACCACATATGCTCAAGATTGTCCATTTCTACTGCTTATGCTTTTAATGTGTCACATTCCTGCTAAACCAGCATTTTATGCATACATGCAACTGAAAATAAAACTAGCATATCTTTGATGATATTGAAAGCTTTGCAGCACCCAACATACAAGCTTCAAATGAGAATTTTTGTCTCGGATCATGGCAGGATATGCAATCATGTACTGTATAAACTATAAGTCAAAACAGAATGGAAATTTTGCTTATCAACTGTATTAAAATTCTTAAAATATACAAAAAAATGAATCCTAACAGTAACTGATTAGTAAACAGATATCACCAAAATTGTCTTAACAGATTATAACATCACATGCATATGAAACACAAAAATGTTACACAAGCTTAAAAACTGTTGACTAAAGTATCTGAGTTATGGCAATGGTTAATCACAGTTGCAGTCATCTGCAATGTTATTTATATTATCCTTCAGTTTACTGAACAATACTGTTATCTCAATCGATGTTGCGGAACAGCGGTTGAAAATAGTGATAAAGCTAGAACAACAACTGGTTGCTAGTGATTAAAAAGTATAATTTTTTGGCCTTCATCACAGAGCTTGGCTGCAAAGTTTATGCTGAGAAAACTTACTTTTATCGCTCGAATGCTTAACAGACTTTCCTTCTTTTTTTATTTAATTCTATCGTGTGCAACATCTGCTCTCTACTATTATTAATATTATTGTACTATTACTCTGCAATGACACGTTATGGGCCAATTTTGCTTTTAAAAAAATTCCAAAGACTAGTTAAGTAACTACTGAATAGAACTTCATTTCTTCATTCGAAAAGCAGTTTTTT
>WNGS01164437.1:27870232-27884506 GCA_020271785.1 Procambarus virginalis
TTGACCAGACCACACACTAGAAGGTGAAGGACCATGACGTTTCGGTCCGTCCTGGACCATTCTTAGTCGATTGAGAATTGTCCAAGACGAACTGAAACGTCGTCGTCCCTTCACCTTCCATCGTCCCTTCAGTGTGTGGTCTGGTCAAAAGAAATACCATATGGTATACAGACCCCTCATACTCAGTCACAGTGTCACGATGTAAGGTACGGTGGATCTTGTTTGCGTAGCTGGGGGAAGCAACCGAGATTGCCTCTGTACTAAACCTATATCATCAATTCTAAAGTATCCTTGTTTACCTGATTTACCCAAGGGCCACTATCACTAGCGGCCTTGACGAGGAGAAGGCGGCGGCTTCTTGGCCTCGACGAGGACAGGAAGCCGGCGGCTTGTCAAATATCTCCCATTTACCTTGATAATCTTTTCCAGTTTGATTTTGAAATTCGAAAAGAGTCTTGGCATTTATGGCTTCGGCAGGAATGCAGTTCCATGGGTTTATAACCCTGTTGGTGAAAATGCATCTCCTGTTCTCATTCCTGTATTGTGGCTTGTCGAGTTTGAATCTATTGCTCCCTTGTTTGTGTCATATTAAACCTTTTGAAGAAATTTTCCAGATCAACATCTACAAAACTGTTCAGCATTTTAAAACTTTAAATGAGATCTGCCCTGTTATGCCTGGTCTGTAGTGTTGTCAGCCCTGTGGCCCTCAACTGTTCCAGATACGAGAGATTACTTAGCTCTGGAATTATTTTTGTTGCCCGGTGTTGCACTTTCTCCAGAGCAGCTATGTCCTCCTGAAGTTGGGTCTGCATGCTTGGATACAGTATCCAAATGGGGCTGCACCAGAGATTTATACAATTGAATCACCACCTTCCTTTTCCTAATGTCAAAGGTATGTTTGACTATTCCAAGGGTTTGGTTAGCTTTTTTGACTGGTGCTCCTACCTGTTGTGCGACTTTCAGCAAGTGGTGGATTTTGACTCCAAGGTCTTTTTTTCATCAATCTGCTGTAATGTAATGTTATTTATTTAGTAGTGGTGGACTGGTTCTATGCCCCACAAGCAAGGTCTAGCATTTGTCAATATTAAAAAGCATTTACCAGTCTTCTGACCATTTGTGGAGTTCATGTAGATCTTTTTGTAGGGCACCAATATCATTATTATTTCCCATGTTACCATATATATCTTTGTATATAGCTGTGGAAAGCAACCAAGACAGCCTCTATGTTAAATCTACAGCATCAGTTCTTAAGCATCATCTGGCTATGTGGATTATCTTGAGATGATTTCGGGGCTTTCTAGTGTCCCCGCAGCCCGGTCCTCGACCAGGCCTCCAACCCAGGAAGCAGCCCGTGACAGCTGACTAACACCCAGGTACCTATTTTACTGCTAGGTAACAGGGGCATAGGGTGAAAGAAACTCTGCCCATTGTTTCTCGCTGGCGCCCGGATCGAACCCGGAACCACAGGATCACAAGTCCAGTGTGCTGTCCGCTCGCCGACCGGCTCCCCTGGGTGATGTTTTATATGACAATTATGTCATTATTGTTATCTGACTGAAGAGCATTTTACTAAAGCTATCGGGGAATGTTTAATTAGAGAAATTAGCTAAAATGTATCACTATATATTTTATCACTGAATGGTGATTGACGAGTAGTGTGTCAAACTTAAAAATCTCTATTCTCACACAATGTGCTTTCGCGAATAAAGCAAATTTATAAATACTGTACAGTACAGTATATTAAATTACTATACTGCATTCAAAACAAGTACAGTAAAAAAAACACTAAATACAGTAAGACTTAGATAGCATAATACAGGAAATTTTGATAAGCCACTGACTTTGTCCCAATTACTGTCACTTGAGAATGTGGCACTCATGGTAAATTAATGTAAGTTTCTGGATAAAGTTGAGACAAAGTTTTCTCAAGTAAAAAGTAAAGATAAAAGTTTTACCATTACTACTCGTAGGTCAGTGTTCACCAACAAGCGGTAAAGAAATGATCAGCAGACTATACAGTATATTTATATCACAATATACTCTATGCCACATTGGATTTCTTGTATTTCAATCAATACCTTGTTTCCAGTCTCATAATGAAGAATTATCTCATAATGAATTCTCATAATGAATTATCCAAGCATAAAGGGGAGTTTGAAATACTTGTCCAGAAAAGCGGGATGTATATGAAATGGAATACTGTAATTCGGATCTTCTCGCTAGCAATTTCTTCAACAATTCTTTAATATTAGTTTACCTGATGTGCTCTAGTCAACGGACTAGACTAGACTACAGCTGACTAGAGCACATCTGGGAACATCCAGCACATGGCTTCAAACTCATCAAGGCCCTTGTGGATTTGTTCTTGGATTTATCACGTTATTGTGATTTCGCTCTGTATTAGCTTACCTCTCGTATAGTATTAAGTGCTATAACAATAAATCCTTGAATAAGTTATTAAAGTTAGGCCCGAAATGTTGTGCATAACCAGTGGCTTCATATAATATAATTTACTCTACCCATTACATAACCACCTCAATATGTCCAATTTATATTGTATGAACACAAAATTTACTGTTACAGTACTGTAACATGTGTAAAGTACTAATAAAACTTTTTTTTTGTGGTTGTTCTGTAGAAATTGTAATATCTGCCTCTCACCAGAGTATCCCAATTGGGAAACTTTGATCAAAATGGATTGCAGCACTTTTTCAAACATTATGTAGGATGTGACAGGAAAGTATACTCCCTTAACAACAACCTCACAGAAGGTGCATAATATGCTGGCAAACTGTACTCATTTTGCCAGCATATTATACATGCACATACAGTACATATATAGTGGTACATTTATTTTTTTCATTGTAGGAAGGAGACATTATTTGTAAAGTACAATAATGCATTACACATTTATGAAAGCTTCTGTGTGTCATGAGTTTATCTAGAAATAATAGTAAAGCATAATAAAATACCGAATATATATTTAAATTAATAAAATTTTAATAAAATAAACAAAAAATAACTGGGATAAATTCATGAGCTGCTCTTATACAAGTTCAATTCAGATTCCGCACACTCACCACGCACACACACACACGCACACACACACGCACACAGCACGCACGCATGCACACACGCTCACTCGCTCACTCCCTCACCCTTACTTTCCATATTTCCCATATATACAACACACACACACGACTTTCAGGCTTGAATCGCCATGATCATTTCTTTAAATTAACACTTAAGTTTTCCTACATTCAAACCATCATTATTAGAGTACAGTACAGCATTAACTACATACAGTACTAATATTCATATTGCCAATGTATATATTTTTCAGTGGGTAAGGTTAACATTTCTCCTACAGTAACACAATTCTACATTGCCTACTGTATGTCTACAGGTGCAAAACCTAGATTCAACCCAATTTGCTCAACTATTCACACCTTCCTGTTTCTAGTGCATTTCCTCAGCCAATAATGCATTCCTGAAATACATCTTAAACACATTACTGTACTATCTAACTAGCTGTATCAAGCTCTACGAGTCTATGTCTCTAAATATATTTATATATCTCAGTTCCTCATTGTTTGTGTCCCTCAGTGTCACACTTTGTCAATTCATTCTCAAATGTTCCATAGGGTTAGGTGTGTAAAGTGTTTATCATGAGTTAAGTACATGCATGTCATCACTCGTTAATAAATAGCTTCCACCTTGACCTGTTCTTTACAATTTCTCATTCAAGGTTGTTACTACTCAATTTGTGCAGATTCTCACTCACTCACTCACTGTATCTTCACACCCCCTTTGTTACGCTCTTACTACGAAATTCATTTTAATATACTCTCTTCACCCCTTTATCATATATTCATTCATTAAGACCAGACCAGTACATTCACCTCATCTTTTGGTTTGCCATCTTTAATCATTTCATATCTTTTGTGGCATTATCATTCTGTATTCCAATTATCCTGTAAGCACCACATATGCTCAAGATTGTCCATTTCTACTGCTTATGCTTTTAATGTGTCACATTCCTGCTAAACCAGCATTTTATGCATACATGCAACTGAAAATAAAACTAGCATATCTTTGATGATATTGAAAGCTTTGCAGCACCCAAACATACAAAGCTTCAAATGAGAACTTTTGTCTCGGATCATGGCAGGATATGCAATCATGTACTGTATAAACTATAAGTCAAAACAGAATGGAAATTTTGCTTATCAACTGTATTAAAATATTCTTAAAAATAATACAAAAAAATGAATCCTAACAGTAACTGATTAGTAAACAGATATCACCAAATTGTCTTAACAGATTATAACATACACATGCATATGAAACAAACAAAAATGTTACACAAGCTTAAAAACTGTTGACTAGAAGTATCTGAAGTTAATGGCAATGGTTAATCACAGTTGCAGTCATCTGCAATGTTATTTATATTATCCTTCAGTTTACTGAACAATACTGTTAAGTCTCAATCGATGTTGCGGAACAGCGGTTGAAAATAGTGATAAAGCTAGAACAACAACTGGTTGCTAGTGATTAAAAAAGTATACATTTTTTGGCCTTCATCACAGAGCTTGGCTGCAAAGTTATGCTGAGAAAACTTACTTTTATCGCTCGAATGCTTAACAGACTTTCCTTCTTTTTTTATGTTAATTCTATCGTGTGCAACATCTGCTCTCTACTATTATTAATATTATTGTACTATATACTCTGCAATGACACGTTATGGGCCAGACTTTTGCTTTTAAAAAAATTCCAAAGACTAGTTTAAGTAAGCTACTGAATAGAACTTCATTTCTTCATTCGAAAAGCAGTTTTTTTTTTGTTTTTGTTTTTTTAACAATATCAATGTTTAGCAGCTTAATAGAAAACAATAGAATGTAGTCTCTTACTACAAGAAACTTCGTCGGATTGATCATCACAGTCGGAAGCTCCATCACAAACCCAGTTTAGCGGGATGCAATTCGATTTGTTGCCACTATTGTGACAAGTGAATTCGTCTGCTTTGCATTCTATACCATCTGCAAGTAGAACAAGGTTCATGCATCTGTTAGTATAGAGTTAGCAGTGGAAAGCAAGTGGAAGCATATTCACAGGAGGATGAACCTACTGCATTTGTTGAGAACCTAACTTGGTATCCTCTCAGATTCAGTTCATGGCCTCGTGTGAAGTAGCTTTGGAAACTATCAGTTCCTCACCCAACTAGGATTAAGCAAGCGGCACCTTTATTAACTACATCAGCCCAAACCAGTCAATATGAANTTCAGAGAGATTGAATATATATATAGCCAAAAAGTGAGCCTACCACTCGACCAAATGGTAGAATCTATCAGATACTGTGCATTGACTATTCATTAAAAAGACAGCAACTTTACCATCAGAGGTTTGAACACATTTATTGCATCTTTAATTCCAGGAAGCCTATAACCATGAATTTTTTTTTTTAACAAATAACCAAGTTACTCAAAATTTGACATGTTGATACAACAGTATACAGTACTTGAAACTTCAAATTAAACCATGTTGAACATAAAATTAAATAAATAACATTATACTATACAGTATATACATAACCAATGACAATCTACACATAAACACAACAAAAGAATGGTCAAGTAAAAGAATCACTAATGAAAAACATAATACACACCATTAACCCTCAACCACCAACCACACCCAATAATAGAAAGACAACACAATAATAGACGGAAAGACAACACAATAATAGAAGGAATGACAACACAATAATAGAAGGAAATAAAACACAATAACAAAGAAAGACAACACAATAATAGAAAGAAACAACACAATAATAGAAGGAAAGACAACACAATAATAGAAGGAAAGACAACACAATAATAGAAGGAAAGACAACACAATAATAGAAGGAAAGACAACACAATAATAGAAGGAAAGACAACACAATAATAGAAGGAAAGACAACACAATAATAGAAGGAAAGACAACACAATAATAGAAGGAAAGACAACACAATAATAGACGGAAAGACAACACAATAATAGACGGAAAGACAACACAATAATAGAAGGAAAGACAACACAATAATAGAAGGAAAGACAACACAATAATAGACGGAAAGACAACACAATAATAGAAGGAAAGACAACACAATAATAGAAGGAAAGACAACACAATAATAGAAGGAAAGACAACACAATAATAGAAGGAAAGACAACACAATAATAGAAGGAAAGACAACACAATAATAGACGGAAAGACAACACAATAATAGAAGGAAAGACAACACAATAATAGAAGGAAAGACAACACAATAATAGAAGGAAAGACAACACAATAATAGAAGGAAAGACAACACAATAATAGAAGGAAAGACAACACAATAATAGAAGGAAAGACAACACAATAATAGAAGGAAATACAACACAATAACAAAGAAAGACAACACAATAATAGAAGGAAAGGCAATGGCACTGCTCGCATATAAACCCCCCCCCCCACCTTCCAGTCAATAATGAAAGGCCCAGGAAAGAATATGATGAAATTAATGAAAGCTTCCCAATGGTTACAGAACAGGCAAGGAAACCAAGGACAAAGGTCTTTGATTCTCAGAGCCTTCAACCACAAGTAAATAAGGTGGGCAAAAAAGGGATCCTCGTGGCGGGCAGGAGAGTAGATATGGTCTAGCAACGAAACTTTAAGCGTAGTACTGGAACCAGGTTATCATTCAGTGCACATTCCATAGTGTGGATGAAATATGGAGGCCTGGTCAGAGACATGACTGTGAAACCTCAGAACAAACTCAAGGTATACAGCAGATAAACAAACTTCCTGGGACAACACATTATGCAACGTTTTACATATTTGTCAACTGCATATAAAGGTTTCTCATTTTGATTTTGACTTTATGACAAAAGTATTTTGGATTTTTCCCTGTCTTGTATGCCTTTTTGTTCCAGATTTCTTCAGTCTGGTACAAGTGTTTCAGCTTTTGGTTATTTCTTTAGATTAATTCTTGTTTGCCAAGATATTTGTGCCTCCTTTATCATTTCAGTGACTTTTTTTTTCCGTCTCCTGTAGGGTTGTCAGAGTTCTCTCCCCAAAACTCTTTTTTTTTTCTCTTTTTGATCTTTTGGAAGGGCCATATTTTAAGCAAATTTTGTACGCTTCGATAGTCGGTTCTTCTATTCTTTGCAAGGCACTTCTGGTACTCAAATGTGGTTTCCCATAGATTTTTCTTCTCTACCATAATTTGAAGTACCTACACCATATTATCTGTGGATTTTTAGGGTTCTGTGTATACAAGTTCCTTTATAATAGACCAACTACTTCATTTGACCTGTTTATTCAATTACATCTACAATATATTATAATGTGGTTAGTCAGATTTCACTCACTGTGTAATCTCTAGTATGAATTTCCGTGAATGGTAAACAAATTACGTTTAACTCAATTGGGAATCCATTATAATCAGGATTTTGTTTCTAATTAAATAAGCCTTGTTTGTTGGCATATATAACAATTTACATTATTTTTTTACTTCTGGGAGGTTTTCATGGGTCTATTACATCTTTCTCTCCAGTTCCAGGGTGTGAGCTAATTTTGTAATTTATTCATCCACTAATGATAACTACTGCTGTGAAGATATGATAGTTGCTGTGGTGGTTATCTTGAGATGATTTCGGACTTAGCGTACCCACGGCCCGGTCCTCGACCAGGCCTCCTTTTTGTTCCCCATCTCCAGGGAAGCAGCCCGTAGCAGTTGTCTAACTCCCAGGTACGTATTTACTGCTATGTAACAGGGGCATCAGGGTGAAAGAAACTCTCCCCATTTGTTTCCACCTCCACCGGAGATCGAACCTGGAACCTCAGGACTACGAATACGAGGCGCAGTCCACTCAGCAGTCAGGCCCACTAATGTAGATGGGCCTGGTGTGTAATGTATCTGCACTTAATGAATGAATGATTGAATGAATGACCAGCAAGGAATCTAAACATGTGCATTTCTGCCTCCCCTTTCCATATGCATCCGCATTTGTGCTCGAGTGATCCCAGTGGCTGTGCCTGGGGGATCCCAGTGTCTGTGCTCAAGTGATCCCAGTGTCTGTGCTCAAGTGATCCCAGTGTCTGTGCTCAAGTGATCCCAGTGTCTGTGCTCAAGTGATCCCAGTGTCTGTGCTCGGGTGATCCCAGTGTCTGTGCTCAAGTGATCCCAGTGTGTGTGCTCGGGTGATGCCAGTGTCTGTGCTCGGGTGATGCCAGTGTCTGTGCTCAAGTGATCCCATTGTCTGTGCTCAAGTGATCCCAGTGTCTGTGCTCAAGTGATCCCAGTGTCTGTGCTCAAGTGATCCCAGTGTCTGTGCCTGGGTGATCCCAGTGTCTGTGCCTGGGGGATCCCAGTGTCTGTGCTCAAGTGATCCCAGTGTCTGTGCCTGGGGGATCCCAGTGTCTGTGCCTGGGTGATCCCAGTGTCTGTGCCTGGGTGATCCCAGTGTCTGTGCCTGGGTGATCCCAGTGCCTGGGTGATCCCAGTGTCTGTGCCTGGGTGATCCCAGTGTCTGTGCCTGGGTGATCCCAGTGTCTGTGCTCAAGTGATCCCAGTGTCTGTGCTCAAGTGATCCCAGTGTCTGTGCCTGGGTGATCCCAGTGTCTGTGCCTCGGTGATCCCAGTGTCTGTGCCTCGGTGATCCCAGTGTCTGTGCCTCGGGGATCATGTCTCTTACATTCTACTCAACGTCTGCTTGCATCTAAAAGATGTTCTAAAATTTGCAAGCGGTCAACTTTGATTAAATTTACTGACATTGTTTATTGCACATTACTAAAAAGACAGAACAGTTTGCACGGTTTAATTTCAGTCAAAAATTTATGTGCTGGACAATACTGTTTTAACATTCTGTCTATAACTTTCTGTTCATCTCTAGTGGAAATCTAGGCTGCTGAGATCATAACATTTCCTATTGTCAATTGGGAGAGTACAAGTTAAGAAGGGGAAAACCAACAGTGCTAAATTTAATGAAATGCCTCTTTCTTGTAAGGGTGCCAGTGGCTTCCCTGAAGCTATCTCTAGTTTCCAGTGGGTCAAACAGGACTCCTGTGAGTTCTCGAGTCGCTCCTCTGAGTTCTCGAGTCGCTCCTCTGAGTTCTCGAGTCGCTCCTCTGAGTTCTCGAGTCGCTCCTCTGAGTTCTCGAGCCGCTCCTCTGAGTTCTCGAGCCGCTCCTCTGAGTTCTCGAGTCGCTCCTCTGAGTTCTCGAGTCGCTCCTCTGAGTTCTCGAGTCGCTCCTCTGAGTTCTCGAGTCGCTCCTCTGAGTTCTCGAGCCGCTCCTCTGAGTTCTCGAGTCGCTCCTGAGTTCCTAATCACTCCTGTGAGTTCTGAGTCACTTGACTTCACTGTCAAGTGTCTGAAGTGCCCCTTTAGGTGTGGCCCTTGTAGTGAGATAGCTTCAGGGAGCCAGACACCACGGGAACTCCCCAGAAATCTGTAATACGCTACTAATGGCATGTGAGAATCTGCATTTAGTCCATTGTTTTCATACCTCCATATTGTTTTGAGATTGAACAAATGTCTAGTGAATGATTCTCAGGAATGCATTGTATTTTGTAAATTGACAAATCTGTACAACCTCAAAAGCCTGCAATAGTTAGTTTAAGACTTGTTTGGAATTTTCACATTTTAGACAATTTGTTTACTTCCAAATACAGTAGAGCTGTACTTAGCCTTTGTGTATTAGTACTATTTTTCACAGCTGATCACACACACACACATGGGCATGCGTGTTTACACAAACTATATACAATTTTTTTTTAATAAATAAAAAATATGATAAAGGCTCTTTTTGCCTTACCTTTCTACAAATCAGCATTTCTGGATAGAGCTAGTACATACTACGCCTAAAGGTACTAATACACACAGCGTTTCGGACAAACTTGTAAAACACTTCGCAGTAGAGTACTCTACACTAGTACACTAAGCACCATGAACACGATGCCAATATTTTTTGTGATATTTGTGGAGTATATACTGTACTTGCATTCCCTTAATCCATTTAAGCTAATTCTTCATAAAAAAGGATAACATATCAAGAATATTAAAGTGAAAACAAATAACTTGGTGCAAAGTGTACACAGTGTGAAAGACTGCAAGGGTACGAGAAGTTTTAAATCCAGGGATCCCATCACAATGGTTGTACTCTTCAAGTCACTTGTGTTGTCCCGTCTTGAGTACTGCTCAGTACTCACTTCCCCTTTCAGAGCAGGAGAGATTGCTGAAATAGAGGAAATACAGAGAACATATACAGCACGCATAGACGAGATAAAACACCTAAATTATTGGGATCGTCTCAAAGCTCTCCAAATGTACTCCCTAGAATGGAGACGAGAGAGATACCAAATAATATACACATGGAAAATACTGGAGGGCCAGTTCCCAAATCTACACAGTAAAATAACAACATACTGGAGTGAACGATATGGAAGAAAATACAAGATTGACCCAGCGAAGAGTAGAGGTGCCATAGGCACAGTCAGAGAGCACTGTATAAACATCAGAGGTCCGCGGTTGTTCAACGTCCTCCCAGCGACTATAAGAAATATTGCCGGAACAACCGTGGACATCTTCAAGAGAAAACTGGACTGTTTTCTAAGAGAAGTTCCGGATCAGCCGGGCTGTGGTGGGTATGTGGCCCTGCGGGCCGCTCCAAGCAACAGCCTGGTGGACCAAATTCTCACAAGTCGAGCCTGGCCTCGGGCCGGCCTTGGGGAGTAGAACTCCCAGAACCCCATCAAGCAGGTATACAGCAATTACCTACCCTCTAACTTAGGAATATAAATATTGATTTCATCAACCTATCCAAAATATTTCATAATAAGGATAAAAATAAAGGACACAGACTTACACACAGTATTATAAAAATTGACAAATAATACATGCATGAATTAAAAGTTTTGAAAACAAAACAATAATGTAGAACATAATTCCCACACACTATTTCTCAAATTTTTTTTAAGATATTTGAAAATTTGGATCCCTTATTCCAATTTTTTATAATACTGTATGTTTTGATAAGCAATATTTTATGAATTTATAATTTTATCATTATACAGGAGTTGCTTGATATCGGAATTTTTGAGGCTGCAAGTTAATGTTTATTCCGTTAAAACTCCTAGAAAAATAATAAATATTCTATCTATATACAGCCAACAACCAAGTTGATAAATCTATTGGTGCACACCGAAACTTCAGCCATCGACATTCAGTAATTTACACGAGGAAATCGCAATTACTCGATATACTGCACCTACAAGAAAAATCATTGAAACAGGATAGGGATCGATCAGCATCTTGGGTTACCCATAGACACCTGCCTCTAGGTTAACCCATGACGCATATCATGGTCCACAGTCTAGGATGCGCATGTCTGGGGTTACCTGGGACGCTGGTTCAATCCCCATCCTACTTCAATGATTTCCTCATACAGTAATTTACTCAATATCTGGATAAGCATTGCATTTAGAGACTTAAGACTTGATGTGACTTTTTAGATGTGGATTCAATTCATGCTGTAATTTCATTTCAATTCATACTGTAATATTAAAAAAATATATTTTCTGGTTACTACATTTAACACAGACAGCACAGCAGCTTGCTTACGGGTGGCCAAAGACCAGTGACCTCATTCCAATACTGTATAAAAAAAATTTCAGTCGAGATGAAACCCGAAATTGGAGAAAAAGTCCTCTACATTACAGTTTAACAATCTGGTTTGTTCTTAAGCTTATAATTGCAGCTCTATGTGTAATAGAACTGAATACCAAACTAAGTGTTCATACCAATCTATGGTTAAAAGAACAGGCAACAATGCAGGTTACAAGAGCAAGAGTAGACATGAACAATGCAGGTTACAAGAGCCGAGTTGACATGAACAATGCAGGTTATAAGAGCCAGAGTTGACATGAACAATGCAGGTTTATAAGAGCAAGTTGACATGAACAATGCAGGTTATAAGAGCAAGAATTGACATGACAAATGCAGGTTATAAGAGCCAGAGTTGACATGAAAAACACAGGTTATAAGAGTAAAGAGTTGACATGAACAATGCAGGTTATAAGAGCAAGAATTAACATGAACAATACAGGTTACAAGGGAAATATTCAATACTAGTTACCTACAAACATTTGCCCCGTGAGAACACTACAGCATTCATTATAATACACTACAAAATATTAGCATGAATTAGTTTAATTATAAAACAGCCAAAAACTATGGTGATACAAAAACACAAAACTAAGTACTTGGAAATAAATAAAATACATATACAATAAATACTGTGTAATTAAAAATAATAAACATTAAATATTATGGCATTTCCATACTCCTCATTCATCAAATAAAATAACAATTTCAAAGAGCAAAGATGCCAATACTTACCCAAAAACATGCATAAAAAGCACAATTCAAGACAATTTACATCATCTAAGCCTACCATAATTTACCTACGGCTTCAAGAAAAAAAATTACCACAATTGCTGGACATGAAAATACTGGCCAATAATAAAAACCTATTTGCATTTATATTCTAAAAACCAGTCTACATTATATGCCAAGTTACTCTAATCAGATTAAAGTCTGCTTCAGCCATACCAAAACAGTTTCAAAATCAACACTTTTATCAATATATTTCCATGCTTCCCTACCACACTCTTTTGGTATGGTTCACTTCGTGGTTTCTCGTTGATGGAGAGGAAGCTTGCGAGCTTATTGTGGTTTTCCGAGGCCACGCACTGATAACCTTCTCCTGGATACAACCCACAACAGTTGCCTAATTCCTAGGGATTGATTTAATGCTAAAAGAACAGAGCATTAGGTAAAAAGAAATGCGTCTAACCATGCCCGTCCTGCACAGGGATCGAACCCAGAGCCTCAATTATGAGCCGAGGACATACACCATTGTGCTACAAAACTTGCCAAGTTAGCCCTCGGTTGCAACACACAGTAACTATTTGGAACAAGCAAGCATGTGGCAAGTACTTGCTTGAAAACAGATGATCTTGCAATATACATTGTGTATGGATTAGTTATGACAGTTTCCTAACACGTATATATATTCATCCGCACCCCCCCTTTTATTTAGCTACAAAATAATATACCAACCCAACATCACAAAACTATGAAGTGATTTCCAGCCATGTACAGTACTTGTTTCAACCCTTCTGCAAACCCCCAATTTGATTCTGCTGCCCCAGAAAACAAGCACACACAAGACAAGAGGAAAATGAAGGCACTACAAGCATACCACAAGAAGCAACAACCACAATGTACCTCTGCTGTGGCTTACCGTCATTAGAATTTGAGCGTGTTAACCATTGGCTCACAAAGGCCCTATATGCGGTCAAGGTGGAGGAGGGGGGAAAAGTGCGGTTAGTGCATTGGTGTCAAGTGCCTCAGTATTGTATGGATTTGCGAATGATTTTATAACTGTTGGCCTTTTCGATACCAAAGATTAATTAACTTATTGTCATTATATTATAATGGCCAATGTAATTGATTGGGCACTATACTTTGACTAAATATGTGAAACAATCACTATAAATACTGCATTTCTTTAATAACTGCATTATTTTTGCTTATAAATTATTGGGTATAAAATCATCCACAATTTCCAAAAATTTAGTACAATAAGCAATAAGCCAGTGCATAGAAACGTGTTAGTATTCCATAACTTGTAATAAAAATCTTATATTTTGTACAGTAGTGAATCTCAACCAAATTAAAGTATTCAATACAACTATTAATAACCCTTGATGTTGCAAACAGTTCAGTAATACTGTATTACAAAAAATATACATTTCCTGGTAATAGTTCCTGTCAGCTGCATTAATTTAATGATATAATTTACCATAAAAACACACCAATTCTATCGGCTGTCTCGGCAAAGCATTGGTGAATGGGACCACGCAGTTAGTCCTGTGCAGTGTTTCAATTTACTGTTATGAACCTCTCGACGTAGGTTCGAAACCCTCGTCACGGCCCTTGTGGATTTGTTCAATTTATGCTCAGTATTGTGTTTGAGGAATGATCAGTAGTGTCCACTCATCTTCAATCTCGAAATTCATTAATAAGGTGTAAAAACCTGCTAGCTTGGCAGCCAAAAATGTCTTTCCATGATCCGTATTTGCATCCTTGATTTACACACAGCAGTTTCCACAGTAGTCTAAAACTTGAACAAACCTATGCAAATTTGCTTTTGATTCCTGGTCTCATCAACAAGTATCCTACCACA
>WNGS01164437.1:27897207-27938251 GCA_020271785.1 Procambarus virginalis
AGAGAGAGAGAGAGAGAGAGAGAGAGAGGAGAGGAAGAGAAGACGATAGGCGAGAGAACAGTAGAGAGAGAGATGAGAGATAGAGAGAGGATGGAGAGAGAGAAATATTTTGAGAGAGAGAGAGAAGAAGAGAGGAGAGAGAGAGAGAGAGAGATTAGGAGAGAGAAGAGAGAGAGAGAGAGAGAGAGAGGAGAGAAGAGAGAGAAGAAGGATAGAGAGAGAGAGGAAGAGAGAGAGAGATGAGAGAGAAGAGAGAGAGAGAGAGAGGAGAGAGTAGAGAAGGAGAGAGAGAGATAGAGCAGATGACGAGTATAGGAGAATGAGATGGAGGAAGAGAGAGAGAGAGAGGAGAGCAGAGAGAGAGAGAGAGAGAGAGAGAAGAGAGAGAGTAGAGAGAGAGAGAGAAGAGATGAGAGAGAGGGAGAGAGAGAGCCACTAACTTCCATTTCTCAGCAATATCACCATATTACAAGATATGATAGCGCACAATAGGCTTGGAACCTGTACCACCTGTTGATTGACGGTTGGAAGTGGAACCAAAGACCAGAGCTCAACCCCGCAAGCAACAAATAGGCGATACAGCGGCGAGCCACATTTTCCACCATAATTTTACAATATAAATTCAAACTGTGCTTTAACCGGTTTCTATATTTACCTCTTCAGTCTTCACCTCCCACGAGGGAGGGAGGGAAGGGTGTGTGTGTTGTGGTCTTGAAGACTTCGAGGACCGAATGGTCGATGCTATTTTAGTCTAGCACTATCCTTTATGGAATAGTACATTTGTGGAAAACACTAATAGTTCTACGGAAACACGCGCTTTGGAGTGATGATGGCGGATAGGAGAAATAAAAAACAGGGTTGTGGTTGTTGATTTGTGGAACAATTGCCGCGTAACATGATGGAGGTGGGGTCCCTTGATTGTTTCAAGCGCGGGTTGGACATGTATATGAGTGGGATTGGGTGGTTATAGATAGGAGCTGCCTCGTATGGGCAATAGGCCTTCTGCAGTTACCTTTGTTCTTATGTTCTTATGTAAATATGCAAGTATGATGCAGGCGATGAGTCACAATAACGTGGCTAAAGTATGTTGACCAAACCACACACTAGAAGGTGAAGGGACGACGACGTTTCGGTTCTTGTTCTGAGTAGCTGAATCTATAACAACAACATATACGACTTTTTACGGGCTATTCATGCCCGTGCCATCTCTTGGGTGGCTTAATCTTTATCAATCAATCTTATACGACCTTGCGTTGATTTCGGGGATCAACGTCCCCAGCGGCCCGGTCTTTGATCAGGTCTCACCCACAATAATTATAATTATTCTAAAGCTGTAGACCGGAAGAGTTAAGAGATATTCTTCAGAAAAATCATGACCAAAATATAGAAATAAAAAAAAGTATAGAAAACGGGGTTGTTCACGATAACCTTACATATCCCACCTGTCCTCTTACCACGAACGTCGCATTTCGATCGTAGGCGTTACACAAGACCAAAAATTGGCGCACTAGAAAATGGAAGCGACTGACAAAAAGTGACGTACTGTCCCGTTTTCTGTTGTGACTCCTTTGGTAAGTTACGAGAGGACACTTTACCATGACCGTTTCCTTGACGTTGGGAAACCTTAGGAGGGCGGGCTGGCGTATCGGGTGGTGATAACTTTATCTTATCGCTTTCCTTGACAACACATCATGGTCTGTTGGGGGGTGGGGGAGGGGGGGGAGATAGAAAGGCGGGAGTTTGCAGGAGGAAGAAGAGGGGGCTTGTAAGGTTAATAAGTCTCCGTGGTGTAGTGGTAAGACACTCGCCTGGCGTTCCGCGAGCGCTATGTCATGGGTTCGTATCCTGGCCGGGGAGGATTTACTTGGCGCAAATCCTTAACTGTAGCCTCTGTTTAACGCAACAGTAAAATGTGTACTTGGTTGTAACAACGATTCTTCGCGGCGGGGATCGTATTCCAGGGACCTGCCCGAAACGCTACGCGTACTACTGGCTGTACAAGAATGTAACAACTCTTGTATATATCTCAAAAAAAAAAAACAATGGGGAACAGGAGGTACCTTGCCGCACAGGCCAAGACAAACACAAACAAAAGACTACTTGCACCCATGTTCCTTCCATCTCTGGTTATCCTTATCCACCTATCAACACCTTTCTGCATCTGACGAAACTCACCTGAATAGCTCCTCGGATCCCGGTGCGTTTTTCTTGCCCTAATCACCACTGTTTTCTAGGGGGAGGAAGGAGGCCAGGGTGACACCTGAGGCTCAACTCTCGCGCTGGTTCGTATAGCGAACCTGGTTTCAGGAGGCCTGGTCGATGACCGGGCCGCGGGGACGCTAAGCCCCGGAAGCAATCACCTCAAGGTAGCGATTCTCAAGTGAAAAAAATCGATCGTTGGAGCTGGGTCTAGGGTGAGGACGAGAGACTATAGTCGACCCATCTAGTGGCTGGTTCCCTCCGATGTTTGCCTCGGGATAGTTCGAACTCGAGGGATGAATTTCATCCGATTACAAGAAATGCTCAGAGATCTTTGGGACGAAACGTCCTTAACCCAGCCCATCCTCTTGTTCATACTTATAGTAACGACGAGGACCACCGTACACACATATTGACGTAAAAGACAATTAGAAAGTAGACATCTGTACTACTGAATTTGGACAAAACCGGGAAAGTTTCTATATTGATGTTGCAAAGAACCCCTAACCTAACAGGCCAGTTCCATGCCGAGAGAATCCCTGATAATTTTCCACAGGCCTGGCCGTGGGACTGACTGTAAGGGGCTTCACTGGTATTCAACATACGCTGCCTCAAAGGCATGAACGCGTGTCAGGGATGAGTGGATTAAGCGCCTAAGCTGGTAAACTAATGCATGGGCAGCTTGGTCCGGTCGACTGACTCGACTCTCACGGACCGAACGACCATAAGAACATAAGAACAAAGGTAACTGCAGAAGGCCTATTGGCCCATACGAGGCAGCTCCTATCTATAACCACCCAATCCCACTCCTATACGTGTCCAACCCACGCTTGAAACAATCGAGGGATCCCACCTCCACCCACATACTGCCTGTTCTCTGGGCTGCTTCTTGAATCACTTGTGATATAAAAATACAATTCATACGTATATGTATGTGTGTGTATATATATGTATGTAATATTAACAATTGTGTAACTAGCTTCACAAGATTGCCACTTGTTTAGCTAAACGAACTATGGGGTTCAGTTCCTGAACTCATTATGTGCCTCTGAAACCCTTTCCACCCCCCGCCCACAGGATGGGTATGGCCTGCATAATAAATAAATGAAATGAATAGCCAATAAAAGGCCATACCAACAGACATCAACTTTCTCAGTTAGGGGAAGGCGAACAAGTCAAATTAACACGCCGAACTGTTTACAAATATCAGAGTATAGAATCCCCTTACAATGGTAATACTCATTTGCTAACCACACAGCACAATGATGCATATTTGAACTTTTACTAAATGTTGTCACTAAGGTATAACGTTCTTGGAGTTACATGGGGGATAGGCTGTTCCTGCCGGGTTAGGCTGTTCCTGCCGGGTTAGGCTGTTCCCCCCAGAACAGGCTATTCCTGCCGGGATAGGCTGTTCCTGCCGGGATAGGCTGTTCCTGCCGGGACAGGCTACACGTGATCCCTTAAACATTATATTGTAGGATGTCCCACATTGACTGACTTTCGCCCCTTTGGGTTGGGGTATGCTGAACTCTGTAAATACTGAGTACTGGAACACTTGATATATTGGACTTGTACCCCATGATTGATCATGTAATGCACCAGTTGTACAATGTATGTGATGTAACTATAACCTGTGCTTGTGAAAGCATCTTAATCCGTCCTCCTAAGGTTTCCCAACGTCAAGAAAACGGTCAATGTAAAGTGTCCTCGCCTAACCAACCAGAGGACCCACAACAGAAAACGGGACTTTCGCCAGTCGCCTCCATTTTTTTAGTACGACAATTTTTGGCCTCATGTATCGCATACGATCGAAATGCGACGTTCTTTATAAGGGCACAGGTTGCTTAATGAGCTTCAGTGGTTATTTCCTTAAATTAATAACACACTAGTTTCTATAGCATCTTACCCTGTCAAAGTAGGATATATATATATATATATATATATATATATATATATATATATATATATATATATATATATATATATATATTTATTTATGTGAGTGAGTGAGTACTCACCTATTTGTGCTTGCGGGGGTTGAGCTTTGGCTCTTTGGTCCCGCCTGAGTAAGTGAGTGAGTGAGTGAGTGAGTGAGTGAGTGAGTGTGTGTGTGTGTGTGTGTGTGTGTGTGTGTGTGTGTGTGTGTGTGTGTGTGTGTGTGTGTGTGTGTAGGCTGGTCAGAACTGCATTTCACCTTTGCAAAACAATTGCATATTTTACGGAGAGTCAAATCGAGAGAACAGCCTACATAACGTTCACATCCACTTACCTTACAACAGCAACCCCAGACCCTCACCCCTCTGGAGCGGCGAATGCTGGGTGGAAGCGGAGCTTGCTGCTCTATATTGCTCTATCACGCCAGATACAGTCAGGAGGAGAGGGGCGGAACAGAGGGGGAGGGGAATGACTAATTTGTGATAGCAGTCATACTGATATCACAATGGGGGCACACAGTCACTCGACAAGTGGTTTATATACGGCCTGTGTGAGTGGGATGACTCGGTGACCTCAAGGCCCACACAGCCAGTGTGGAGGAGACTGTTTGGATCTCTACGCCCTCTTGCCAGTATAGTTTCTTGGCATCCCCCCACATCTCTAGCCTTGGTATATCTACCTACCTCTCCCTCCCTCTCCCTCTCTCCCTCCATCCCCCCTCTCCCTCCCTCCCTCTCTCTCTCCTACACACACTGTCCGCATCAATGGACACTGACTACATAATATTTATCTCTGCAGTTGGCACCATGTTCCCCAACCTTGGCACTCCCGTCACTACACGGTGACTGCTCATGGGAGCTCCACCATCTGGCACTGACCATTTGTTTATACCATCGTACCATACCTTAGTGCCTGGCACTCTCCTGCTTCCTCCTCCCAACTATCACACACCAATCAACACCAATTCCAGCAGCATTCTGTGCCCCATTCCGCTCACCCAATCCACTTCTCCAGCCTTCCTACGGGCTCACCATAGCCCGTGCTACTTGGAACTTTTTGTTCCGGGTTAGCGAATCTTAAAACAACAACCACCCAGCCTTCAACCGGCGTGTCTGGCCCATTAGGTATTCTCTCTTCGCCTCTGCTCGCCTCCAGACTTGAATTGGACACAGGCAGCATTTCAAATTATATTCCTCGGCCTGTATTTGGTATTTGCTACAGCATCTGCAGTTCCCCTTTCCCTGATGTGGTACCCTTGTAGTGGTAACTCAAGAGGCCAGCTGGTACTCTGTAGCTTTGGTACCTTGGCGTTACCTTTGCTCCACCTGTCTGTGTGTACAGGTGTAGTCACTATTTGTGCATGCTGGACGGAGCTGCTAGCTCTTGGACCCCGTCTTTCGTACTGTCATATGGCCTCATCTGATTTTCTATCATGTTTACTGCGTATATGTCTAACACGGGGGGGGGAAGAGGGGGAGAGAGGGAGAGAGCAAGAGAGCGCGAGAGCAACCAAACACTCCATCACTGCTGGAGGGAGGTAGGAGCTAACATCCCTCCCCCCCCCCCTCCACTACCACCTCCTTGACACTTAAGTATAACAGCAAACACATCATGTATTGAAGGTGCCGGTGGGGCCCCCCAGAGACCGGGACGCCTCCTAGGCGAGACCGGCAGGAGAAGGAATCGAGGCCCCCTGCTCAAGGCGGCCGTCCAGAACTAAGTTAAGCTAAGGACAGCAGTAAATAGGTACCTGGGAGTTAGTCAGCTGCTACGGGCTGCTTCCTGAGGGTGGAGGTCTGGTCGAGGACCGGGCCGCGGGGACACTAAGCCATGAAATCACCTCAAGATAGCGGGAGGGGGGTAGATTCAGGGACCAACAAGGGTGCTCGGTTAAGGACCGGTTAGAGCTCAGTGCTTCAGCACTGGACGACATCCTAAGCAAAGTATCAGAACCTCTGTCTGGAGAAAAAATATAGACTAGACCATAATTTCTGGAAGTTACGCAGCTCCAAAGGAGCTACGGTTTTGTGCACGCGACTGTATGCGTGCGCGAGAGAAAAAATATGTAGTAGATATGATAAGGGGAAACAGATACGTCGGGAGTCGGTACATTAAGACAACTGAAGGTTAGAATGGCGGGGTCCAAGAGCTAACAGCTCGATCCTGCCCACACACACACGCACGCGCGCACNAATAAGCAATAAGCCAGTGCATAGAAACGTGTTAGTATTCCATAACTTGTAATAAAAATCTTATATTTTGTACAGTAGTGAATCTCAACCAAATTAAAGTATTCAATACAACCTATTAATAACCCTTGATGTTGCAAACAGTTCAGTAATACTGTATTACAAAAAATATACATTTTCTGGTAATAGTTCCTGTCAGCTGCATTAATTTTAATGATATAATTTACCATAAAAACACACCAATTCTATCGGCTGTCTCGGCAAAGCATTGGTGAATGGGACCACGCAGTTAGTCCTGTGCAGTGTTTTCAATTTACTGTTATGAACCTCTCTGACGTAGGTTCGAACCCTCGTCACGGCCCTTGTGGATTTGTTCAATGTTATGCTCAGTATTGTGTTTGAGGAATGATCAGTAGTGTCCACTCATCTTCAATCTCGATAATATTCATTAATAAGGTAGTAAAACCTGCTAGCATTGGCAGCCAAAATGTCTTTCCATGATCCGTATTTGCATCCTTGATTTACACAGCAGTTTCCACAGTAGTCTAAAACTTGAACAAACCTATGCAAATTTTGCTTTTGATTCCTGGTTCTTCATCAACAAGTATCCTACCACAGTGTGTACCTAGCAAAAGAATATTCTGATCTGTATCGAGTTTTACTTTTTCTACTTGTTTGCAAACCAGTAACTAGTTCATTAATACCTGCACAATGCACACTATTATTAGTCTAATGTCTTAGTAACTTTCATACTCCTCTCCAGAGAGTGGTAGATGAGAATTTACCCTAAAATAGACATGTGCTCTTGGCTTTAGCTTGTTCTTTTCTATGACGCATAGAATTGCTCACCAGTCAAGGATGGTTAGGTTATTTAGCATCGTGTTTTCCCCAGAACATAATCTGTTAATAGTTTGATATCCATACTGTATTCCCAATTATTACTGGGTGTACATAAGTGAAGGAATGATGTCCAACTGTTCCACCCTGGCCAGGGTTCTTACCAGGGTCCTCTCGTGAACATGAGGTGAAAGGGCTAACCACTACATTCCAAGATGCCCCTTTAGGTATCATTTATTTGTTGAGCACTGCCTTATGCCCAACATCAAATCATCACAGAGGTTGGTTCTTTTGAGTCTCAGTTATTCAACTTTGGTTTGGATCTATGAAATCAACCTTGCTCAATAGATTTGACTAATGGAGTTTTTATCTCCTGCTCATTTTTTGGTTGCCCCATTCGGTGAAGCAATTGGGTGGGTAAATTCTACACTCTCTTTCGTTGTTTGGAAAATTTAATGTTTGATCACAGCAGTTAGTTGAATTGGTAGCAGCTTGTACACTGTTCCTTGCCAAGAGTAAGTAACCTGCCTGCTACCATGAAACGCCCATTGTAACAGCGAGAAAATCCCTAGGAGACGTGATGAGGGTTCAAACTTATGTGGTGGGTGTTCCCACGCACACGCCCATTGTATACCATGTCATGGTCTAGTTGACTAGGGTGTGTGCGTGTTCGAACACCCACCACATACATTCGAACCCTCATCGCGGCTCCTACGGAATTTCTCATTGATGCAGTCATGTTAGTATGATTACTCTGTATTGAAAGAGAAGCACCAGAGGTAGAACATTCCTAGATGACAGAGCTAGAGTGCATGTGGATATTGTGTAAAAATCCTGTTCCGGTTTCAACAGAAGAAATAGGAAATCCTTGTGTGGTCAGAAGAACTCCAGGTTGCAATCCTTTTACTTAGTCGTGGCTTGATTGTTTGGGCCGTGTGCGTTGGAACACCCACCGCACAGGTTCAAACCCTCATCACGGCTCCTATGGACTTTCTCATTGATGCAGTCACGTTAGTGTGATTACTCTCTGTATAATAATTATACTGGCATGGTTCATTCCTCTTCCTGTACATCATTTGATGTAATGACCAAACCACACAAGAAGATGAAAAAACGACGACATTTCGGTCTGTCCTGGACCATTATCAAGTTGTATGTCCAGGACAAACCGAAACATTGTCTTTTTTCATCGTCAAATTCAAATTCAAATTCTTTATTCAGGAAAAGTAAATACATAGTTGATTTACAAACATAAGGTTGGATTTATAGATAGAGCTTGTACAGTACATACAATACCTAAAGCCACTAATACGCATAGCGTTTTGGGCAAGTGTGGGTGGTGGTGGGTGAGTATTGCCCTATTGCTTCCACCTACAGCCAATAGAATCTTCTTGTCTATGGTTTAGTCATTATATCTTCAGCCATGTTATTGTAACAAAACCATCTGCATCATATGAAGTATCCTGTAGTGGTGGTGTTGCCCCAACATCTCTAGGCCTCGCTCTCCTTCTGTTCTGTTTCTTTACCCGAGGAGATGTGCCACTACCTGCTTTCTTCCAAGCCATATTCTTTTCAGACATTAGGGTCTGTGACTTCTGGAGACGATCATCATTTGCGGTCACTGCCATCCAAATGTGCCTTTGTCACAACTGCACTGTATTGCCCTAGGCCACTCTCCACCTAACTGTTTTGGAATCTGGATTCATGTGTTTTCTACACTGGAGCTCTACAACAGTTCATCATGATTAATTGCCCTAATTTTATGTCATGAAGAGTTTGCCATGGGTGCACCCAAAAAGCCTTAGCTTGGAAATGATATGTTGTACATAGTAAAATGCTCTTTCCTGAGCCAAAGCCTTAGATGTTCCAATTTCTGTCCTTGTTGCCTCATCGTCTTTAAACAAGCTTAGGAAGTTTGCATTTTAAGCTGCTACTGCTGGCTCCTCTGGCCCTGCTGTGGTGATATCTGTTTTTTTTTCTACCACAAACATGGCCACACATTTACAATGCTAACCAGCATATATACATTTACTTCTGTCCTCCATGGACAGGGTTAGAGATCAGTTGAACATATAGTTCAGGGGGGATATCTGGTGGCAGTCAGTGTGGCTTTCATCTAACAGTAGATGTAGAGTATTAATTGCTGGACGATATTTCAAACTTTTGTTTCCAGAGGGTGTAAAATTTGCATTTAATTCTTTCGTATTGTAGCCATGTACCTGGCATAGTCGGTGATGACTTGAATTAGACTTGATATTGTCTCCTTTCCCTAGATGTGTGACTAGACCACTTGCAAACCTTCAGGTCATGAAGGGAATAAAGCTTATGAAAGCATGGTATGTGATAAAAGTCCTAGTGGGATCATGAATGCTACTGCTTTGGAACCATTCAATAGTATGCCTTGGAATGGAGCACTTCACCATGACAATACCCCATTCGTATATTATATGATATTGCTTCAATATTTAAGGTATAATTTTACTTCGGTAGGCTCAACGCATTATGGATGCCTATATCAAGAAAACGTAACTTATTCCACCAATTCATTTGAGCTTCTTTTGTAACAACAAGCCTTCATAATTTGTCATTGTACATGTTTTATATAATCAGTGAAACAAGCAATGGCTATCCAAAACCAGGAAATGCATATTCTTAGTAAGCTTTTGTCATACAAGGGATATCATGTACAAATAATTTGTGTGGGTGCAAACACTTCAAAAAGGTCCTTTGAATTACATTATGGTATACTCACATCCTCTGGAGACATAACTCCATACTGCCGGTGTTGATACTGGGGCTCAGCTGATGCCCTTTGGCAGTTTGTCCGCTGCTGCCCTGCCAGGTAGAAGCCATCCTCAGTCGTCGTCTTCTTATAAACGGGATTGTCAAAATTCATGCTGTGCACCGAGCGTTTGCGGAAGTAGCGGTAAATCATGTACGCCATCTGCAAACAGAAGATAGATACAGTACAAGGAAACAATACAGCATTGAAACCTGGAATAAAAGCAAGATTCAAAATACTGAAATTAATTCTACAATGTCTTACAGCTCTGAATAAATCATAGCTGGAACAAATCTGCTATAAATTAATTAACACTTTCAACATTAGAAACACACATCTATGAGGAATATTCAAACTTTTTTAAGCCATGTACATAACAAGGAATAAATCCACAAGAGCCTTGATCAGGGTTTGAACCTATGCGCCGAGTGTTCCCAGACGCGCTCTAGTCAACTGTACCACAACATGGTCAAAAGAATTGCAACCTAGAGTACTACTGCACCCACGAGGATCCCGAAGCCTCCACTGAAGCCTAACTGGGGTTTCACACAATTCCCCCCTTGCACTCGGGCTCTGTCAATCAGTAGTCATACCTCTGACGCTCCTACTTCAACACACCATGCCATGTATACCATGCAAGGTGATGGAGAAGATTGTGAGAAAAAACCTAGTAACACATCTGGAGAGAAGAGACTTCGTGACAACCCATCAACATGGGTTCAGGGAGGGTAAATCTTGCCTTACAGGCTTGATAGAATTCTACGATCAGGTGACAAGAATTAAGCAAGAAAGAGAAGGGTGGGCGGACTGCATTTTTTTGGACTGTCGGAAAACCTTTGACACAGTACCCCATAAAAGGTTGATGCATAAGCTGGAGAAACAGGCAGGAGTAACAGGTAGGGCGCTCCAGTGGATAAGGGAGTACCTAAGCAATAGGAAGCAGAGAGTTACAGTGAGGGGTGAAACCTCAGACTGGCGTGAAGTCACCAGTGGAGTCCCACAGGGCTCTGTACTTGGACCTATCCTGTTTCTGATATACGTAAATGATCTCCCAGAGGGTATAGACTCATTCCTCTCAATGTTTGCTGACGACGCCAAAATTATGAGAAGGATTAAGACAGAGGAGGACAGCTTGAGACTTCAAGAAGACCTGGACAAGCTGCAGGAATGGTCGAACAAATGGCTGTTAGAGTTTAACCCAAGCAAATGTAATGTAATGAAGATAGGGGTAGGAAGCAGGAGACCAGATACAAGGTATCATTTGGGAGATGAAATACTTCAAGAGTCAGAGAGAGAGAAAGACCTGGGGGTTGATATCACGCCAGACCTGTCCCCTGAAGCTCATATCAAGAGGATAACATCAGCAGCATATGCCAGGTTGGCTAACATAAGAACGGCCTTTAGAAACTTGTGTAAGGAATCTTTCAGAACATTATATACCACATATGTCAGACCAATCCTGGAGTATGCGGCTCCAGCATGGAGTCCCTATCTAGTCAAGCATAAGACTAAACTGGAAAAGGTTCAAAGGTTTGCCACCAGACTAGTACCCGAGCTGAGAGGTATGAGCTACGAGGAGCGACTGCAGGAATTAAACCTCACTTCGTTGGAAGAGAGAAGAGTTAGGGGGGACATGATCACCACATTCAAGATTCTCAGGGGAATCGACAGGGTTGATAAAGATAGGCTGTTTAACACAAGGGGCACACGCACTAGGGGACACAGGTGGAAACTGAGTGCCCAAATGAGCCACAGAGATATTAGAAAGAACTGTTTTAGTGTCAGAGTGGTTGACAAATGGAATGCATTAGGAAGCGATGTGGTGGAGGCTGACTCCATACACAGTTTCAAGTGTAGATATGATAGAGCCCATTAGGCTCAGGAAACTGTACACCTGTTGATTGACGGTTGAGAGGCGGGACCAAAGAGCCAGAGCTCAACCCCCGCAAGCACAACTAGGTGAGTACATCTAGGTGAGTACACGGAGAAATCACATTACCGTGATATGTCAAAGAGCAAATCCACAGGAGTCTTAATGAGGGTTCGAACCTGTGGGTTCAACATGCATATGTTCATGCATCTCTTGGTTTGAGTATGAATATGAAAGAGCTGTGGTAACAGAGGGCAGCAACTGCACAAGTAGGCAGAGTCATAAACACCTTACAAGGGATGTTAAATATTATATGGTTGAGAGAGAGGTAAGTATAGGGGGTACCTGCTTGATACCAGCTTGATGGGGGTTCTGGGAGGAGTTCTACTTCCCAAGCCCAGCCCGAGGCCAGGCTTGACGTATGAGTTTGGTCCACCAGGCTGTTGCTTGGAGAGTCCCGCAAGCCCACATACCCACCACAGCCCGGTTGGTCCGGCACTCCTTGAAGAAAACTATCTTAGTTTTCTCTTGAAGATGTCCACAGTTGTTTCCGCAATTTTTCTTACGCTCGCTGGGAGGATGTTGAACAACCGTGGACCTCTGATGTTTATACAGTGCTCTCTGATTGTGCTTATAGCACCCTTGCTCTTCAATGGTTCTATTCTGCATTTTCTTCCATATCGTTCACTCCAGTATGTTGATATTTTACTGTGTAGATTTGGTACCTGGACCTCCAGTATTTTCCCATGTGTATATTAATTGATATCTCTCTCGTCTTCTTTCTAGCGAGTACATTAGGAGAGCTTTGAGACGATTCCAATAATTTAGGTGCTTTATCGCGTCTATGTATGCCGTATATAGAGGGAAGAAAAAATATAGATATTGTACATAAACAAAGTGAAGAGATACAAAGACTGTGTATGTTTGTGCACGCGCTTGCTTTTGAAGCAACTTACAGCTGAAGCGATGCAAAGGACACCTAATGCAGCCAGGATAGCTGCCACTGCTACATTGCCATCCTCCCCCTCACTTGGACTTTCAACCTGCGCCGGGACTTGCTTCATCTCTGGTGCCATGGTGCTGCTTACTTCGTCTGCAACAGAACAGGAACATGCCAATGACCCATTATAGCAAACTTAATAATATTTGTGATAACGACTATACAGCACAATGTATACAAATTCATACTGGCTTCTTGAATCAATGTATTACGTTAAAATTATTTGCAATCATATTTGCATTCTGCAGGAAAAATCTATATGATCCATGTATTGCAACACAATACAAGCAATACAGGAAGAAAGCATTTTCTGAAATACATTAATTAATTTTGTCAGGGGCAGGAAGCCTGTGTGTGAATACAGTATATATATATATATATACTTTAGGCTTGTATCAAGGCCACCCACTCCCCCTATCCAGGTCAATCTGTTGACCTTTCCCAGGATGCAGCCCCACCACAGTTGCCTAACTCCTAGATACCTATTTACTGCTAGGTAAATAACAGCATTAGGTGAAATGGGAAAAGTGACCAACTATTCCTGTCCCGCCCAAGATTCAAACTCGGGATTCCCAATTACGAGTCATACGCGAACCCAAATGTACCACCGAGACTCTAAGACCTACTTCAAATAACTGATAAAAAAAACAAACACAGAATCTAAGAACATCTACTTCAGAAGCTCATCTTTTAACATAGCCTTAAAACATAATAGTACTGTACAGGTACACGTGGCCACAGTCGAGTAGGTTTGCAAAATACAGACTGATGCACACACAAAAAAAAAATCCGAATTTCAAACTAATAACTCGTAAAGAGGGAACAAGATATCACTGCATACAAATTCTATTTGCTCTGTCAGATCATATAAAGATTATTTTGTTTATTTGTGACAATAAGAATGGAACACAACACTGCTTCAAGCAGTATAGTGCGAGTTGAGGCTAAAGTTAAGTTGAAGTTTCACTGATGATTAAATAGCGGTTGAGATGGTTTCATCTTCAAAATAGTTGAATGGAGAGTCCCAGTGCTTCTTAATGTAATTACCTAAGTGTAATTACATTTATAAACACTGGGACTCTCACATCAGGAAGCACTGGGACACACTCCCATTAAGAGTCTTAATTCAAACCGACTTGCAAACCATTCAATGACTACAGGCCAAGCTGAGAGTAGTACAAATCTCTTCAATGAACACTTAACTGCCCTGTGAAATCTGCCCTTGCAAATGTTAAGCTCACTAGACAATCTACTCGTGATTTCCTTTAATAGTTGTATAATAAGACGAGTGAAGAGTTAGTGGTTCTACAAGCACCCGAAGATATAATTAATTATATCCTCGAAGCTGGCAAAGCCACTAACTCTCCACTGGAGCACCACATAATCATGCTCTGGTGCCAGCAGGGCTTAAAAGTCAACACACCATCACTCGAAGTAGCCACATTCCACACGGACATATATACATCTAGACATATATCACAATTTTCCAAGGTCACACTCGAGGCTATACCGCATCTATGTACAACCTGTATACACACAAAAAATGTATATAGATACACTTTCTACACACATACATACTGTACATGTGCTAGCTGAATAAATCCCAGGTTACCATGTCTATGAAGCTGTCAGTGCTGCTATAAATTCCGTGACTTTGGAAATGCTCTGGAATAATATTTTTAAAAATCAAATGTAATAAAAATGTGCCTTATTAATAAGGTATGTGGTAGGATGCAGCTCACATTAATCATAACAAAAATAACCAGCAAGTCTAAAAAACAACAGGGTGAATAGAAAAAAAACAGCAAATCAATACATTATATATTTACTACAGGTCTTATGCAACTGAAACACGACCTTGAGGTTACCTTGAGGTGCTTCCGGGGCTTAGCGTCCCCGCGGCCCGGTCGTCGACCAGGCCTCCTGGTTGTTGGACTGATCAACCAGGCTGTTGGACGTGGCTGCTCGCAGCTTGACGTACGAATCACAGCCTGGTTGATCAGGTATCCTTTGGAGGTGCTTATCCAGTTCTCTCTTAACACTGTGAGGGGTCGGCCAGTTATGCTCCTTATGTGTAGTACTAATTCAAACTTTTGTTTCAACTTTTGTAAAGTAATGGTCTCGTGTTAATAATTTACAAATTTAATAAAATGGAGAAGAATACGCAAATGTTGGGGTTACTCAACGTCAAATTGATTATTTTGCTCAATAATATAACAGCATCTAGGTATTCTTACAAACAAGAAGGCAGGAAGATTCAAATCAAGAAACAAGAATGCCCTCCCCCCCCCCCCCTCCAAAAAAATGGGTTCCAGAGGCATTTTATAAAAGTCCAGAAACGTTTACCCAGTAATTTATCAAGTCCATTACACGTCTTGATAATGGCCCAGGTCGGACAGAAACGTCATCAATTCTTTATTTTCAGATGTGTGGGGTTCGTGTCTAAATCTTCAACTACGTGATAGTGATTCATCCAGCGTCACTTCAACCCGTCCTCCTAATAGACCGTCGCATTCTGACGTATACTTTAAGGTCACCAATCGTCGTACTAGAAAATGGAAGCGGCTCACGAAATGGGACTATTGTCCCCGGTATCTGTTTTGGGTCCTCTGGTATAGGTTAGGATAAGGGCACCTTAGTACGACAGTTTCTTGACATTGGGAAACCTTAGAAGGACGAGCTACACAATAACGCCTCTAGACGCAGAGGCGCAAGGCGACACTTGACTCAGCTTAATTAGCCTCGATTCAGATTCGTCCATTAAAATGACCATCGTGTTGACCTTTTAGAGACAGAAAAACACGAGAGGGAGCGAACTTGACACACATTCCACACCCTCGTCAGTCCATCCCACATCCTCAACAATGGGGAGGCCGGTGGGGAAGTGTGGGAGGCCGGTGGGGAAGTGTGGGAGGGGGAAAGAAAGGTAAGGAGGGAGGAGAAAATCCACACACTCAACCTGATATAAGAACGCAAGGCCACCATTGCCACAGGACACCAGGGTTTCTACAAGAGTACACATCAGATACAGGGAAGACACTAAGCAACTCCACCAGGGTCCATTCTGGTTGCTATTGCATTAAAAATGGTTTTCCAGAGGATCCATGTGATCAATTCATTAAATTATCGAACCTAATTTACAGTTGGTAAGGTCCCAAACAATAGTACTATATGGAGCGTCTCTCTCTTTGTAAGAGAATGATACTTTTTTCAGCCAAACTTTCACACCCATAGTGACAGATTGCTGTGCATTGACACTATGCACAATGAATAGTGAGTATCTATGGATAATGGGTGAGTAACCTTATCCCAGGTTGGAGTACCGTCGTGTCCGGTGTTCCTAGATAGGTAATCTTATTTGCAATTCAGATAAACTATGAAAGAAGACACACGACGTCCGGGTATGCGAAGAGAGATGACAAGAGGCTTATGCCTCTCATTGTACGACATGAGAGAAACACCGCCATCTTGTTCAGCGGTAGTGGTGGTAAGCGCAGGTGAGGTCGCAGCTTGAAGTGATGAGGTCATGGTGAGGTCACCATGACCTGATCAGAGGGACCTGTGATATCAGGCCAGCTTGGGGTGACCTCACTCGCCCCAAGCTGGGACGAGCTGCACTCCTGATGACGTCACGGGAGGCCAAGATTGAACCAATCACATGGTAAGCAAAGGGAGTCGCTACATATTGATTGGTGCGTCTACGTAGAGGTTCCGTGTAAAAAAAACTAGCGAGATGTGAACTAGGGGGACTACACGTCAGACTCAAATGCTGTTTATGCAAATTAAGTCCCGATCATTCCCTTGAGCTTCCGCAGCCATCCGTTAAAACAGCAGTGTTGCCAGGTATCCGGGAAGCTTGTCAATTGATAAAGATAAGTCACCTAAGAGGTGGCACGAGCATGAATAGCCCGTAAATGGAAGCTTGTCATATATTACGGACAAATATATATCTGTCATTGAAGGGATACTGTACCATATTATACTAGGAATACGTGAAAATAATTTGATGAAACGGAAATTCTGTTAGCCTGCTTCACAGGTTGAGGCGGACGACGCAACTTAAAATCTGGCAGAATTCACTTGGGTTTCTGTGCTGTTGCTGTAAGCACTTTACACTTGTTGATGACCAGTGTGAGCAGCTGGCCATCTTGTACTGGCATTACTGCACCACAACACACACACACACAGCTGCTACAAACAGTCATTTTTGGACATTCCCCTCTTCCTCTCAGTCTATATCCTAGCGTCTCCCTTTCTCCCGGTCAATATCCTAGTGTCTCTCTCCTCTCTGTCAATATCCTAGTCTCTCTCCTCTCTGTCAATATCCTAGTCTCTCTCTCCTCTGTCAATATCCTAGTCTCTCTCTCCTCTCTGTCAATATCCTAGTCTCTCTCCTCTCTGTCAATATCCTAGTCTCTCTCCTCTCTGTCAATATCCTAGTCTCTCTCTCCTCTCTGTCAATATCCTAGTCTCTCTCCTCTCTGTCAATATCCTAGTCTCTCTCCTCTCTGTCAATATCCTAGTCTCTCTCCTCTGTCAATATCCTAGTCTCTCTCNGTTTCAGCTTTTGGTTATTTCTTTAGATTAATTCTTGTTTGCCAAGATATTTGTGCCTCCTTTATCATTTCAGTGACTTTTTTTTCCGTCTCCTGTAGGGTTGTCCGAGTTCTCTCCCCAAAACTCTTTTTTTTTTCTCTTTTTGATCTTTTGGAAGGGCCATATTTGAAGCAAATTTTGTACGCTTCGATAGTCGGTTCTATTCTTTGCAAGGCACTTCTGGTACTCAAATGTGGTTTCCCATAGATTTTTCTTCTCTACCATAATTTGAAGTACCTACATCATATTATCTGTGGATTTTTAGGGTTCTGTGTATACAAGTTCCTTTATAATAGACCAACTACTTCATTTGACCTGTTTATTCAATTACATCTACAATATATTATAATGTGGTTAGTCAGATTTCACTCACTGTGTAATCTCTAGTATGAATTTCCGTGAATGGTAAACAAATTACGTTTAACTCAATTGGGAATCCATTATAATCAGGATTTTGTTTCTAATTAAATAAGCATTGTTTGTTGGCATATATAACAATTTACATTATTTTTTTACTTCTGGGAGGTTTTCATGGGTCTATTACATCTTTCTCTCCAGTTCCAGGGTGTGAGCTAATTTTGTAATTTATTCATCCACTAATGATAACTACTGCTGTGAAGATATGATAGTTGCTGTGGTGGTTATCTTGAGATGATTTCGGACTTAGCGTACCCACGGCCCGGTCCTCGACCAGGCCTCCTTTTTGTTCCCCATCTCCAGGAAGCAGCAGCCCGTAGCAGTTGTCTAACTCCCAGGTACGTATTTACTGCTATGTAACAGGGGCATCAGGGTGAAAGAAACTCTCCCCATTTGTTTCCACCTCCACCGGAGATCGAACCTGGAACCTCAGGACTACGAATTCGAGGCGCAGTCCACTCAGCCGTCAGGCCCACTAATGTAGATGGGCCTGGTGTGTAATGTATCTGCACTTAATGAATGAATGATTGAATGAATGACCAGCAAGGAATCTAAACATGTGCATTTCTGCCTCCCCTTTCCATATGCATCAGCATTTGTGCTCGAGTGATCCCAGTGTCTGTGCTCAAGTGATCCCAGTGTCTGTGCTCGGGTGATCCCAGTGTCTGTGCCTGGGGGATCCCAGTGTCTTGTGCCTGGGTGGTCCCAGTGTCTGTGCCTGGGTGATCCCAGTGTCTGTGCCTGGGTGATCCCAGTGTCTGTGCCTGGGTGATCCCAGTGTCTGTGCCTGGGGGATCCCAGTGTCTGTGCCTGGGGGATCCCAGTGTCTGTGCCTGGGGGATCCCAGTGTCTGTGCCTGGGGGATCCCAGTGTCTGTGCCTGGGGGATCCCAGTGTCTGTGCCTGGGGGATCCCAGTGTCTGTGCCTGGGTGATCCCAGTGTCTGTGCCTGGGGGATCCCAGTGTCTGTGCCTCGGTGATCCCAGTGTCTGTGCCTCGGTGATCCCAGTGTCTGTGCCTCGGTGATCCCAGTGTCTGTGCCTCGGTGATCCCAGTGTCTGTGCCTCGGTGATCCCAGTGTCTGTGCCTCGGTGATCATGTCTCTTACATTCTACTCAACGTCTGCTTGCATCTAAAAGATGTTCTAAAATTTGCAAGCGGTCAACTTTGATTAAATTTACTGACATCGTTTATTGCACATTACTGAAAAGACAGAACAGTTTGCACGGTTTAATTTCAGTCAAAAATTTATGTGCTGGACACTATTGTTTTAACATTCTGTCTATAACTTTCTGTTCATCTCTAGTGGAAATCTAGGCTGCTGAGATCATAACATTTCCTATTGTCAATTGGGAGAGTATAAGTTAAGGTGGGGAAAACCCACAGTGCTAAATTTAATGAAATGCCTCTTTCTTGTAAGGGTGCCAGTGGCTTCCCTGAAGCTATCTCTAGTTTCCAGTGGGTCAAACAGGACTCCTGTGAGTTCTCGAGCCGCTCCTCTGAGTTCTCGAGCCACTCCTCTGAGTTCTCGAGTCGCTCCTCTGAGTTCTCGAGTCGCTCCTCTGAGTTCTCGAGTCGCTCCTCTGAGTTCTCGAGTCGCTCCTCTGAGTTCTCGAGTCGCTCCTCTGAGTTCTCGAGTCGCTCCTCTGAGTTCTCGAGTCGCTCCTCTGAGTTCTCGAGTCGCTCCTCTGAGTTCTCGAGTCGCTCCTCTGAGTTCTCGAGTCGCTCCTCTGAGTTCTCGAGTCGCTCCTGAGTTCCTAATCACTCCTGTGAGTTCTGAGTCACTTGACTTCACTGTCAAGTGTCTGAAGTGCCCCTTTAGGTGTGGCCCTTGTAGTGAAATAGCTTCAGGGAGCCAGACACCACGGGAACTCCCCAGAAATCTGTAATACGCTACTAATGGCATGTGAGAATGGGATGCGAGAATCTGCATTTAGTCCATTGTTTCCATACCTCCATATTGTTTTGAGATTGAACAAATGTCTAGTGAATGATTCTCAGGAATGCATTGTATTTTGTAAATTGACAAATCTGTACAACCTCAAAAGCCTGCAATAGTTAGTTTAAGACTTGTTTGGAATTTTCACATTTTAGACAATTTGTTTACTTCCAAATACAGTAGAGCTGTACTTAGCCTTTGTGTATTAGTACTATTTTTCACAGCTGATCACACACACACACATGGGCATGCGTGTTTACACAAACTATATACAATTTTTTTTAATAAATAAAAAATATGATAAAGGCTCTTTTTGCCTTACCTTTCTACAAATCAGCATTTCTGGATAGAGCTAGTACATACTACGCCTAAAGGTACTAATACACACAGCGTTTCGGACAAACTTGTAAAACACTTCGCAGTAGAGTACTCTACACTAGTACACTAAGCACCATGAACACGATGCCAATATTTTTTGTGATATTTGTGGAGTATATACTGTACTTGCATTCCCTTAATCCATTTAAGCTAATTCTTCATAAAAAAGGATAACATATCAAGAATATTAAAGTGAAAACAAATAACTTGGTGCAAAGTGTACACAGTGTGAAAGACTGCAAGGGTACGAGAAGTTTTAAATCCAGGGATCCCATCACAATGGTTGTACTCTTCAAGTCACTTGTGTTGTCCCGTCTTGAGTACTGCTCAGTACTCACTTCCCCTTTCAGAGCAGGAGAGATTGCTGAAATAGAGGAAATACAGAGAACATATACAGCACGCATAGACGAGATAAAACACCTAAATTGTTGGGATCGTCTCAAAGCTCTCCAAATGTACTCCCTAGAATGGAGACGAGAGAGATACCAAATAATATACACATGGAAAATACTGGAGGGCCAGTTCCCAAATCTACACAGTAAAATAACAACATACTAGAGTGAACGATATGGAAGAAAATACAAGATTGAACCAGCGAAGAGTAAAGGTGCCATAGGCACAGTCAGAGAGCACTGTATAAACATCAGAGGTCCGCGGTTGTTCAACGTCCTCCCAGCGACTATAAGAAATATTGCCGGAACAACCGTGGACATCTTCAAGAGAAAACTGGACTGTTTTCTAAGAGAAGTTCCGGATCAGCCGGGCTGTGGTGGGTATGTGGCCCTGCGGGCCGCTCCAAGCAACAGCCTGGTGGACCAAATTCTCACAAGTCGAGCCTGGCCTCGGGCCGGCCTTGGGGAGTAGAACTCCCAGAACCCCATCAAGCAGGTATACAGCAATTACCTACCCTCTAACTTAGGAATATAAATATTGATTTCATCAACCTATCCAAAATATTTCATAATAAGGATAAAAATAAAGGACACAGACTTACACACAGTATTATAAAAATTGACAAATAATACATGCATGAATTAAAAGTTTTGAAAACAAAACAATAATGTAGAACATAATTCCCACACACTATTTCTCAAATTTTTTTTAAGATATTTGAAAATTTGGATCCCTTATTCCAATTTTTATAATACTGTATGTTTTGATAAGCAATATTTTATGAATTTATAATTTTATCATTATACAGGAGTTGCTTGATATCGGAATTTTTGAGGCTGCAAGTTAATGTTTATTCCGTTAAAACTCCTAGAAAAATAATAAATATTCTATCTATATACAGCCAACAACCAAGTTGATAAATCTATTGGTGCACACCGAAACTTCAGCCATCGACATTCAGTAATTTACACGAGGAAATCGCAATTACTCGATATACTGCACCTACAAGAAAAATCATTGAAACAGGATAGGGATCGATCAGCATCTTGGGTTACCCATAGACACCTGCCTCTAGGTTAACCCATGACGCATATCATGGTCCACAGTCTAGGATGCGCATGTCTGGGGTTACCTGGGACGCTGGTTCAATCCCCATCCTACTTCAATGATTTCCTCATACAGTAATTTACTCAATATCTGGATAAGCATTGCATTTAGAGACTTAAGACTTGATGTGACTTTTTAGATGTGGATTCAATTCATGCTGTAATTTCATTTCAATTCATACTGTAATATTAAAAAAAATATATTTTCTGGTTACTACATTTAACACAGACAGCACAGCAGCTTGCTTACGGGTGGCCAAAGACCAGTGACCTCATTCCAATACTGTATAAAAAAAATTTCAGTCGAGATGAAACCCGAAATTGGAGAAAAAGTCCTCTACATTACAGTTTAACAATCTGGTTTGTTCTTAAGCTTATAATTGCAGCTCTATGTGTAATAGAACTGAATACCAAACTAAGTGTTCATACCAATCTATGGTTAAAAGAACAGGCAACAATGCAGGTTACAAGAGCAAGAGTAGACATGAACAATGCAGGTTACAAGAGCCAGAGCTGACATGAACAATGCAGGTTATAAGAGCTAGAGTTGACATGAACAATGCAGGTTATAAGAGCCAGAGTTGACATGAACAATGCAGGTTATAAGAGCAAGAATTGACATGAACAATGCAGGTTATAAGAGCCAGAGTTGACATGAACAACACAGGTTATAAGAGCAAGAATTGACATGAACAATGCAGGTTATAAGAGCCAGAGTTGACATGAACAATACAGGTTATAAGAGCCAGAGTTGACATGAACAACACAGGTTATAAGAGCAAGAGTTGACATGAACAATGCAGGTTATAAGAGCAAGAATTAACATGAACAATACAGGTTACAAGGGAAATATTCAATACTAGTTACCTACAAACATTTGCCCCGTGAGAACACTACAGCATTCATTATAATACACTACAAAATATTAGCATGAATTAGTTTAATTATAAAACAGCCAAAAACTATGGTGATACAAAAACACAAAACTAAGTACTTGGAAATAAATAAAATACATATACAATAAATACTGTGTAATTAAAAATAATAAACATTAAATATTATGGCATTTCCATACTCCTCATTCATCAAATAAAATAACAATTTCAAAGAGCAAAGATGCCAATACTTACCCAAAAACATGCATAAAAAGCACAATTCAAGACAATTTACATCATCTAAGCCTACCATAATTTACCTACGGCTTCAAGAAACAAAATTACCACAATTGCTGGACATGAAAATACTGGCCAATAATAAAAACCCTATTTGCATTTATATTCTAAAAACCAGTCTACATTATATGCCAAGTTACTCTAATCAGATTAAAGTCTGCTTCAGCCATACCAAAACAGTTTCAAAATCAACACTTTTATCAATATATTTCCATGCTTCCCTACCAACACTCTTTTGGTATGGTTCACTTCGTGGTTTCTCGTTGATGGAGACGGGAAGCTTGCAAAGCTTATTGTGGTTTTCCGAGGCCACGCACTGATAACCTTCTCCTGGATACAACCCACAACAGTTGCCTAATTCCTAGGGATTGATTTAATGCTAAAAGAACAGAGCATTAGGTAAAAAGAAATGCGTCTAACCATGCCCGTCCTGCACAGGGATCGAACCCAGAGCCTCAATTATGAGCCGAGGACATACACCATTGTGCTACAAAACTTGCCAAGTTAGCCCTCGGTTGCAACACACAGTAACTATTTGGAACAAGCAAGCATGTGGCAAGTACTTGCTTGAAAACCAGATGATCTTGCAATATACATTGTGTATGGATTAGTTATGACAGTTTCCTAACACGTTATATATATTCATCCGCCCCCCCTTTTATTTAGCTACAAAATAATATACCCAACCCAACATCACAAAACTATGAAGTGATTTCCAGCCATGTACAGTACTTGTTTCAACCCTTCTGCAAACCCCCAATTTGATTCTGCTGCCCCAGAAAACAAGCACACACAAGACAAGAGGAAAATGAAGGCACTACAAGCATACCACAAGAAGCAACAACCACAATGTACCTCTGCTGTGGCTTACCGTCATTAGAATTTGAGCGTGTTAACCATTGGCTCACAAAGGCCCTATATGCGGTCAAGGTGGAGGGGGGGGAAAAGGTGCGGTTAGTGCATTGGTGTCAAGTGCCTCAGTATTGTATGGATTTGCGAATGATTTTATAACTGTTGGCCTTTTCGATACCAAAGATTAATTAACTTATTGTCATTATATTATAATGGCCAATGTAATTGATTGGGCACTATACTTTGACTAAATATGTGAAACAATCACTATAAATACTGCATTTCTTTAATAACTGCATTATTTTTGCTTATAAATTATTTGGGTATAAAAATCATCCACAATTTCCAAAAATTTAGTACAATAAGCAATAAGCCAGTGCATAGAAACGTGTTAGTATTCCATAACTTGTAATAAAAATCTTATATTTTGTACAGTAGTGAATCTCAACCAAATTAAAGTATTCAATACAACCTATTAATAACCCTTGATGTTGCAAACAGTTCAGTAATACTGTATTACAAAAAATATACATTTTCTGGTAATAGTTCCTGTCAGCTGCATTAATTTTAATGATATAATTTACCATAAAAACACACCAATTCTATCGGCTGTCTCGGCAAAGCATTGGTGAATGGGACCACGCAGTTAGTCCTGTGCAGTGTTTTCAATTTACTGTTATGAACCTCTCTGACGTAGGTTCGAACCCTCGTCACGGCCCTTGTGGATTTGTTCAATGTTATGCTCAGTATTGTGTTTGAGGAATGATCAGTAGTGTCCACTCATCTTCAATCTCGATAATATTCATTAATAAGGTAGTAAAACCTGCTAGCATTGGCAGCCAAAAATGTCTTTCCATGATCCGTATTTGCATCCTTGATTTACACAGCAGTTTCCACAGTAGTCTAAAACTTGAACAAACCTATGCAAATTTTGCTTTTGATTCCTGGTTCTTCATCAACAAGTATCCTACCACAGTGTGTACCTAGCAAAAGAATATTCTGATCTGTATCGAGTTTTACTTTTTCTACTTGTTTGCAAACCAGTAACTAGTTCATTAATACCTGCACAATGCACACTATTATTAGTCTAATGTCTTAGTAACTTTCATACTCCTCTCCAGAGAGTGGTAGATGAGAATTTACCCTAAAATAGACATGTGCTCTTGGCTTTAGCTTGTTCTTTTCTATGACGCATAGAATTGCTCACCAGTCAAGGATGGTTAGGTTATTTAGCATCGTGTTTTCCCCAGAACATAATCTGTTAATAGTTTGATATCCATACTGTATTCCCAATTATTACTGGGTGTACATAAGTGAAGGAATGATGTCCAACTGTTCCACCCTGGCCAGGGTTCTTACCAGGGTCCTCTCGTGAACATGAGGTGAAAGGGCTAACCACTACATTCCAAGATGCCCCTTTAGGTATCATTTATTTGTTGAGCACTGCCTTATGCCCAACATCAAATCATCACAGAGGTTGGTTCTTTTGAGTCTCAGTTATTCAACTTTGGTTTGGATCTATGAAATCAACCTTGCTCAATAGATTTGACTAATGGAGTTTTTATCTCCTGCTCATTTTTTGGTTGCCCCATTCGGTGAAGCAATTGGGTGGGTAAATTCTACACTCTCTTTCGTTGTTTGGAAAATTTAATGTTTGATCACAGCAGTTAGTTGAATTGGTAGCAGCTTGTACACTGTTCCTTGCCAAGAGTAAGTAACCTGCCTGCTACCATGAAACGCCCATTGTAACAGCGAGAAAATCCCTAGGAGACGTGATGAGGGTTCAAACTTATGTGGTGGGTGTTCCCACGCACACGCCCATTGTATACCATGTCATGGTCTAGTTGACTAGGGTGTGTGCGTGTTCGAACACCCACCACATACATTCGAACCCTCATCGCGGCTCCTACGGAATTTCTCATTGATGCAGTCATGTTAGTATGATTACTCTGTATTGAAAGAGAAGCACCAGAGGTAGAACATTCCTAGATGACAGAGCTAGAGTGCATGTGGATATTGTGTAAAAATCCTGTTCCGGTTTCAACAGAAGAAATAGGAAATCCTTGTGTGGTCAGAAGAACTCCAGGTTGCAATCCTTTTACTTAGTCGTGGCTTGATTGTTTGGGCCGTGTGCGTTGGAACACCCACCGCACAGGTTCAAACCCTCATCACGGCTCCTATGGACTTTCTCATTGATGCAGTCACGTTAGTGTGATTACTCTCTGTATAATAATTATACTGGCATGGCTCATTCCTCTTCCTGTACATCATATGATGTAATGACCAAACCACACAAGAAGATGAAAAAACGACGACATTTCGGTCTGTCCTGGACCATTATCAAGTTGTATGTCCAGGACAAACCGAAACATTGTCTTTTTTCATCGTCAAATTCAAATTCAAATTCTTTATTCAGGAAAAGTAAATACATAGTTGATTTACAAACATAAGGTTGGATTTATAGATAGAGCTTGTACAGTACATACAATACCTAAAGCCACTAATACGCATAGCGTTTTGGGCAAGTGTGGGTGGTGGTGGGTGAGTATTGCCCTATTGCTTCCACCTACAGCCAATAGAATCTTCTTGTCTATGGTTTAGTCATTATATCTTCAGCCATGTTATTGTAACAAAACCATCTGCATCATATGAAGTATCCTGTAGTGGTGGTGTTGCCCCAACATCTCTAGGCCTCGCTCTCCTTCTGTTCTGTTTCTTTACCCGAGGAGATGTGCCACTACCTGCTTTCTTCCAAGCCATATTCTTTTCAGACATTAGGGTCTGTGACTTCTGGAGACGATCATCATTTGCGGTCACTGCCATCCAAATGTGCCTTTGTCACAACTGCACTGTATTGCCCTAGGCCACTCTCCACCTAACTGTTTTGGAATCTGGATTCATGTGTTTTCTACACTGGAGCTCTACAACAGTTCATCATGATTAATTGCCCTAATTTTATGTCATGAAGAGTTTGCCATGGGTGCACCCAAAAAGCCTTAGCTTGGAAATGATATGTTGTACATAGTAAAATGCTCTTTCCTGAGCCAAAGCCTTAGATGTTCCAATTTCTGTCCTTGTTGCCTCATCGTCTTTAAACAAGCTTAGGAAGTTTGCATTTTAAGCTGCTACTGCTGGCTCCTCTGGCCCTGCTGTGGTGATATCTGTTTTTTTTTCTACCACAAACATGGCCACACATTTACAATGCTAACCAGCATATATACATTTACTTCTGTCCTCCATGGACAGGGTTAGAGATCAGTTGAACATATAGTTCAGGGGGGATATCTGGTGGCAGTCAGTGTGGCTTTCATCTAACAGTAGATGTAGAGTATTAATTGCTGGACGATATTTCAAACTTTTGTTTCCAGAGGGTGTAAAATTTGCATTTAATTCTTTCGTATTGTAGCCATGTACCTGGCATAGTCGGTGATGACTTGAATTAGACTTGATATTGTCTCCTTTCCCTAGATGTGTGACTAGACCACTTGCAAACCTTCAGGTCATGAAGGGAATAAAGCTTATGAAAGCATGGTATGTGATAAAAGTCCTAGTGGGATCATGAATGCTACTGCTTTGGAACCATTCAATAGTATGCCTTGGAATGGAGCACTTCACCATGACAATACCCCATTCGTATATTATATGATATTGCTTCAATATTTAAGGTATAATTTTACTTCGGTAGGCTCAACGCATTATGGATGCCTATATCAAGAAAACGTAACTTATTCCACCAATTCATTTGAGCTTCTTTTGTAACAACAAAGCCTTCATAATTTGTCATTGTACATGTTTTATATAATCAGTGAAACAAGCAATGGCTATCCAAAACCAGGAAATGCATATTCTTAGTAAGCTTTTGTCATACAAGGGATATCATGTACAAATAATTTGTGTGGGTGCAAACACTTCAAAAAGGTCCTTTGAATTACATTATGGTATACTCACATCCTCTGGAGACATAACTCCATACTGCCGGTGTTGATACTGGGGCTCAGCTGATGCCCTTTGGCAGTTTGTCCGCTGCTGCCCTGCCAGGTAGAAGCCATCCTCAGTCGTCGTCTTCTTATAAACGGGATTGTCAAAATTCATGCTGTGCACCGAGCGTTTGCGGAAGTAGCGGTAAATCATGTACGCCATCTGCAAACAGAAGATAGATACAGTACAAGGAAACAATACAGCATTGAAACCTGGAATAAAAGCAAGATTCAAAATACTGAAATTAATTCTACAATGTCTTACAGCTCTGAATAAATCATAGCTGGAACAAATCTGCTATAAATTAATTAACACTTTCAACATTAGAACACACATCTATGAGGAATATTCAAACTTTTTTAAGCCATGTACATAACAAGGAATAAATCCACAAGAGCCTTGATCAGGGTTTGAACCTATGCGCCGAGTGTTCCCAGACGCGCTCTAGTCAACTGTACCACAACATGGTCAAAAGAATTGCAACCTAGAGTACTACTGCACCCACGAGGATCCCGAAGCCTCCACTGAAGCCTAACTGGGGTTTCACACAATTCCCCCCTTGCACTCGGGCTCTGTCAATCAGTAGTCATACCTCTGACGCTCCTACTTCAACACACCATGCCATGTATACCATGCAAGGTGATGGAGAAGATTGTGAGAAAAACCTAGTAACACATCTGGAGAGAAGAGACTTCGTGACAACCCATCAACATGGGTTCAGGGAGGGTAAATCTTGCCTTACAGGCTTGATAGAATTCTACGATCAGGTGACAAGAATTAAGCAAGAAAGAGAAGGTGGGCGGACTGCATTTTTTTGGACTGTCGGAAAACCTTTGACACAGTACCCCATAAAAGGTTGATGCATAAGCTGGAGAAACAGGCAGGAGTAACAGGTAGGGCGCTCCAGTGGATAAGGGAGTACCTAAGCAATAGGAAGCAGAGAGTTACAGTGAGGGGTGAAACCTCAGACTGGCGTGAAGTCACCAGTGGAGTCCCACAGGGCTCTGTACTTGGACCTATCCTGTTTTCTGATATACGTAAATGATCTCCCAGAGGGTATAGACTCATTCCTCTCAATGTTTGCTGACGACGCCAAATTATGAGAAGGATTAAGACAGAGGAGGACAGCTTGAGACTTCAAGAAGACCTGGACAAGCTGCAGGAATGGTCGAACAAATGGCTGTTAGAGTTTAACCCAAGCAAGTGTAATGTAATGAAGATAGGGGTAGGAAGCAGGAGACCAGATACAAGGTATCATTTGGGAGATGAAATACTTCAAGAGTCAGAGAGAGAGAAAGACCTGGGGTTGATATCACGCCAGACCTGTCCCCTGAAGCTCATATCAAGAGGATAACATCAGCAGCATATGCCAGGTTGGCTAACATAAGAACGGCCTTTAGAAACTTGTGTAAGGAATCTTTCAGAACATTATATACCACATATGTCAGACCAATCCTGGAGTATGCGGCTCCAGCATGGAGTCCCTATCTAGTCAAGCATAAGACTAAACTGGAAAAGGTTCAAAGGTTTGCCACCAGACTAGTACCCGAGCTGAGAGGTATGAGCTACGAGGAGCGACTGCAGGAATTAAACCTCACTTCGTTGGAAGAGAGAAGAGTTAGGGGGGACATGATCACCACATTCAAGATTCTCAGGGAATCGACAGGGTTGATAAAGATAGGCTGTTTAACACAAGGGGCACACGCACTAGGGGAACAGGTGGAAACTGAGTGCCCAAATGAGCCACAGAGATATTAGAAAGAACTGTTTTAGTGTCAGAGTGGTTGACAAATGGAATGCATTAGGAAGCGATGTGGTGGAGGCTGACTCCATACACAGTTTCAAGTGTAGATATGATAGAGCCCATTAGGCTCAGGAAACTGTACACCTGTTGATTGACGGTTGAGAGGCGGGACCAAAGAGCCAGAGCTCAACCCCCGCAAGCACAACTAGGTGAGTACAACTAGGTGAGTTACAACNAATTTCTCAGTCTACAATGTCATCAGGATGTTGGATATACACTAGAGTGAGGCTGCCTGAACCAGGATGTTGGATATCCACTGGAGAGTCCTGCCTGAATCAGGATGTTCAATATCCACTGAAGAAAGTCCTGACAGAATCACGATGTTGGATATCCACTGGAGAGAATTCTGGTTGAATCAGGATATTCGATCTCCACTGGAGAGAGTCCTGCCTGAATCAGGATGTTGGACGTCCACTGGAGAGAGTCCTGCATGAACCAGGATGTTGCATGGCCACTGTAGAGAGTCCTGCCTGAAACAGGATGTTGGATATCCACTGGAGAGAGTCCTGGTTGAATCAGGATATTCGATATCCACTGGAGAGAGTCCTGCCTGAATCATGATGTTGGATATCCACTGTAGAGAGTCCTGCCTGAATAAGGATTTTGGATATCCACTGGAGAAAGTCCTGCCTGAATCATGATGCTAGATGTCCAAAATGAGAAAAAGATAGAAACAAGCATGGTGCCTCGGGACATGACGGCTACACAGCTCAGCGGTCAGTTAAATCAGTAAATAATTGTCAAAAGATGGCGCAAAGCGGAGCTGCCACGGAAAAATCGCCACCTCGGCGAAATCGTCATTTTTCTCAAAACTCAAAATCAAAACCAGCCATAGAATCGTTTTCAAAATGCTACCATTAGAATTACCGCATCACTGGACGTTTCTTTCTGTTAACTCTTTCTTTGCTAATTTTAAATATTAAGGCTTTAACACATATATTTACCGAGATACAACCAATTCAAATATCAATCATATCATCATGTTTTCTCAACATATTATTAACAAAAATGAGTTGATGAACAAGTAATAATAATTATAATCAGCCTAATAGTAAATGGATATTAAAAAATTATGAATTTCTTTCTTCGTCATTTATGTAGACACTTTTTTATATCTACAAGCCTATAGCAGCCTACAATCACTGTGTAGAAAATTTCTCTGTCTACAATGTCATCAGGATGTTGGATATCCACTAGAGTGAGGCCTGCCTGAACCAGGATGTTGGATATCCACTGGAGAGTCCTGCCTGAATCAGGATGTTCAATATCCACTGAAGAAAGTCCTGACAGAATCAGGATGTTGGATATCCACTGGAGAGAATTCTGGTTGAATCAGGATATTCGATATCCACTGGAGAGAGTCCTGCCTGAATCAGGATGTTGGACGTCCACTGGAGAGAGTCCTGCCTGAAACAGGATGTTGCATGTCCACTGGAGAGAGTCCTGCCTGAAACAGGATGTTGGATATCCACTGGAGAGAGTCCTGGTTGAATCAGGATATTCGATATCCACTGGAGAGAGTCCTGCCTGAATCATGATGTTGGATATCCACTGTAGAGAGTCCTGCCTGAATAAGGATTTTGGATATCCACTGGAGAAAGTCCTGCCTGAATCATGATGCTAGATGTCCACTATGAGAATTTGCCTTCATTAATTTAATTTTATTAGATATCTCAGGATGATGGACATCCTACATTATAATCAGGATGTAGAATACCCACGAAGGAATCCGGCGGCTGTAACGAGTAAATAGGAGTCCCACTGAGGAACAACATACCAGAATTATATCAAAGGAAAGCAGATATCCATAGATGCGATGCCTTCTACAATATTCAGAGTGCAGGATATCAACAGCTCTCAGATATGCTTTTATTGTCGTCAGGATCAAGGATATCCAAAAGAATGTCCATAAACAAAGAATAATTGAGTGAATAACTCATGTTTATATAAATATATATATATATATAGCGGTTCAGTATGATGCATCACACAGCTAGCCGGTCATTTCTCGGCAAAAACCTTTTGTTTTCTTTTGATTTTTAATTACCTTATTTCCTATAGAAACAGAAAATAGTCAATGATTAAATCAAATAATAAAAAACTGACCAAAAGATAGAAACAAGCATGGTGCCTCGGGACATGACGGCTACACAGCTCAGCGGTCAGTTAAATCAGTACATAATTGTCAAAAGATGGCGCAAAGCGGAGCTGCCACGGAAAAATCGCCACCTCGGCGAAATCGTCATTTTTCTCAAAACTCAAAATCAAAACCAGCCATAGAATCGTTTTCAAAATGCTACCATTAGAATTACCGCATCACTGGACGTTTCTTTCTGTTAACTCTTTCTTTGCTAATTTTAAATATTAAGGCTTTAACACATATATTTACCGAGATACAACCAATTCAAATATCAATCATATCATCATGTTTTCTCAACATATTATTAACAAAAATGAGTTGATGAACAAGTAATAATAATTATAATCAGCCTAATAGTAAATGGATATTAAAAAATTATGAATTTCTTTCTTCGTCATTTATGTAGACACTTTTTTATATCTACAAGCCTATAGCAGCCTACAATCACTGTGTAGAAAATTTCTCTGTCTACAATGTCATCAGGATGTTGGATATCCACTAGAGTGAGGCCTGCCTGAACCAGGATGTTGGATATCCACTGGAGAGTCCTGCCTGAATCAGGATGTTCAATATCCACTGAAGAAAGTCCTGACAGAATCAGGATGTTGGATATCCACTGGAGAGAATTCTGGTTGAATCAGGATATTCGATATCCACTGGAGAGAGTCCTGCCTGAATCAGGATGTTGGATATCCACTGTAGAGAGTCCTGCCTGAATAAGGATTTTGGATATCCACTGGAGAAAGTCCTGCCTGAATCATGATGCTAGATGTCCACTATGAGAATTTGCCTTCATTAATTTAATTTTATTAGATATCTCAGGATGATGGACATCCTACATTATAATCAGGATGTAGAATACCCACGAAGGAATCCGGCGGCTGTAACGAGTAAATAGGAGTCCCACTGAGGAACAACATACCAGAATTATATCAAAGGAAAGCAGATATCCCTAGATGCGATGCCTTCTACAATATTCAGAGTGCAGGATATCAACAGCTCTCAGATATGCTTTCATTGTCGTCAGGATCAAGGATATCCAAAGAATGTCCATAAACAAAGAATAATTGAGTCAATAACTCTTACTTATATATATATATATATATATATATATATATATATATATATATATATATATATATATATATATATATATTATATATATATATATATATATATATATATATATATATATATATATATATAGCGGTTCAGTATGATGCATCATTCAGCTATCCGGTCATTTCTCGGCAAAAACCTTTTGTTTTCTTTTGATTTTTAATTACCTTATTTCCTATAGAAACAGAAAATAGTCAATGATTAAATCAAATAATAAAAAACTGACCAAAAGATATAAACAAGCATGGTGCCTCGGGACATGACGGCTACACAGCTCAGCGGTCAGTTAAATCAGTAAATAATTGTCAAAAGATGGCGCAAAGCGGAGCTGCCACGGAAAAATCGCCACCTCGGCGAAATCGTCATTTTTCGCAAAACTCAAAATCAAAACCAGCCATAGAATCGTTTTCAAAATGCTACCATTAGAATTACCGCATCACTGGACGTTTCTTTCTGTTAACTCTTTCTTTGCTAATTTTAAATATTAAGCCTTTACACATATATTTACCGAGATACTGCCAATTTAAATATCAAACATATCATCATGTTTTCTCAACAATTAACAAAAATGAGTTGATGAGCCAGGGAAGTTGATTCAGGGATGATTCAACTGGCCAGATTCAACTGGCCAGGGATGCGCCAGTTGATTCAGTCAGGGAAACCTGTCACAGGCAAGGTTGCAGCCACTGCACGAGTAGTCACATTCCTAGTTACAGCAGCCAGCCGCCACGTTCGCCCTTCGGGGTTGGGGGTTCTCCGCCGGAACCCCCAAAGTGATAAGCCTGCAGATAGCTAAGAAATATTCCCATGAATTGTAATTAGTGTAATTAAATTAATGCAACTTTCATTTACTACCTATAGATGTAGTTATTAATTATAATGGATTTAATACTTTATCATTATAAGGATTATTCATTATAATTATTATTTAATACTTTATTGTTATGCACTAGGCAATAATTATTTATCATTCACCCTAATTAGCTATTTGATTCATTAAAAATAATTGCTTATCATTATACTATTTGTTATTATTAATTTTTATGATATAATACTAATAATTAATTTATTATTTATTATTTATTAATTTATTATTTATTAATTTATTATATATTTATTATTTACCATTATAAAATAAACAAGTCCCCAATGTGAGCACGTTTTCTTCCAACCTCAGAAAATTTTCATTTTTTCCATAGCGCATGAGCTATGGAAAAACTTATCTTCGTTAAACACCATATTATTTTCTGTAGCCCATAGAAAGACCTGATCTGCATCTGACTGGAGGTTTGCCGTGTCCTCTATGTTGTCTACTCTCATGAAGATCCTGGTGTCATCTGCAAAGGATGATACAATGCTATAGGTTGTGTTCGTAATATGGCGTAAGGTATTGGGATTTGCCTCAAGACGAAGCATAATAAAGATCCCGAATATCTGGGGAAAAATTACATTAAAAATTGTCCACGTGATACATATATAATCACGATTTAAACATTTCATTTGTATTAATTGAATATATATTATTAGGAAGTTTTGTTTATCTGGGTAAGTTGTCAGCACATATGAACTAATAGCTAGTGCGGCTTGCATATGGGTACATCCGGTCTCTTACCCTCGACCGTGGCGGTAACTTTATGGTCAGGAAGCCACAGATATTTACAGTGGGGCTCGGTCAGTCAATATGATTCCTTTGACATCACTCAACTTATGTATTCTGCTCTCGTATTGACAATTTGAATGATATCAAGAACATTTTCAATATCTTCTGACATAGATGGTTCAGCACCAACACTATAGTTGATTGAGTTGCACAATGTTCTATGACTCACAGGATGAGTATGAGGTGCATAAAAAACTACAGGTAACAGGATAAGGGGGGGGGGTAGAAATAGCCTAAGCTACTCTATCCCTTTGAGATGTATTTATTGCTTATCTCAATAACATACTTGAACAGGATAAGTATGGATTACACAATAATTTACAAGTCACAGGATGGGTATGGGGTGCACAAACAACTGGTAACAGGATGAGTATGGGTTGCACAATAAATTACAGGTCACAGGATGAGTATGGGGTGCACAAACTACTGGTAGCAGGATGAGTATGGGTTCACGTAATGCGACTGTTCATCTACCAGTAAATAGGTACTCGGGATTTAGTCTGCTTGTTGTGGGGTTGCATCCTGGGCGGGGACAGTAATTCGACCTTAAGGATGTCCTTGATAAAAGCCTATCGTGTATGAATATACTGTGGCTTCCTATCCCCCAACACAATGAATTATTATAATTATAATATTATGGTTTATAATTAAGTTCTTAAGAGCGATCCTGCGTCATAATTAACATACGTCTATCTTTACATCAACATTTTATTAGTTAATTTTTGTCTTTATACAATATGATGATGATCATATACAATTAAGGTAGCATTGCAACTTTATAGGAAATTGTTAAATCCAAATATATCTTGGTTCTTATACTTGAGATATTGTTACAATAAACGTTTGAAAACAAAGTTTATATCTGTATTTAAAATATAAAACATTTTGCGTTTATCAACGCATCTCTCTGAATTACAAATATTTTTCTGAATTGTAAAGCCTGTATTGCCCGCCTGGCAGGACACTGATGCATTGGAAGTTTTCATGTGTCCGGACACTGGCGATGGTGTGGTATTGGCTATTTATTTAACCATATCTTGGCTTTCATTTAAGATATATTTTCCTTGAAATGTAGTCACATTATCGTCTACATCTGTGTTTATGCTGACATATAGACCTTTGATGTTACTTTGCACATATGCAAATGAATTACACAATTAATTCACTTGTTTGTAGGCCTTCACACTCCCTGAGATAGCCATCACGTGACTATAAAAAGACATATATCTTCACTTTCACTTTCTTGTTTTCCCACTGAATCCTCCATTAATCACATAACAAATGTATGTACCCTAGCATAAATAATTATGAACATTTATTATTATTTTTATTCAAATTAGGCGCCAAGCAACAAACACCGACTCCATCTAAGTGTCCAATTATATCTTGACACAAATTACTAGCTGCTATTTCCTTACCCTAATCTCATTAAATACAAACAACTGTGATGCAGGTGCAAAATCAAATATTTATCACAATCTTTAAATAAAGGACACACACAAAAAATGAACATGTGCTTGATGAAGTATTTTATTAAGAAACTGATAGTTACAATACTCTAATGTACAATACCATGGTTATATCCTAAATACAAGCACAAAGAGTGGACACTGTGCTCAAGCCTATTGATTTTAAACATATCTGCTGAAATATACCGACTAATACATTACTTGGTCATTCTACTAACATTCACACACGTACACTCACATACAGTTACTTCACTCAGCCTTCAGAAATTCCATCAATTCAAGTGCAAGTAGAGAAATGTTATCAAAGAAAAATGTGATTCCTGACAGTGATATTCACAAATGGCGTTAAACGTACCCAATATAAAAATTACGATTTATGCCACCAAGAAAAATGCAACCCCTATGCTATTATCAGCAGGTAAATTTGAAAAAATACATTAATACAATTCATTGCATTAATTCCTTGCATTAAGAGACTTCCAGCCACTAGTAAAAACCTTGCAATTTGCAATACTGTACACAATCAATTTGGCGAGTCAAAATATTTTAACTATACAGTATTCTTAGTTTTAGTGCACAGCACAATTATAGAAACTACAGATTTTGGGCAATACTTATCGAGGGCTCGGGAAGGCCTCTGCTGAATTCCAGTATGGTACAGTATTATAAATAGTTACAAAGATAAAAAAAATAAAAAAGGAGTGGTGTTCAGAGTAGATTACAGGACTTCAGAGCCTGCATGACGAAGGTCACAGTAAAGACACCGCAAACTATAAAGCAAAGTAACGGGGATTTTAGAAGAAAGCAAACAAAATGACATGGGGGAGGGGGGGCGAGGGAAGGGGGGGGAGGGTTCAGGGAAATTTCAGCATGGATAGGGAGGAAAGGGAGGGAAGGAGGGAGGTGTTGAGAGGACCACAGGACGGATCTCTGGACTGGCTCACTAACACTTCAGATATATCTTATTTCATTGAAACCATATTCTTTATTTTAGGTCACTTGACATTTTATCTGTCTCCAGTGGTATCTATGCAACACTTAGCATGCAAGCCTCATATATTATGTATAAATACAGATTTTGTGTCTATGTATAAACACAATCAATTTCACATTTATTCCTTGTCTGTCTACTGTACCACCACTGCTGCTGAACTTTAGAAAGAGTTAATACATTATGTTACAATCCTTATTGAATATTATATTTTGTTTGTGATCACAATTAAAATATAATTCAAAGTGGCACAGATGACTTCGGGAGTGTTGTGTCAAGGGAAATGATGAATATTACATCTTCGATTTTTTTTTATGTTCAACATAATAACAGGTCCTGCTAACTTTTTTGTTTCCCTACCGAGTTCAACCCACCAGTGATGGCTCATTTACCTGTTAAATGCATATAAAAACATTTAATGTCAATGTAACTAGATATCCATAAATATTTGGTGGTATGCAAAATTGCAGGTTAAAAGAACAATATTTTAAAAGCCAGGGCAACTGCTTTATCTGGTGTACAAAACTTTCAACTGCATTAAGCACATTTACCGCCAACTTCTAGTAATAAATGAGCAATTATGTCTTTCAACCTCCAATTCTCAAAGCCAACCACAGCCTAGCAACCTCAGAAGTTAAGGCCAAGCACTTCTTGCACACAATTTAAATACGCTTTCAAGACACCCATGCAAAAACATTCACACATTTTTTTATCCATACACAATCGCATTTGTTTTATGCAATATAAATTTTCCAGCGACAAATTAGACATATAAATGACAAAAAGATTTTCCGGCATTTTGCTTCCCTCAGTGATGATAAACTATGACGATACTTTCATTCAGAAAAACAGTTTGATTTACTGTTCACATTAATAATTTAGATGCATAGTCCATTACCACCTAATAGAAACAAGGAATCATATAACTACTGTACACTGTATATCACAGTTTAAACCTAATGTCCCTATATGGAGTCAAATGACAGAATAATTAACTGCCCAAGCAAGTTAATTATCAACGTACCAAATTCAAGTATTTGCAGAACATTAATAATCACTGTAAACAAAAACATTAACCACCTACAATTTGTCAAATACACCAAAATTGGATCAACACATCCGAATACACGTTTTACCTCATTTATAAAAGTGCAACAAATAAAGCCGACAGACTTTTCATTAAACCACTTTAGATAAAAATAAAAATAACAATTGTGGCTCGACAAGAGAAATTCCCATTGGGAATAGAATATCTTATGTAAATGGAAGAAAGATTTATTTATAGAACCATTTAAACAATACTTATATAGGTTCTAAAAAAAAATTGTTCACAAGATGTCAATCTTTGGTTACAAGCTGATAAACAATTCACCGGATATTAAGTGTCCAAATACTCGACAATTAGAAAAATAGATTAATAAATTGTGTGTATACATTTCTCAATAAATTATTTTGGAAAATGAAAGTATACCAATATTTTAATAAAAACAATGGTGAGCATCTGCCTAATTTTAATGTTGTAAAATGGCCAAAAATTCTATTACAGTATAGCAAGTAACGGCTGAAGCTCACACCATACTAACAGTCACAGTAATACATGCTCCCTCTCAATACATGATGTGGCATGGTGCCCCACACCTTGTGGTTTACATGTGACTGTGTCTGCAGTTGTAGTGGTAACCAACTGGGCTTAAAAACAAAACAACAATGAATACAGTCTGTATCCTTGGCCATGTGTATGTGTGTGTCTAGATGTTTGTATACAGCTTATCAGGACACAAACGAAACATGCCACATATGCTACGTTTTGACAGGTTGTAAACCAATGACTGCAAACGGGAATTTTAATTTACAACTCAACAAATAGCTTGTCTATACCAAACTTACAGGGGGATGTGTATGAAATCACACTGCCTTCTATGTTAGAATATTCATTCATTCTTTAATAGACAATTTTTTCCTACATGTACACATAAAAGACGTTACTGGTAGAAAAGCACACTGATGAAATTAAATTTGCTAAGTTTCTAGACTATCTACCACCTAGCCAAATGAAGTCTTAACCATATATCAGACTAGAATGGGCAATTTAATCCACATTTTCATAACCATACCAACTTTTTAAACCATAGTAAGTAATTCAATAAGGCTCATCTTCTTGTATATACTTCAAAGAACATGAACCTTACCAATAAACCTATTTAAGGATCAAAGTTGCCATCATGTCGCTTATAAATTGCCACATATAAATGTAGCAATCTACAGTCTTCCCCTCCCTCTCTTCCTCGTCAAATGTGCACGTAGAATAAAATGTGTATAACTTGGCACTGAGAATGATACTGCTTATGTACTGTGTAAAATATTTGATGTAGCAGGTTGGTAGGAAATGAATGAAATTGCTGTACTTTTCATTAAATGCATATCAGTTCATTAGCATTTATATACATTTGTATGGTATATTAATATACTCTTTGTTTCTGTTTAAAATGTGCATTAGTTTCATGTTGGAAGGAGGTCTATATAAATTAAGTGTAATTTCAAAGCATTGTACTATAATTCAATGTTGTTATTTACTCACAATTTACGTAACTTGTGTTTAATTGTACAGACAATGAAACTAAATACCAAAAGAGTATTTTCCAACCTACTTTTCACCAACCTATAAAAGGTGTGTGTGTGTGTGTGTGTGTTTTCTAGACAATCAAAATCTCCCTTAAGAAAACTATAATCAATGCAGCTTACCAAGAGGCATCATTATCTATGCTTAATTGAGTACTGCACTAGCAGTCAACATTCCCACGGAACTATCCTGAGAACCTGGGCTGAATACTGACCACTCGATGCAGGCGATGAGTCACAATAACGTGGCTAAAGTATGTTGACCGGACCACACACTAGAAGGTGAAGGGACGACGACGTTTCGGTCCGTCCTGGACCATTCTCAATCGACTTGAGAATGGTCCAGGACGGATCGAAACGTCGTTGTCCCTTCACCTTCTAGTGTGTGGTCCGGTCAACTGACCACTCGAGTTTCTAATTCTCTTCACCAAATTATATTCTTATATTCTGAACACAGTGGCACAATGACTGATATACAGACCAAAGATTCAAAGTCCTAACCATGATAACCCTCTACAAACATCAACATGGTAGAAATTCTATAAAGGGAAATATTCAAGATGCCTTTGTACTCGTAAGCATAGGACAATCTCCGCCCGTCAAGACTCGCCATCTCCGTTCAATGTTACCTGAACATGATTGCGAGTCTTGCTGCGATGTCCTCACACGTATATACTTGTTTTCACCTCTGTGTTCAGAGAAAAAAAAAGTGGCAAACTTTACCAAATATTTTTTTTTTGTAGGAAGTTTCCAATGTACATTTTTAGACAGGCAAATTCCCATATTTATATAAACAAGAAAGTAATAATTATACATTTCAAAAGTTTGATTCTATAATTTAATACAAATGAGATAGTTTGTATTTAAATAATGGCAAAGGGTTAAAAATTGCTGGATGTGTCACAACTCCTTTCCTGCAGTAAAGGACATTGGAAGCTTGATATTTTTTCCTGTATATACAAAAGACTTGAGGGGTATTCATGTACAGAAGATCAAGTTGTAAAAATGGCAACCTTGGAGAAACATTTCTGCACATAAAGTGTGAGCATGGAACAAATTATATAACCACACAACGTACCACGACTGTTGCCAGTCCTTGGATCTCCGCTGTGCATCAATCATACGACCTATACACCCCAAACCTAAAGCCGTCTCTTAGCGGGACTAACACCTTTGAGCCTCTACCTCTTACCTAGGATATATCTGTAGACTAGCACCTAGTTTACAGTTTCTTCTTTGGTTACAAGTAGGGACAAGGTATGAGTGTAATAGCACAAGTCTATAATGAAGGCAATTACTAAATCCCACCATTCTAAAACCTGGAAGTCCAATACACCCCCCATATCTGACGTTGACTGCAGAGAGAATCCCCACCACAATATTCACCTCTGAAATTGAGAGGGCATCCACACTCGAGGAGCAAGGTTTCATCTTGCCCTCGAATTCCTCTTGTGTCACTGCAACTGTTTATAGTTAAATTTGGCCACGTGAAAATTGTGAAACGATCCCAATTTCCTCGTTTCACACTGTTCATTCATACACTGCCTGCTATTTCAAGACCATAAAAGGAGTCTAAAGGATGAATCTCTAGGGCAAA
>WNGS01164437.1:27965353-27981016 GCA_020271785.1 Procambarus virginalis
AGATGTATTGATTGAACATCTATGAGATCAAGACAGGTATTGTTCACCTTTTCGAACAGCCTTGTTAGGCCTGGTGTGAACAAGCCGGTTTGGCCTATATATGGCAGGTGGTGTTACCAATACCTGAGGGAGACTCGAACCTTAACCTCAGCTTTGACCTATACACCCAACACTTGGCCCACCTTATATCTTGAGGTTATCTTGAGATGATTTCGGGGCTTATAGTGTCCCCGCGGCCCGGTCCTCGACCAGGCCTCCACCCCCAGGAAGCAGCCCGTGACAGCTGACTAACACCCAGGTACCTATTTTACTGCTAGGTAACAGGGGCATAGGATGAAAGAAACTCTGCCCATTGTTTCTCGCCGGCGCCTGGGATCGAACCCAGGACCACAGGATCACAAGTCTCGCGTGCTGTCCGCTCGGCCGACCGGCTCCCCCCTATTCTTGACCTTCTGGTTCAGTCCTACACTTGAGGCGCTTCAAACACTCAAGTTATCCCACTTGAATACAAACTTAAGTGTTTCTTAAGAATACACTCAAATCCTTAATTCATAAACCTAAGTTTTCCATCTTAACTTAAATGGCGTTTTCTGTAACCTAACGGGGGCGGGCTTGAAATTATCTATGCCCAAAAGCTGTGTTAATTTGATATAGAGGTCATGCAATGGGATTGAACCACCGGCACTGGCCCTCACAGGCTCATACCGACTCATCGTGGCCCAGTCGGTAGTGTGTGTGGCTGGTGGGTCCAGGTACGCCGGTTCGAATCCATTGTATTGCCTTTATATTCTCTCAGACATGTATCTCTGTCTCTCTGTCTCTCTGTCTCTCTGTCTCTCTCTCTCTCTGTCTCTCTCTGTCTCTCTCTCTCTCTCTCTCTCTCTCTCTCTCTCTCTCTCTCTCTCTCTCTCTCTCTCTCTCTCTCTCTCTCTCTCTCTCACACAAGAGCCACATATTCTTGACAAAGAGCCCACATATTCTTAACAAAGAGCCACATATTCTTAACAAAGAGCCACATATTCTTAACAAAGAGCCACATATTCTTAACAAAGAGCCACATATTCTTAAAGAGCCCACATATTCTTAACAAAGAGCCACATATTCTTGACAAAGAGCCACATATTCTTAAAGAGCCCACATATTCTTAACAAAGAGCCACATATTCTTGATAAAGAGCCACATATTCTTGACAAAGAGCCCACATATTCTTGACAAAGAGCCACATATTCTTGACAAAGAGCCCACATATTCTTGACAAAGAGCCACATATTCTTGACAAAGAGCCCACATATTCTTGACAAAGAGCCACATATTCTTGACAAAGAGCCACATATTCTTGACAAAGAGCCACATATTCTTGACAAAGAGCCACATATTCTTAAAGAGCCCTCATATTCTTAACAAAGAGCCACATATTCTTGACAAAGAGCCACATATTCTTGACAAAGAGCCACATATTCTTGACAAAGAGCCACATATTCTTAACAAAGAGCCACATATTCTTAACAAAGAGCCACATATTCTTGACAAAGAGCCACATATTCTTAACAAAGAGCCACATATTCTTAACAAAGAGCCACATATTCTTGACAAAGAGATACATATTCTTAACAAAGAGCCACATATTCTTGACAAAGAGCCACATATTCTTAACAAAGAGCCACATATTCTTAACAAAGAGCCACATATTCTTAACAAAGAGCCACATATTCTTGACAAAGAGCCACATATTCTTGACAAAGAGCCACATATTCTTAACAAAGAGCCACATATTCTTGACAAAGAGCCACATATTCTTGACAAAGAGCCACATATTCTTGACAAAGAGCCACATATTCTTAACAAAGAGCCACATATTCTTGACAAAGAGCCACATATTCTTGGCAAAGAGCCACATATTCTTAAAGAGCCACATTCTTAAAGAGCCCACATATTCTTGCCTCTGGACAGGTTGTCATGTGACCTCCAATTCAGAAGAGAAAGGGTTCATAGGAGACAAGACAATGGCCTCATTACAATATGAATCACTTGATGAATTACATGTCGGAATTGTGTGTATGAGGGAGATGAGGAAGGGTGGAGGGGAGACATGATCCTGACGTGAGAGGATCAGGAAGGCTGTGGATGCTTCCTCGTTCTTCAAGGATTTCTAAAGCTCCTTCAACATATAATTATTTGTATTTCAATGTTCATACACAAATGTGTATTGCTATTTATACACACACACAGAAAAATACAAGCTGTATTTTAAAGCCTTTACTGTTAAATTATCTCAAGTTTAAGCAAAGATATGTATACTGTATAATGTATATTATACAGTATACATAGCGGTCGGCCGAGCCGGGATCGGCCAGGGGAGCCGGTCGGCCGAGCGGACAGCACGCTGGACTTGTGATCCTGTGGTCCCAGGTTCAATCCCGGGCGCCGGATAGAAACAATGGGCAGAGTTTCTTTCACCCTATGCCCCTGTTACCTAGCAGTAAGATAGGTACTTGGGTGTTAGTCAGCTGTCACGGGCTGCTTCCTGGGGGTGGAGGCCTGGTCGAGGACCGGGCCGCGGGGACACTAAAGCCCCGAAATCATCTCAAGATAACCTCAAGATATCTCAGCCCAACCAGTTGGCTAGGTAGTGCTCACAGCAACGATGATAACCATACATATATTGACGTAAAAGAAACAATTAGAAAGTACAAATCGGTACTATTGAATTTAGTCAAATCGGAAAAGTATTTGTACCGATTTTGGCCAGGAAATTTACCCTAATATCCTAGCCTTAGTACTTGTTATCTTAGGCCTAATAGTACACATATGTACTGTACTAAGAAGACCAAACTAGACATGAGACGAAACGACAAAGTTTCGGTCCGTACTAGACCATTATCAAGTCAATTTTAATGGGAGAGATTGATTGATTGATGATGATTAACCCATTAAGATTGATGATTAAGGGAAGAGAACAATCAGGGGTAGGAGAAGAAGGTAATTCCTAGGAGTAGGTAAGGCGAAATAATTAAGAATAGGATGAAAAGGAACGAATGGGATAGGTGTAATAATAGGGAATGAAGAATGGGATAGATAATAGGAGGATAAGAAAAAGAAGGGGTTAGGCTTATTGTCAGGTAACGTTTGTTTGGAAGGTTAGAGCATTAGAATATATGCCTAAGAATAGGCACATTCGTAGGCCTAAGAATATTCAAGTTTGTTTTTTTTAGCTTAATTTTTTCCAACTATATAAATTGAATAGAATCCTATTAACTCACAGTTAATAGGACCGTTCGGAACACAGCGTGTGTTCACCTGGTGAACACAGGGCGGGAAGAACAGGTGTGTGTGTGTGTGTGTATGTGTGTGTGTGTGTGTGTGTGTGTGTGTGTGTGTGTGTGTGTGTGTGTGTGTGTGTGTGTGTGTGTGTATGTGTGTGTGTGTGTGTGTGTGGTGTGTGTGTGTGTGTGTGTGTGTGTGTGTGTGTGTGTGTATGTGTGTGTGTGTGTGTGTGTGTGTGTGTGTGTGTGTGTGTGTGTGTGTGTGTGTGTGTGTGTGTGTGTGTGTGTGTGTGTACATACGTTAAGGGCATTGTTTACCAAACAGAAGGTGAGAAGCCTCGCTTAGGAACCAAGATGGGGGTCGAACAGGTTTGGCAAGCGGCCGGGACACGGAGGCGGGATAGCCAGGATAGCCAGAAGTGGACTAGCCAGCCACGCCCTGATCTGGACAAGGACAGGCTGAAGGGATGAAGGGGAACAGGATGTGTGTGTGTGTGTGGAAATGAGAGAGAGGGGGGGGAGGGAGGTTATGAGGGAGAGTGTGTGTCACAGAATGAGGAAGAGGGAGAGAGGTGAGAAGGAATGGTGCCCCAACCACTTGTGGACGGTCGGGGATTGAACGCCGATTTGCATGAAGCGAGACCGTCGCTCTACCGTCCACCCCAATTGGTTGAAGCCTTTCGTAAGTACAACACCGTTCTACTAGTCAATTTTCGAACAAGTTAAATTAGGATTCGAACCTATCTAAAAGCCTATGATGCTTTCCTTAAAAAAAAACTAAATAAATCCAAGGCTTACGAACTGTATTAAAAAATAATTATATCCACAGCTTTACCTCCTCTCCTATCTTAGGATAGCAAATATATCCTATCCTAACCTCTCTATAACCCCCCATGCTATCATCCCATGCTATCACCAGCCTCTGTACTAGTCCGTCGTGTTGAGCTCATTAAGATATTCAAGATAACATATAAGTTTCCAAACCATGTCGGCTTTCAATATTCTGACATGTTTTTCTCTAAAGTGTTTGACTCTGAAGGTTGTCGACACAGTTTTAAGTTTAAAAATGTTAAGTTGGCAGCTTGGAAACTCGGGATTCATCACGATCATCATGATTGGTTAGAGATTAACGGTCACTGAAGAGAGTTGTAACTTGTTAGTGGGATGATGGGGCTAGGCTTTCGTTGTTCTTAGCTGTGTTAGGGATAGTTGTGGACAGGAGGAAGCAGTTGTGGGCGGGAGGAAGCAGTTGTGGGCGGGAGGAAGCAGTTGTGGGCGGGAGGATGCAGTTGTGGGCAGGAGGATGCAGTTGTGGGCGGGAGGAAGCAGTTGTGGGCAGGAGGAAGCAGTTGTGGGAGGGAGGAAGCAGTTGTGGGCGGGAGGAAGCAGTTGTGGGCAGGAGGAAGCAGTTGTGGGCGGGAGGAAGCAGTTGTGGACAGGAGGAAGCAGTTGTGGACAGGAGGAAGCAGTTGTGGACAGAAGGAAGCAGTTGTGGACAGGAGGAAGCAGGTGTGGACAGGAGGAAGCAGTTATGGACAGGAGGAAGCAGTTATGGACAGATATCTTCTACATCAACATCGACTTCCACCATTTTCCGTTGAAACCTCTTTTTTTCTTAATTATCTAATGCTGATCGTGCTGTAATTGGTTCAAATCTTTGTGGCGGTTAGGCGCGCTCATTTTAAATGTTACTGGTCACAGTTTTTCAAATGTTACCGGTAACAATGTTTAAATTTTACCGGTTACAAATTTTAAATATCACAAGTTACAGTGTTTAAATGTGAAAAGTCACAATAACATGTGACATTGAGACCTGGGTGTGTTGGTAATTTGAATAAGACTCGCATCATATGTGAAATTTATTTACAACAAGAAGGAAATTAAACACATAATATTTATGTAAAAATCAGGGGTGTCAAGGAAGTTTAGACAATGTCTTGGAGACTGAATTTTTGACGATTATAAATCTGAATTATTGTTATAATTGGAACAATTTAATTGGAACAATTTATCGATATCTGGGACAAAATTCTCCCAGAGTCAAGTGTTTTGCTTCAAATGTCTCTTTGGAAACACTATTTAAATTGGTCTTTAATGTAATGAATAACTTAGTAGGCTTCGTTCTGGATGCACAAACTGGGAACCCGCGTTTGATTCCCGGGCGGGACAGAAGTGGTTGGGCACGTTATCTCTCGCCTGATGCACCTATTCACCTAGCAGTAAATAGGTATCCGGGAGTTAGGACACTGTTGTGGAGTAATATTGACCAGTAATATTGACCAAGAGTGCCAGTAATATTGACCAAGAGTGCCAGCAATACTGACCAAGAGTGCCAGCAATATTGACCAAGAGTGCCAGCAATATTGACCAAGAGTGCCAGCAATATTGACCAAGAGTGCCAGCAATATTGACCAAGAGTGCCAGCAATATTGACCAAGAGTGCCAGTAATATTGACCAAGAGTGCCTGTGTAAAGCAGAAAAGGTCAAAACCATAAAATTTTCGTGTCCTTTATTTTCACATCATAAAGTTGTGGTGACGGTGGCACACAGGTGCCAAAGGTGAGCTTCCTGGATGCCCACACCTTCGAACTGGTAAAGAAACATGATTTACTGTGATAGATACACAGTGGCGATAGACAGAGGCGCGAGAGAGCGAGCAGATAGATACAGACACAGATACTTCACGACAGACACGAGAGAGAAAGGTATAGACACACTTGCATATATATTTTAAGGTCATGAACTCCACTCAAGACGCCCGCTTCCGTGACCTTTGACCTAATCACTACGGGCTCACCATAGCCCGTGCTACTTGGAACTTTTTGTTCCAGTTAGCGAATCTTAAACAACAACATTCGACCTGCGAAAGCCTATATATATATATATATATATATATATATATATATATATATATATATATATATATATATATATATATATATATATATATGTAGAGGAGAGTGTTGTGTGAAAGTCATGTCTCCTGACTCCCCCACGCCACCTGTGGTGATGGTGGAAGGTCAGTGATCCCGGTTTCACTGGGAGTGACGTGTGGGAGTGGACTTGGGAGTGACCTTATTGACCTGGGAGAGTGGCGTGGGCGTGTCTGTTCCTGTTTGTTAGTCACAGTTGCTCTGGCTCTCTCCTGTGAGTCATTACCCCCCACACACACACACACAGTAGGCTGACTGAGTAGGGGCTGCGCTCTAGACTCGTGGAACTAGGGACCGGGGTTCGATCCCGGCAGCCGGCGGAAAAACAAATGGGCCATGTTTCCTTCACTCTAATGCCCCCCCCCTCTGTTACCTAGCAGTGAATAGGTACCTGGGAGTTAGACAGCTGCCACTGGGGGATGGGGGTCGACCCCCCATTCCCCCAGTTTAAGGAGGTTTGGCTCCCATTGTTTCCTTCACGTCATTCATCAACTCCGGAATTGTAGTTATTTTTTCCAGAGACTTTTTCAGTTGATTATAAAATAGAGCCGATAAAAAGACACAGTTAGAGATAGTCCGGCCACCCCTTATAGTGTGTGTGTGTTTGTACTCACCTATTTGTGCCTGCAAGATCGGTATTAGCTCTTGGACCCCGTGCCTTTCTAGCTACCATTGTCTAGTGCAATGACTCCTGAATTATCTATTGTATCTCATTTACAAAAAATATGAATGGAGTTTGCTTCTACAATGTGGCTGTTGGTTTGTTTCATTTTAATCTCCCTCCGTTATGCTAATTTAAAACTTTCTAATATCTCTGTGACTTATTTAAGTCTCAATCTTCCATCCGCGCCCTCTTGTCCTGTTGGAGTTCATTGTGAACATTTCCTCTGTTTCCATTCTGTTAATCCCTCTAAATATTGTCTATGTCTCTTTCCACTTTTTCTAGCGTCGTTGGTGTGGTCCCTTCAGTCTCTCTTTCTATCTCACGCTTCACAGGTCTGGACGAGCGCCGTCGCAAACTTCAGAGTCTTTTCGGGTTTCCTTTGGTGTGTGTGTGTGTGTGTGTGTGTGTGTGTGTGTGTGTGTGTGTGTGTGTGTGTGTGTGTGTGTGTGTGTGTGTATGTGAGATATTGTATTTGTTTATATGTTTTTAATATATACAACAATAAAAATGCATGATATAAACTTCCAGAACGAACTTGATATTTCCAAAACAAGTTTAGACACACAACATTAATTAATATTATAATTAATTCAATGGCTCAAGGATGACAGGTAGTTGTTAGCTGGTAAAACGGTTGACACCTGTCAATGTGTAACGAAGATATCCTGTTTCCTGTCAATGTGTCAAAATAAGTGTATTTCACCTGTTTGTATCGAAAGGACGGTACCCAATGTAGTATATTCCATCTTTACTAATGGCTTTCAAGGACCTAGCAAAATCCCTGGGACTCATGCAAGATGCCACCCACAACAGTTCGCTAGTTCCCAGGTATGTATTTCCTGCTAGGCGAACAGAGGAAACGTGGGCAATCTCATCCTTTGCGGGTATCGAACCCTGTGGTTATAAAGCAGGTGAAGGGGTCTAAATCCTGTCTACCAGTGGCTTCGTGACCCCCTGGAGTATTAAAGAAAGGGCAGGCGAACCTGTTTGATCTCTGGTGGACACACGTTCACTACACGTTCATGTCTTCCAAGGTTTTCTGATGCCCTACCACACCCAGACTGATTTACCATCCTCTGCAGGTATACTACTGCAACACCTATTTCAACAGGCACTACGGGATCACCATAGACCGTGCTACTTGAAACTTTTTCTTCCAGGTAGCGAATCTTTAACAACAACCTATTTCAACATCCCCCCTATAACCCCATTTAGGCCTAGTAATAGGCTTACAAGCCTAATTTACACTCTTCCCAAGCCTAATAACACACCTTCCAAGCCTACTGACATCGAAATTGCTATTCCAAATTTGTAAAGCCTATTTTTTTAAATAAAAAACTAAATCAAATATCAACCAAATCTAAATTTTTGTTATAAGTAAAGACATCAAGACAATTTTTGTTCCAAAATATATATAAATTAGTGCATATATGTTTTTATAGTTTAATATGATGGATATATTTTTTTAACGGATCATTAAGTTCCTTAGATTATATTACTTATAAAGTTGTAAGTGACTTACAAGTAACTGTAAGTGATTTGTAAAAGTGTCTTTTTAAAATGTATTAAACTGTAAACCTTATATAGTCAAGAAAGAATATAAATCAAAATTGTTGGCACTTTTTTATGTAATTGATGTTTAAAACGGAATAAAATCTATTGAATAAAGATTTAATTTTAAGTAAATATGCTGGTAATATATATTTTTTTAATTTTGTATAATGTTCAAAGCAGTTCTTGCTAATGTATACGTAAATTTACTAAGATTTTTTTAAATGCATCAACTTGCATAGACTATATTAAACAGTTTACAATGAAATATGGAACATATGTTAATTATATTAAATAAAGTGGCTTCCAACACCTGCATTCAACAGGAATCTTGAATCAGAATAATTGCGAATGACATGTTCATTATTACTTGTTCTTATTCATTACATGAACATTATTCATGTTCTTTGACTTCTGTTTGTCAGTAGAACAAGTGTTCTTAGTTTGCCCTGTTCTTGAATAATATAACAAGTAGGACGTAATTTTGTCTTATTTAAATAAGATTCTAATTTGCGAGTTCCTATTGGTCAGTAACAAGGAGTTTACAGAGTTCCTATTGGTCAGTAACACGGGAGTTTACAGAGTTCCTATTGGTCAGTAACAAGGAGTTTACAGAGTTCCTATTGGTCAGTAACACAAGGAGTTTACAGAGTTCCTATTGGTCAGTAACAAGGAGTTTACAGAGTTCCTATTGGTCAGTAACAAGGAGTTTACAGAGTTCCTATTGGTCAGTAACACAGGGAGTTTACAGAGTGCCTATTGGTCAGTAACACAGGGAGTTTACAGAGTTCCTATTGGTCAGTAACAAGGAGTTTACAGAGTTCCTATTGGTCAGTAACACAGGGAGTTTACAGAGTGCCTATTGGTCAGTAACACAGGGAGTTTACAGAGTTCCTATTGGTCAGTAACAAGGAGTTTACAGAGTTCCTATTGGTCAGTAACACAGGGAGTTTACAGAGTTCCTATTGGTCAGTAACAAGGAGTTTACAGAGTTCCTATTGGTCAGTAACACAGGGAGTTTACAGAGTTCCTATTGGTCAGTAACACAGGGAGTTTACAGAGTTCCTATTGGTCAGTAACACAGGGAGTTTACAGAGTTCCTATTGGTCAGTAACAGACCAGTTCTTATTGGCTAGTGACGCAACGGCTTGCAGAGTTCTAATTGGCCAATCACACAGAGAGACTTAATGTTAGTCATTCAATGAGTAACAAAAACCAGAACAGCTTGTGCATCATGTCTCCAAGGACGAAATTTTTTGTGAAGATTGAGTACCAGTACTGCAAACCTGCTACCACAAGTACACACCTGCGAACCTCTCCCTTGGCCATCCTCCTCCAAGCTGCGGTTGTCCTTAAAAGCATCTTTAGAGTGGGAACAACATCGTTTCAAAGGAATGGGGTTTTGAAAACAGATGATACACGTATCTCGTAAGTTCTCATTAGATTTGTATCGTAATTTTAGTAATATTTAAGATNGGATAGTCTGAGGGCTACCATGATGGTTTACCAGGATAGTCTGAGGGCTACCAGGATAGTCTACCAGGATAGTCTGAGGGCTACCATGATGGTTTACCAGGATAGTCTGAGGGCTACCAGGATAGTCTGAGGGCTACCAGGATAGTCTGAGGGCTACCAGGATAGTCTGAGGGCTACCATGATGATTTACCAGGATAGTCTGAGGGCTACCAGGATAGTCTGAGGGCTACCAGGATAGTCTGAGGGCTACCAGGATAGTCTGAGGGCTACCATGATAGTTATCTACTATGATATATCTATAGATAGATATCTACCATAGATATATAGAAATATAGATAGATATAGATATATAGATAGATATATCTATAGATAGATATCTACCATGGTAGATACAACGACTCATCAAGATCATACAACCTCATACAACCATTAGATGTATTAAACAATACATAATAGGAGCGGCAGCATCGATTCTTGCAGGGTCTGCGTTCGATCCCCCATGGTCATGGTTGTATCGACAGCATTCATTCAGACCCGTTCCCATTTTCGGGGTTCGATTCCTGCGGCCATTATATGTGTGTGTCTGTATCCTTTCCCACCCACAGGATGGGTATGGGGGTACAGGATGGGTATGGGGGGTACAGGATGGGTATGGGGGGTACAGGATGGGTATGGTGGTACAGGATGGGTATGGGTGGTACAGGATGGGTATGGGGGTACAGGATGGGTATGGTGGGTACAGGATGGGTATGGGGGTACAGGATGGGTATGGTGGGTACAGGATGGGTATGGTGGGTACAGGATGGATATGGTGGTACAGGATGGGTATGGGGGTACAGGATGGGTATGGTGGTACAGGATGGGTATGGTGGTACAGGATGGGTATGGTGGTACAGGATGGGTATGGTGGTACAGGATGGGTATGGGGTACAGGATGGGTATGGTGGGTACAGGATGGGTATGGTGGGTACAGGATGGGTATGGGGGGTACAGGATGGGTATGGTGGGTACAGGATGGGTATGGTGGTACAGGATGGGTATGGGGGTACAGGATGGGTATGGGGGTACAGGATGGGTATGGTGGTACAGGATGGGTATGGTGGGTACAGGATGGGTATGGGGGTACAGGATGGTTATGGTGGTACAGGATGGGTATGGGGGGTACAGGATGGGTATGGGGGTACAGGATGGGTATGGGGGTACAGGATGGGTATGGGGGGTACAGGATGGGTATGGTGGTACAGGATGGGTATGGGGGTACAGGATGGGTATGGTGGGTACAGGATGGGTATGGTGGGTACAGGATGGGTATGGGGGGTACAGGATGGGTATGGTGGGTACAGGATGGGTATGGGGGTACAGGATGGGTATGGTGGGTACAGGATGGTTATGGTGGGTACAGGATGGGTATGGGGGTACAGGATGGGTATGGGGGTACAGGATGGGTATGGTGGTACAGGATGGGTATGGTGGTACAGGATGGGTATGGTGGGTACAGGATGGGTATGGTGGGTACAGGATGGGTATGGTGGTACAGGATGGGTATGGTGGGTACAGGATGGGTATGGTGGGTACAGGATGGTATGGTGGTACAGGATGGGTATGGGGGTACAGGATGGGTATGGTGGGTACAGGATGGGTATGGTGGGTACAGGATGGGTATGGTGGTACAGGATGGGTATGGTGGTACAGGATGGGTATGGGGGTACAGGATGGGTATGGTGGTACAGGATGGGTATGGTGGTACAGGATGGGTATGGGGGTACAGGATGGGTATGGGGGTACAGGATGGGTATGGTGGTACAGGATGGGTATGGGGGGTACAGGATGGGTATGGGGGTACAGGATGGGTATGGTGGTACAGGATGGGTATGGTGGTACAGGATGGGTATGGGGGGTACAGGATGGGTATGGTGGTACAGGATGGGTATGGGGGGTACAGGATGGGTATGGTGGGTACAGGATGGGTATGGGGGTACAGGATGGGTATGGGGGTACAGGATGGGTATGGGGGGTACAGGATGGGTATGGGGGGTACAGGATGGGTATGGTGGTACAGGATGGGTATGGTGGTACAGGATGGGTATGGGGGTACAGGATGGGTATGGTGGTACATGATGGGTATGGGGTACAGGATGGGTATGGGGGTACAGGATGGGTATGGGGGTACAGGATGGGTATGGGGGGTACAGGATGGGTATGGGGGTACAGGATGGGTATGAGGGTACAGGATGGGTATGGGGGTACAGGATGGGTATGGGGGTACAGGATGGGTATGGGGGTACAGGATGGGTATGGGGGTACAGGATGGGTATGGGGGTACAGGATGGGTATGGGGGGTACAGGATGGGTATGGGGGGTACAGGATGGGTATGGGGGTACAGGATGGGTATGGGGGTACAGGATGGGTATGGTGGGTACAGGATGGGTATGGGGGTACAGGATGGGTATGGGGGTACAGGATGGGTATGGGGTACAGGATGGGTATGGTGGTACAGGATGGGTATGGGGGTACAGGATGGGTATGGTGGGTACAGGATGGGTATGGGGGTACAGGATGGGTATGGGGGTACAGGATGGGTATGGGGGTACAGGATGGGTATGGGGGTACAGGATGGGTATGGGGGTACAGGATGGGTATGGGGGTACAGGATGGGTATGGGGGGTACAGGATGGGTATGGTGGTACAGGATGGGTATGGGGGTACTCAGCAGATGGGTATGGGGAATACTGTGGGTTGCAGGATTGATCTTGGAGCCGTGAGATGATTGGCATCCGAGATTGAGTGTCTGTTTGAATGCCATTAACATTAGGTAGGTTTCAGGCGCTCTTCCTATTGTGCAGAGAGCAAGTCACAATAGTTAGGCTGAACATTATACTCCCTACACATCTGAAAATATCGGGAGTGACTGCTTATCGGTCCGTTTTGGACCATTACCAAGTCCTGGACCATTATCAAGTCCTGGACCATTACCAAGCTCTGGACCATTATCGCGACTTGATAATGGTCCAGAAGGAGCCCAAACGTCTCCACTAACATTATTCTCAGACGTTTGGGTTGAGGCTTCCTTCACACCCTCTTAATTGTAGAATGTTGCAAGGGGAGATTGTAGAATGTTGCAAAGGGGAGGTTGTAGAATGTTGCAAGGGAGTTGCAGAATGTTGCAAAGGGGAGGTTGTAGAATGTTGCAAGGGGAGTTGCAGAATGTTGCAAGGGGGGGTTGCATACATCGGTAAATGTTTTCCTGGGCCCGGGAAGGGTCCGTGTGGTAGTAAGCATCTTCAGTATGCAAATTAAGTATTCTCTTTTTGCCATTCTGGTTCGAGCCGTTCCATTTCCCCTCCAGGACTGTACCTTTGGCTAGGATTCAGCCAGTATTTTATTTCGCATATTACGAAACCTGTACATCTTCCCCTCGATCATGGCGGCTGTGTTTACATTTATTAAATAGTTTATATGTTCTACATAGGCACTGCGTGGTTGTTTATAACAATAACTACATCGGGTTGTGAAGTTCCGAAGCTCCTAAATTGTTACTAAATCACCTACTGCATCTGTTCACCTAGCATCACAGCTTTTTTAGGTTTGCATCCTGGGGAGGGTCAGTAATTCGACCTTTGTGGGGGGGGGGTAGAAGGAGATAATTACCAGGGGAAAGCGCCAAGCCATTACGACTATATAGCACTGGGAAGGGGTCAGGATAAGGATTTGGGATGGGACGGGGGGGAATGGAGTGGTTCCCAACCATTTGTGGACGGTCGGGGATTGAACGCTGACCTGCATGAAGCGAGACCGTCGCTCTACCGTCCTGCCCAATCCCTGGGGCTGAATATAAACATATCTATAGATATAGTTTGCATGCCTCCTACAAAATTATATTATTATTAACAAATGTAACGAAGCCATGATTGACGAAAGATCTACAGGTTTCGCAAACAGTTGGGTATATATATACATACTTGTCGACTTGAAGAACTTTATTTAATATTCAAAAAAAATCAAAGAACTTCCACTATCACATCTGGTTCGAATCCCCCTGCCTCAAATCTCTATATCACACACCACTACAAAACTAATATATAAAATATAAAACACCATATACCCGTCGTGATGGCACCAGGATATATATACATTGCTGTTGGTTTGCGAAATATTACAAAAAAACAAAACACAATCACGTTTAAGCTAACAAAAGCCAGAGAGAAATATTCTGAAGTGAAACTGTATAAAAGTCTTTGTTTCGTGGGGATATATGCATAACAGCATTGTCATGGTTGTAAAGCGGGTTATGGGAGTGTTGTAGGGAGGTGCAGGGAGAGTGTACACGAGGCAGGGAGGTGCAGGGAGAGTGTACACGAGGCAGGGAGGTGCAGGGAGAGTGTACACGAGGCAGGGAGGTGCAGGGAGAGTGTACACGAGGCAGGGAGGTGCAGGGAGAGTGTACACGAGGCAGGGAGGTGCAGGGAGAGTGTACACGAGGCAGGGAGAGTGTACACGAGTCAGGGAGGTGCAGGGAGAGTGTACACGAGGCAGGGAGGTGCAGGGAGAGTGTACACTAGGCAGGGAGGTGCAGGGAGAGTGTACACGAGGCAGGGAGGTGCAGGGAGAGTGTACACGAGGCAGGGAGGTGCAGGGAGAGTGTACACGAGGCAGGGAGGTGCAGGGAGAGTGTACACGAGGCAGGGAGGTGCAGGGAGAGTGTACACGAGGCAGGGAGGTGCAGGGAGAGTGTACACGAGGCAGGGAGGTGCAGGGAGAGTGTACACGAGGCAGGGAGGTGCAGGGAGAGTGTACACGAGGCAGGGAGGTGCAGGGAGAGTGTACACGAGGCAGGGAGGTGCAGGGAGAGTGTACACGAGGCAGGGAGGTGCAGGGAGAGTGTACACGAGGCAGGGAGGTGCAGGGAGAGTGAACAAGTGTCAGGGAGGTGCAGGGAGAGTGAACACGAGGCAGGGAGGTGCAGGAGAGTGTACAAGTGTCAGGGAGGTGCAGGGAGAGTGATAAATTATTCTTGCACGAATCAATTATTTTTGCATTTGAACATATATTATGATCTTCAAATGGGAAGTTGGAAAATTAACTCTACAAAGTTCATTTTACACTCTTGTTGGGTGTGACGCATGTCGCCAAAGGGCACGTTTTGCTGAAGCTCTCGTCAGCATCTTCGGAGGCAGTGGAAGTAAATAATAATTAGTAAATATGACATCATGTAGGACATCCTATATATATATACCAAGTACCGTAGCTTGAGCCAGTTGTGGTGGCAGTTGTGTCTTGATCTTGCTGATGGCAGAATATAATATTGAAATTATTATAAATAATAATTATATATAATATTGAATATTGAAGTTACTGGGCAAGGAGTTCGAACTTTGTTCATGATCTAAGATGATTCGGTGCTCTGATTCACCTCATTTCAAAGCCTTATACGTCTCTCAGATATACAGGGACGCGCCTCCATGATGTGACGCAATAGGTCAGAGCTTCATGGAGCCCGGAGAAGTCTCGAACACAATTGAACCGTGGATGACTGGGGAGAATCCTATTGCTGGGGGGAGCTCGGGGAAAAAGAAGTTTACGTGAGTTGCATATCTTCTTTTTTTTTAAGTGCAGTTGAGTGTTGCACCATATGTCGTGATATGAGCTTGTGTATGATGTTCAGTCAGTTATGCAGTCAGTTCAGCTAGTTCAGCCAGTTCAGCCAGTCAGGTAGCCAGCCAGGTAGCCAGGTAGCCAGTCAGTCAGGTAGCCAGCCAGGTAGGTAGCCAACCAGG
>WNGS01164437.1:27987176-28005234 GCA_020271785.1 Procambarus virginalis
GAGAGAGTCCTGCCTGAATCATGAGTTGGATATCACTGTAGAGAGTCCTGCCTGAATAAGGATTTTGGATATCCACTGGAGAAAGTCCTGCCTGAATCATGATGCTAGATGTCCACTATGAGAAAAAGATAGAAACAAGCATGGTGCCTCGGGACATGACGGCTACACAGCTCAGCGGTCAGTTAAATCAGTAAATAATTGTCAAAAGGTGGCGCAAAGCGGAGCTGCCACGGAAAAATCGCCACCTCGGCGAAATCGTCATTTTTCTCAAAACTCAAAATCAAAACCAGCCATAGAATCGTTTTCAAAATGCTACCATTAGAATTACCGCATCACTGGACGTTTCTTTCTGTTAACTCTTTCTTTGCTAATTTTAAATATTAAGGCTTTAACACATATATTACCGAGATACAACCAATTCAAATATCAATCATATCATCATGTTTTCTCAACATATTATTAACAAAAATGAGTTGATGAACAAGTAATAATAATTATAATCAGCCTAATAGTAAATGGATATTAAAAAATTATGAATTTCTTTCTTCGTCATTTATGTAGACACTTTTTTATATCTACAAGCCTATAGCAGCCTACAATCACTGTGTAGAAAATTTCTCTGTCTACAATGTCATCAGGATGTTGGATATCCACTAGAGTGAGGCCTGCCTGAACCAGGATGTTGGATATCCACTGGAGAGTCCTGCCTGAATCAGGATGTTCAATATCCACTGAAGAAAGTCCTGACAGAATCACGATGTTGGATATCCACTGGAGAGAATTCTGCTTGAATCAGGATATTCGATATCCACTGGAGAGAGTCCTGCCTAAATCAGGATGTTGGACGTCCACTGGAGAGAGTCCTGCCTGAAACAGGATGTTGCATGTCCACTGGAGAGAGTTCTGCCTGAAACAGGATGTTGGATATCCACTGGAGAGAGTCCTGGTTGAATCAGGATATTCGATATCCACTGGAGAGAGTCCTGCCTGAATCATGATGTTGGATATCCACTGTAAAGAGTCCTGCCTGAATAAGGATTTTGGATATCCACTGGAGAAAGTCCTGCCTGAATCATGATGCTAGATGTCCACTATGAGAAAAAGATAGAAACAAGCATGGTGCCTCGGGACATGACGGCTACACAGCTCAGCGGTCAGTTAAATCAGTAAATAATTGTCAAAAGATGGCGCAAAGCGGAGCTGCCACGGAAAAATCGCCACCTCGGCTAAATCGTCATTTTTCTCAAAACTCAAAATCAAAACCAGCCATAGAATCGTTTTCAAAATGCTACCATTAGAATTACCGCATCACTGGACGTTTCTTTCTGTTAACTCTTTCTTTGCTAATTTTAAATATTAAGGCTTTAACACATATATTTACCGAGATACAACCAATTCAAATATCAATCATATCATCATGTTTTCTCAACATATTATTAACAAAAATGAGTTGATGAACAAGTAATAATAATTATAATCAGCCTAATAGTAAATGGATATTAAAAAATTATGAATTTCTTTCTTCGTCATTTATGTAGACACTTTTTTATATCTACAAGCCTATAGCAGCCTACAATCACTGTGTAGAAAATTTCTCTGTCTACAATGTCATCAGGATGTTGGATATCCACTAGAGTGAGGCCTGCCTGAACCAGGATGTTGGATATCCACTGGAGAGTCCTGCCTGAATCAGGATGTTCAATATCCACTGAAGAAAGTCCTGACAGAATCACGATGTTGGATATCCACTGGAGAGAATTCTGGTTGAATCAGGATATTCGATATCCACTGGAGAGAGTCCTGCCTGAATCAGGATGTTGGACGTCCACTGGAGAGAGTCCTGCCTGAAACAGGATGTTGCATGTCCACTGGAGAGAGTCCTGCCTGAAACAGGATGTTGGATATCCACTGGAGAGAGTCCTGGTTGAATCAGGATATTCGATATCCACTGGAGAGAGTCCTGCCTGAATCATGATGTTGGATATCCACTGTAGAGAGTCCTGCCTGAATAAGGATTTTGGATATCCACTGGAGAAAGTCCTGCCTGAATCATGATGCTAGATGTCCACTATGAGAAAAAGATAGAAACAAGCATGGTGCCTCGGGACATGACGGCTACACAGCTCAGCGGTCAGTTAAATCAGTAAATAATTGTCAAAAGATGGCGCAAAGCGGAGCTGCCACGGAAAAATCGCCACCTCGGCGAAATCGTCATTTTTCTCAAAACTCAAAATCAAAACCAGCCATAGAATCGTTTTCAAAATGCTACCATTAGAATTACCGCATCACTAGACCTTTCTTTCTGTTAACTCTTTCTTTGCTAATTTTAAATATTAAGCCTTTTACACATATATTTACCGAGATACAGCCAATTCAAATATCAAACTCATCATCATGTTTTCTCAACATATTATTAACAAAAATGAGTTGATGAGCAAGTAATAATAATTATAATGAGCCTAATAGTAAATGGATATTAAAAAATTATGAATTTCTTTCTTCGTCATTTATGTAGATACTTTTTATATCTTCAAGCCTATAGCAGCCTACAATCACTGTGTAGAAAATTTCTCTGTCTACAATGTCATCAGAATATTGGATATCCACTAGAGTGAGTCCTGCCTGAACCAGGATGTTGGATATCCACTGGAGAATCCTGCCTGAATCAGGATGTTCAATATCCACTGAAGAAAGTCCTAACAGAATCAGGATGTTGGATATCCACTGGAGAGAGTCCTGGTTGAATCAGGATATTCAATATCCACTAGAGAGCCCTGCTTGAATCAGGATGTTGGACGTCCACTAGAGAGAGTCCTGCCTGAAACAGGATATTGGATATCTACTGGATAGAGTCCTGCCAGAATCAGGATGTTGGATAATCACTGGAGAGAGTCCTGGTTGAATCAGGATGTTGGATATCCCCTGCAGAGAGTCCTGCATCAATCAGGATGTTGAATCTCCACTGGAGAGAATCCTGCCAGAATCAGGATGTTTAATGTCCACTGTGTAGAAAATTTCTCTGTCTACAATGTCATCAGAATGTTGGATATCCACTAGAGTGAGTCCTGCCTGAACCAGGATTTTGGATATCCACTGGAGAATCCTGCCTGAATCAGGATGTTCAATATCCACTGAATAAAGTCCTAACAGAATCAGGATGTTGGATATCCACTGGAGAGAGTCCTGGTTGAATCAGGATATTCAATATCCACTGGAGAGAGCCCTGCCTGAATCAGGATGTTGGACGTCCACTAGAGAGAGTCCTGCCTGAAACAGGATATCGGATATCTACTGGATAGGGTCCTGCCAGAATCAGGATGTTGGATAATCACTGGTGAGAGTCCTGGTTGAATCAGGATGTTGGATATCCCCTGGAGAGAGTCCTGCATCAATCAGGATATTGAATCTCCACTGGAGAGAGTCCTGCCAGAATCAGGATGTTTAATGTCCACTGGAGAGTCCTGCCTGAATCAGGATGTTGGATGTCCAGTGGAGAGAGTCCTGCCTGAATCATGATGCTAGATGTCCACTATGAGGAATTTGCCCTCATTATTTTAATCATATTGGATATCTCAGGATGATAGACATCCTACATTATAATCAGGATGTAGAATACCCACGAAGGAATCCGGCGGCTGTAACGAGTATATAGGAGTCCCACTGAGGAACAACATACCAGAATTATATCAAAGGAAAGCAGATATCTATAGATGCGATGCCTTCTACAATATTCAGAGTGCAGGATATCAACAGCTCTCAGATATGCTTTCATTGTCGTCAGGACCAGAGATATCCAAAAGAATGTTCATAAACAAGGAATAATTGAGTGAATAACTCATGATTATATAAATATATATATATAGCAGTTCAGTATGATGCATCACACAGCTAGCCGGTCATTTCTCGGCAAAAACCTTTTGTTTTCTTTTGATTTTTAATTACCTTATTTCCTAAAGAAACAGAAAATAGTCAATGATTAAATCAAATAATAAAAAACTGACCAAAAGATAGAAACAAGCATGGTGCCTCGGGACATGACGGCTACACAGCTCAGCGGTCAGTTAAATCAGTAAATAATTGTCAAAAGATGGCGCAAAGCGGAGCTGCCACGGAAAAATCGCCACCTCGGCGAAATAGTCATTTTTCGCAAAACTCAAAATCAAAACCAGCCATAGAATCGCTTTCAAAATGCTACCATTAGAATTACCGCATCACTGGACGTTTCTTTCTGTTAACTCTTTCTTTGCTAATTTTAAATATTAAGGCTTTAACACATATATTTACCGAGATACAGCCAATTCAAATATCAATCATATCATCATGTTTTCTCAACATATTATTAACAAAAATGAGTTGATGAACAAGTAATAATAATTATAATCAGCCTAATAGTAAATGGATATTAAAAAATTATGAATTTCTTTCTTCGTCATTTATGTAGACACTTTTTTATATCTACAAGCCTATAGCAGCCTACAATCACTGTGTAGAAAATTTATCTGTCTACAATGTCATCAGAATATTGGATATACTAGAGTGAGTCCTGCCTGAACCAGGATGCTGGATATCCCCTGGAGAGTCCTGCCTGAATCAGGATGTTCAATATCCACTGAAGAAAGTCCTGACAGAATCAGGATGTTGGATATCCATTGGAGAGAGTCCTGGTTGAATCAGGATATTCGATATCCACTGGAGAGTCCTGCCTGAACCAGGATGTTGGATATCCACTGGAGAGAGTCCTGGTTGAATATGGATGTTGGATTTCCACTGGATATCTATCCAGAAGTTGTTTATATCCTGGCTTTATAAGCAATCATGATTGGTAATATCTATCATTGAAGGTGATGGCAAACCATTAGATCAATTACTACCTACATATGTTCATGTTAAATTTGAGGTTAAATTGTGTAGCCTAGTATCAAGTAACCGTGTCGAAATAAAATACATCCAGTAATGATACAGTAGCCTAACCTATTTCTACCACTGTTTGTGTGCATATTCGAAGATCCACGTGGAATTAGCCTGTGGAGATTCCAAAACAGTTAATTAAATGCTGTTTTTGTGAATCAATTTATTATAAAAAGTAACTGGAGCACATATGCATATGTGATAATCTTGGTTACAAGGGATGTTGTGGATTGCACTTACATTTTCGCATGTTGGTTCACACACTACTGGTGGAATAACCCGTTCGTAGTACATCGGATTTTGACGTATATGTTCTGTTAGGCTGAAAAACGATAACTGGTCGTGAGATTGACATGATATCCCGTTTTTTTGTTCGTGAGTCTTGTGTTAGGTTAGTTTAGTACACCAGTTTAGTGACGTTGAGTGCTCGGGAGGACGGGCCGATCAGTCACCAGGAAAGGGTAGGATTAAAACGCGGTTTAATGATAGTTTAGGCATTGTTATGTTTTGCATTATCATTGGATCTTGTCAGCATTACTGTATATCCTGTGCAACATTAGAACAATGAAGACAAGGTGTATGTATACACAGATCATTCGCTTCACGGTGTATATGCACTGAGCGTATACTTTAGTCCTTGACTATGTCCAGGACTGATGTATATTTGCTGGTTGGTCAGTGAGCAATTGTCTTGGTCTTAACCCTACATAGGTTGATACGTCTTAAACCCAACACCAAACAATATCAAACATGTTTACATGTTTTGACCACCTATATAGTGGTTGAGTCATTTTGATAGCCAAGATCCTCCCGCTCTAAATCCACGATGACCTGAATTGCGAAGGACTCCCTAAAAAGCTAGAGACCTGATTCCTAACTAGCTTTCAAAAATGTTTGTGTGTTATATTAGTGTGAATGGTGTATGGTTTGTAGCCAATGGTTTGCTACCTTGTGTAGTGGGAGGTATATATTGATTTAAGTGCTTGTGCTATCTATCCTGAGTGCTTCCCTGAAGCAAAACATTAGTGAAGCTCCCTAGATCATTACGCACAATTGGATAAGGAAACACAACATTGATTTCTTACATTTATTTCTTTACCAGGAAATCAATATGGAGACAAAGAACACTTAAGAGATAAAGATGGTGGCCCAGTTGGCACAGACATATAAATGGAAGAGTTATAATTACAAAGAAATGTGACGGCGAAATGGGTACATTTTGTATCGGTACATCGAATTAGTTTTTTCTCATATTGATTTGAATAATATATAATATATACATACTGTAAATGAGTGAATTGTGTGATACGTACTCACCAGTGTTAGGTAACTAAGAGTGACGAGAGAGGAACGAGGCGGGGGAGGGGGGGATAATACATTAAAAACTACAGACCTAAATTACATCACAGATTCCGTATCCACGTAAGACAACATATGTTTTGATAACATTTGTGTCTAGATGCTGACGGCATTGGCTAAATATAAATTAAGCATTGTAGACAGTAGATCAGAACACGTTGCCATCATGTGGCTTCGAGTAACCAAGTTTGCTCATAAACGCTTGATGGTTTGAAACGTGGACATTAACGTGCCAAAGTTTACGGCAGACCACGTCAGATCACTGTTGTACATCTTAGAATACCGTTGTTCATGATAACGTCGAAGGCTAGCACAGCGGAAGTCAGATTTTGGGAAGTTCCAGGTTTTTAGGAGCCGACAATTTCTCTGGTGGACCCGAATCTTTCTTTTGCCACTTAAGGCCATATATATCATAATAAATCTGTTCCACGTCTTGTGGCTCGGTATCCTCCGTTTTGCGACCCGGCTCGACTGACATTGAATCCTTCATTTTGTGTTCAGGTTCGAGTAATATAAAATCCTCTGTTTGGTGACGTGAGTTGACTAATAGCGTCTCGTCTGTTGTAATGTCATTTTTGGAAGAAACGGAAATATCTTCGTCCTTTGAGAGGTGTGTGATCGTGTTAGAACTGGAATCAAATGGGGTTTTACGCCCACCTGCAGCTTCTACAGAAAGCTCAGGTGGGCCTAACTCAAAAAACGGAAAGGCACTGATATCTGGGTTGATGTAGATTTTCTGGCCTTTTTGTTGACCTGTTGTTGGGGCAGCATTTGGAGAAATGGTAGTGTCTGTAGATACCGAATTTTGTATACTTGGGGGACCCCCAGATCCAAAGTTTGAGTCTATGGAGAAATCAATTGGGAATGGCGGCCCTTGTAAAGGTACATCAGATGCATCTAGCATGCCTGTTGTAGAAACTGTAGCAGATCCTGAACTTCCTGCATCAAATCCAGATCCAAATCCAGGTAATGGTACCCCAGTTGATCCACCATTAAATCCAGACTCGCTTGCTTTACTTTCGCCAATTCCCTGATTAATTGCAGAACCACCCGTAAGAGCGACCTCCGAATCAGGTTGTGAACTAATTGTACCAGCACTTGACCCGAAGCTGCCACCTGTATCTCCAAAGTTAAACCCCAAACTTCCTCCATCACCACCCGACGCTGAAGGTAATGCTCCTACTCCAGATCCAAACCCAGAACCTCCTGCTCCACTATCCAGTCCTGGACTTCCATTCGCAATACCTGTTCCTGTACCGAAGCCAGTATCGCCAGAACCAAATCCTGTACTTCCTAGGCCAGTACCCAATCCTTGGCTCTCTGTTCCAGATCCTGAACCTGAAGTTGCAGCCCCAAATCCAGACAAGGGAACTCCTACTTCACCACCAAATGCTGTACTTGCTGTTCCGCTACCGAATCCAGTTGTTGCTGCTCCAGTATCGAATCCTGGACTTGATGTTCCAGATGCAAATTCTGACGTTCCACTTGCTCCAAATCCAGGTAAAGAAACTCCTACTTCACCGAATCCTGGAGTTGCTGCTCCAATATCGAATCCAGGACTAGCTGCTCCTGTGTCGAATCCAGGAGTTGCTGCTCCAGTATCGAATCCAGTACTTGCTGCTCCAGTATCGAATCCAGGACTTGCTGCTCCACCAAATCCAGGCAATGACACTCCTACTTCACCAAATCCTGGAGTTGCTGCTCCAGTATCGAATCCTGGAGCTGTTGCTCCAGTATCGAATCCTGGAGCTGTTGCTCCAGTATCGAATACAGTTGCTGCTGCTCCAGTATCGAAACCAGGACTTGCTGCTCCAGTATCGAATCCAGGACTTGCTGCTCCAGTATCGAATCCAGGACTTGCTGCTCCACCAAATCCAGGCAATGACACTCCTACTTCACCGAATCCAGGAGTTGCTGCTCCAGTATTGAATCCAGGACTAGCTGCTCCTGTGTCGAATCCTGGACTTGCTGCTCCTGTATCGAATCCAGGACTTGCTGCTCCAGTATCGAATCCAGGACTTGCTGCTCCAGTATCGAATCCAGGAGTTGCTGCTCCAGTAAATCCAGGCCTAGCCGCTCCTGTGTCGAATCCTGGACTTGCTGCTCCTGTATCGAATCCAGGACTAGCTGCTCCAGTATCGAATCCAGGACTTGCTGCTCCAGTATCGAATCCTGGACTTCCACTCCACCAAATCCAGGCAATGACACTCCTACTCACCACCAAATCCTGTATTGAGACTAGCTGCTCCTGTATCGAATCCAGGACTTGCTGCTCCTGTATCGAATCCAGGAGTTGTTGCTCCAGTATCGAATCCAGGACTAGCTGCTCCTGTATCGAATCCAGGTGTTCCTGCATCCGTCTTCGTTCCTGAAGTTCCACTCGTTCCAAATCCAGGCAAAGGCACTCCTACTTCACCACCAAATGCTGTACTTGCTGTTCCGCTACCAAATCCGGACTTGTTGCTCCAGTATCAAATCCGGGAGTTGCTGCTCCAGTATCGAATCCAGGACTTGCTGCTCCTGTATCGAATCCTGGAGTTCCTGCATCCATCTTCGTTCCTGAAGTTCCACTCGCTCCAAATCCAGGCAAAGAAACTCCTACTTCACCAAATCCTGGAGTTGTTGCTCCAGTATCGAATCCTGGAGTTGCTGCTCCAGTATCGAATCCTGGAGTTGCTGCTCCAGTATCAAATCCAGGAGTTGCTGCTCCAGTATCGAATCCAGGACTAGCTGCTCCTGTATCGAATCCTGGAGTTCCTGCATCCATCTTCGTTCCTGAAGTTCCACTCGCTCCAAATCCAGGTAAAGAAACTCCTACTTCACCGAATCCAGGACTTGCTGCTCCAGTATCGAATCCAGGACTTGCTGCTCCAGTATCGAATCCAGGACTTGCTGCTCCAGTATCGAATCCAGGACTTATTGCTCCACCAAATCCAGGCAATGGCACTCCTATTTCACCGAATCCAGTACTTGTTGCTGTAGTATCGAATCCTGGAGTTGTTGCTCCTGTATCGAATCCTGGAGTTGCTGCTCCTGTATCGAATCCTGGAGTTGCTGCTCCTGTATCGAATCCAGGACTAGCTGCTCCAGTATCGAATCCAGGACTTGCTGCTCCAACAAATGGCAATGGCTCCTACTTCACCGAATCCTGGAGTTGTTGCTCCAGTATCAAATCCAGGACTTGCTGCTCCTGTATCGAATCCTGGAGTTCCTGCATCCATCTTTGTTCCTGAAGTTCCACTCGCTCCAAATCCAGGCAAAGAAACTCTTGTTGCTCCAGTACCGAATCCAGTACCTGTTGCTCCAGTATCGAATCCAGTACTTGTTGCTCCAGTATCGAATCCAGGACTTGTTGCTCCAGTATCGAATCCTGGAGTTGCTGCTCCACCAAATCCAGGCAATGGCACTCCTACTTCACCGAATCCTGGAGTTGCTGCTCCAGTATCGAATCCTGGAGTTGCTGCTCCAGTATCGAATCCAGAACTTGTTGCTCCAGTATCGAATCCAGTACTTGCTGCTCCAGTATCGAATCCAGGAGTTGTTGCTCCAGTATCGAATCCAGGACTTGCTGCTCCAGTATCGAATCCAGGACTTGCTGCTCCAGTATCGAATCCAGGAGTTGTTGCTCCAGTATCGAATCCAGGACTTGCTGCTCCAGTATCGAATCCAGGACTTGCTGCTCCACCAAATCCAGGCAATGGCACTCCTACTTCACCGAATCCAGGACTTGCTGCTCCAGTATCGATTCCAGGACTTGCTGCTCCAGTATCGAATCCAGGACTTGCTGCTCCAGTATCGAATCCAGGACTTGCTGCTCCACCAAATCCAGGCAATGACACTCCTACTTCACCGAATCCCGGAGTTGCTGCTTTAGTATCGAATCCAGGACTTGCTGCTCCAGTATCGAATCCAGGACTTGCTGCTCCAGTATCGAATCCAGGACTTGCTGCTCCACCAAATCCAGGCAATGGCACTCCTACTTCACCGAATCCAGGAGTTGTTGCTCCAGTATCGAATCCAGGACTTGCTGCTCCAGTATCGAATCCAGGACTTGTTGCTCCAGTATCGAATCCAGGAGTTGTTGCTCCAGTATCGAATCCAGGACTTGCTGCTCCACCGAATCCAGGCAATGGCACTCCTACTTCACCGAATCCAGGACTTGCTGCTCCAGTATCGATTCCAGGACTTGCTGCTCCAGTATCGATTCCAGGACTTGCTGCTCCAGTATCGATTCCAGGACTTGCTGCTCCACCAAATCCAGGCAAGGGCACTCCTACTTCACCGAATCCTGGAGCTCCTGTTGCAATAGTAGAGCTTGTACCCCCTCCATCTAGGACAAAAGCTTGCTCGTCCTTCTCAAAAAACCCGACGTAGGTGGTCCAACGGGTTGAGCACTGGTTCCTAGACTCGGCAGAGGCACGCCTGTGCTAGTTGAACCAATGCCTGTTGCTGGGGGTCCAGACAGAGAGACTCCTGAAGGTGGGCCTTGGAAAGATGTATCTCCAGCTCTTTGACCATTTTGGGCGAATCCTGGAAGAGCCACCCCTCCTCCAGCAGGCGTCGGGAATTCGTCGTCGTCATCATCAAAGGTAAAAAAAGAACCTGGTGGTCCTGTAGTGCCACTGGGTGCAACCTGACCACCACTGCCGGCCGCAAATGCAGGAAGTGGGACTCCTACTGGGCCCGTTTGAACTTCAGGGGATACTTGTAAACCTGGCTGATGTACACCGGGAAGTGGCACACCAAATGATGCTGTATCAGAAGGAGCTTGACCACTTGCAATTCCTTGGTGAACCTGGAAGTGCTCTTCCTTCAACTTCTTTACAGATTCATCATCATCTGGAAAAATACCCCTAGAAGATGGAAGTATTCTATAACCACCTTCGTCTGCAATATAGTCTACTTTGATTTCGCGGCCATTTGGAGCTGTCCATCCAAACTTTCCTTCCATTGTTCCATCTGTTTTCACGACTTGATTCTGATATTGGTCATCAAGGGTGTAGCCCCACCGGATGCTGCCCTGGCTATCGACGAAGTTGTAACGGTCTTTTAAAACAGAATCGTGAATGACTATGCGTTCTTCGTCACTGTCCTGACGCCTGAGGCTCACAAAATTTTTGCCAACGTAGAGTTTTAGATCGTCATCGTCGTCAAGGTCGTCCCCATCTAGATCTTCGTTGGAATATCCAACAGCATATATGTATGGATTTTTAAATCCTGATAAGATTTGTTTTGAATTAAAACTTGTCCTGGCAGCAGCAACTGGGGCAGTTGGAGGAATGAAGAGTTCTTTAGGGGAAGTAGGCACACTCCCATCTGGATGATATCTCCTTCCTAGACTCACATAGCGTGTGGTGTAATCGTCGTCTTCAAGAGAGTCGTTATCATCATCCTTAAACACAATATATTGTGAGGAAAATCCCCCTTGGGTCCCAGACGATGCTCCTACACTGGGTAATACAGAGCTACCAATTGAGAACTCTACATTTTGGTTTGACCTGCTGGCTTGGATGTTTTTAAAGTGGTTAGGGACTGCATTTACTTGAGATACAGTGCTTTGACTCCCACCAGAACTTTGAGCGAAGATGGGAGCTGGAAAATGTTGTGCATTCGGAGAGAAAGTTTGTTGACCATGCCTGAATACCTCTCTACTGAGGTCAGGCTGTTCTGCACTCTCAGGCTTTATGAAGACTTGTTGTGTTTGGAAAGTACTAGCACCGGGCGAGGCAGCTCCACTCCTGGACCCGGTTGTATAGCTGACGGTGTAATGTGGACTGACAGGCACTTCTTTGCTGGTAGTATCTTCTAAACTGTAGTCTGGGGGCGCGCTCTGTGACACATGCAGAAGACAACACAGCAGGAGGAGGCTGTGGTACTGCAGGAGACCCATCCCCGTTCGCCATCGTCGCATCACTAGCGTAACCTGCAGGAAAAGGCCTCAGTTAGTACACAGAAGAACTAAAACACTGAAAATATTTTTGGTTAATAACCTACCTACCTCCCTCTCGTTTGTGTGAATTGAGAGAGAGAGACAGACAGATAGACCGAGACCCCCCAACCCCGACACCCTCAATTTCACTGTGGATTGAGTGAAGTTGGTTCCAATTGGCATTTAATCTCGTAAATCCATTGTGTCAACACACTTCATACGTTTTAGAATATAACTTACATACAAGTCATGGTTCAGTGGGGGAGGATGAGTGATGTGAAAAAGGGTGGGGGTGGGTAATAGGCAGAGGGAATTGTTATTTTTTGAGATGTCTGTGGGGGTATGTTGGAGTGGGGGGTGAGGTATTATGGCAGTGATGCTAGAGAGGTAGGTAGGGGATTTAGGAGAGGGAGACAGGAGTTTGAGATGATACTAGGATAGGTAAGGAGAATGGCGGTGCATTTAAGATTTAAAAGGCATTTAAAAAGAAAATATAGTTTATCTACATAAAGTTGGATTGGAGTAATGCGACATTCGTCTGTACCAAGGAAATTCCTTTTTGCTATAAAGGCGGCCAGTTTTCGAATAATACTTCACTTCTCTGTCTCTCTTACCACCTCTTCCAGCCGTTGTGGTGAGGGCACTTTGTGGGATGAGGCTTTCTGGATCCCTGTTTTCGTCTAGTTTGTTCTCTCTACCTCTTCTTTAAGGTTGGTGGTTCCGATCTCGATTATTCTTTAATTTGACTGGTTATGTTTTGATGCCGGGGTGAATTGAGACAGGATCCTCTCATCTGTAGAACTAGAGTACCTGACAAATTTGAGTGATGGGGAAACTGTCATGTGAAACCACGCTTTTCTTGCTGATGCTGATATCGACGGAGTGTCCGTTCCAAAGGAAATGATTACGGGGGGTGTATATTTAGGATGTACCCATGGGATGGTGGTGTTCGATGGGTCCCTTATGATGGATCTTGTGTGGTCCTCGGCCACCAATTATGTGTTTACGTTGTGTACATTTAAGACTTGTGCAATGAATTGCACTTGTAGGCAGATAGTTATTAGTTCCCCAATGTCCTTGTATGGTAATCACCCCCCTTCTCTATAAGGATTAGGCTCAAGTTTTAGAGTTTGCTTTGGTCCCTACCTCCACATATCTTACCTCCGAGATCAATGATCAATGAATGTCCAATACTTCCTGGGGTGCTGATAGATTCACCCTCCTCTCTCTGCAGTGGTCTTTGCTGCTGTCTAAAGTGGATTATGGCTGCATTGACTACTCGTTTAATGGTCCTTGTTTTGATGATCTGCAACAGGCTGGGTTTTGCCTTTCTTTTGTTCTCTATCCAGAGCTTGCGAGTTGAAAGAGACTTCTTGTCGCTGAAGGATCGTAAATATAGTTACTGCCCTCGCTACTTTGCAAGGTTCTCGGCAACATCTTTATTCGCACCGTTGCCCCTCTGATGGGTCCGTTCCCTTTCATCACCTTCCTTTTTCTGTTCGGATGTGTGTCTTACAGGCCTCCCTGTAAGAGAGAGATTTTATTAGCAATGTGTTCCCTCTTGTCGTTCCATTGTTACCTCCATAGAGGGTAGCACTTGCAAAGTTTTGCAGGACTTTGACCTTTCATAATAAAGTCTTCTACCACTCCTCTTGTTATGAAGTGGCTTTTTCTAGAATATTTATCTTCTCACTTAAATTCTGTTGCCCTTTTCAGAGATGGGTATAATTGTGCCGATGGTGTTAGATGCACTGTGGTGTTTCCAGATGAAACGTATATGGTGCATCTCCTATGCATCCTGTGGTCTGCGTGTCCCAATTGTCAAGATGACCGTATGTGTTGGTTTCCTAATGTCCGTCGAGACATTTGTCCCTTGACAGAATGCTTGGTGAATCAGATTCCCTTGACAGCATTCACCTTGCATGTTTATTGGCATCCTGATAGATATTTAGCGCTCTTTGAACATCTAGCAATACGGATGGTGGTACATGATCTTCCTGGCTTGGTGCATTATTATGATAATTAGTTGGGTAACTGGTGTTTTGGAGACCTGAACAGGAGTCTTCCCAATGCAGAACAATGTGGCTGCATCCTGAGAAGGATCAGTGACTACATGTGTACTGAAACGGGTGGGGTTATATGTAACAGAGGCATCTACCAAATCAACAAGGAAAAGGAAAAGACATCTGGCAAAATTGAAGATAGCAGCAGAAGTATGAGGCTTCAAAAGGACAGAGGACTGACCCATGGAGCATCACACACTGGCAGCCGCCCACCAAGCCCCATCACGACGACAACAGGCAGAAAGGGAGGGGGGTTACAAGCTTAAGCAATGATATATAGATATATATCTATATATATATATATATATATATATAGATATATATATATATATATTATATACTATATATATATATATATATAATATATATATATTATGCAATATATAATTTAATATATTAATTTTATATAAAATATATTTAATATTAATATATATTATATATATTAATATATAATATTATATATATGCAATATATAATATTTAATATATTAATTTATATAAAATATATTAATATTAATATATATTATATATATAATATATTTATATATTATATTTTATATATATTATATATATAATATTATATATAATATATATAATATCAGACAATCAAGAAAATGCATGTTTACTCGGTCACAAAGTTGGCACAGACGATGAGTCACTAACTTGCCTGAAGATATGATGAACAAACTACAATGTTTCGGGTCCGTCCTAGATCATCATCAACTCCATTATGATACTGGACCATCACACTTGATGGTCCAAGACGGATCGAACCGTCTCTTCAGCTTCTAACGTGTCATTTGGTCATCAAAGTTGACAACTTTTGAGACGGCTCCTGTCACATGCGTCAGTGAATGGACCGTCTCTTCAGCTTCTAACGTGTCATTTGGTCATCAAAGTTGACAACTTTTGAGACGGCTCCTGTCACATGCGTCAGTGAATGGACCGTCTCTTCAGCTTCTAACGTGTCATTTGGTCATCAAAGTTGACAACTTTTGAGACGGCTCCTGTCACATGCGTCACGTGAATGGTACAGTCATCATCCGCTTCCGTCTTCCTCTCTGGCCTTTCATCCCAGGTTTCATAGTTATTGAGACGAGGTCATACACCACTGTCCTGTTGAAATTTTAGGTATTCAATATATTGTGTTTGATATATGACAGGTCACAATATTTTATAACTCATTTCATCCTGTCCTTCCACTTAATACTTTACATCTTATACAGAGTCTAATGTTAAAATGTGACGTATTTCTAACATCTAAAACACTGAAACATTGACGTTCTCTATGCGTCGCTCTTCATATGTTTAACGTTTAGGCATAATATTTGCCGTTTTTATAGAACAGTTGCATGGGGACGGGGGAAGGGGGGATGAATTACAGCTCTTGGTCTCCACCTCTCAGCGTCACAAACCTCATTCCCTCCTCGATTTCATCTTCACATGTTACCGTTCATCCTCTCCTTTCACCTCGTTCGTCCACCTTCACTTTCCCGGCCTCTGTCTGTCACCCCCTCCCCCCTCACCAATGTCAGCAGCTGCACCTCCTCCCTGCCCCATTCTGTATTCTATGTACATGCGTACACGTACATGCACTCGTGTACATGTACTCTATACCTCTCTTCCCCATCCCCACGTGCCCAGTCCACTACAATTCCGGACTAATACCCCGCACCCTCTCGTTTGCGGAGGTGGTTGAGCTGGGCGTGGTCAGCTCTGTACAGCCACGGCCTTCGAAAACCCGCTACCGTCCTTCACATAACCACTTTTTGCCCCTCTCCTTTTTTGTTGGGTGGGGGGAGGGATTCTTTGTAACTTTTACCGATTGCATCAAAAGGCTAAATAATGCTGACAAAATCAAATACCTATATAGCTACTGTATGGGTATTTTGAAGTGTAATTATTTGCTCAGTTAAGTTAACAAAAAGTTAACAGGTGGACCCTCCAGATTTTATCTCAGTTACGTAATCAACTATTAACTAAACACTAACCCCCCATCACTGCTGGAACAATTAGTCGTGCAAGCCATCTCCACCCACAACTCTTAAAACCCGATTCGAATGATGAACTTTAAATCAACCATAACTGTTACAAAGAGATTACTAGGCAGGACAGCAAGAGCTACATCTCACTTCCCCAGTATTCTCTGTGAATTGAGTAGTACACCGTCAACCAGCCGCTGTCTACCAGCTGGCCCTCACCTAAAACAAACCAGTCTAATGACGACCCGACAACCCCACCAACTTCTCAAGGCCAACCAAAGATCAATCCACCTCCCCACCCACACCCTGCTACTTCTTGAGGGTTATCTCGAGATGATTTCGGGGCTTTAGTGTCCCCGCGGCCCGGTCTTCGACCAGGCCTCCACTCCCAGGAAGCGCCCGGTGACAGCTGACTAACACCCAGGTACCCATTTTACTGCTAGGTAACAGGGCATAGGGTGAAAGAAACTCTGCCCATTGTTTCTCTCCGGCGCCCGGGATCGAACCCAGGACCACAGGATCACAAGTCCACTGTCCGCTCGGCCGACCGGCTCCCTTATTTACTATACATATCAACCTATAACTACCAACACACAACCTGCTAGAACAGCCATCACGTTGGTAGGGGGGGTGTAGATGCAACTATTTACCACTTGGATGGTCTACCATCCACAAACACTAATGATAAGACTGATAGACATACTAACACATTTTGTATTGTTTCTGACGGAACTTCACTATAACCGAATACTGAAGTGGACCTCGCCACACTGAGACTCAACACGTAGGGCAGACATGATAATGACATACAAGATCTCATGGAAAATTCACCAAGTATACAGAAGCGACCAATACCAAAATTAAAAGACAAGGATGATAACTAGCAAAGAAGTCGAAAATAACTAGAGTAAGAAACCTACATAAATGGACCACATCAGTGTTTCAAATGTTGATTAAATTCAGTTTTAAATGAAATACGCAAATGAAAGAAACCTAATTGTACTAAACCTTGCAAGTACATATAGGTATGGATGGCTATCCCTGGAACACAAACCGAAACTGTCTCTATTTTCCGCTTGTTACAACTTGATAAAGTTGTTACATCTTGGCTTAACGTGTTTATGACGTATTAGAACGTTGTTACAACTTGCTATATTTGGTTGTTATAACTGGTTAGGAGGTGTTAAAACTTGTTCGAACGTTGTACCAACGTCGTAGTTTCGGTGTGTGTTTGGTGGCTAGGAGACTATCAGTCAAGGCATACACTATCAAGGGTATCACGCCCTCAAACATTACCATAACTCTCATAAACCAATACATCATCTTCAATAGTATATTTCGCATTTTAACGTATAAATTCAACCCTCCCCCCCAAAAAAAAACTAACATACTAAACAAAATTATACCAGCTTGCACAATTGACATGTCCCTCTTTCTCTTCGTGGGTCCATGGATTGCTTACCTTCAATTACTTTACTACAATATTGTATTCACGTTTTGAACTCTCAGATCCATGAGCTGTGCCTGCATGTGTCCCCTCAAGATTAGCACCGCTAGCCGAAGGTTATCGAAGGCCAAACACCAGCCATGCGAGTCCTGTAATACGCACTTGGTTTCCAACAAAAAGATCATGGGGACGATTCCCGTACATTTCCTTGCACCCAGAGCCTCTGTACACCTACCAGAAGGTCTGACCCACGAGTTAGGCAACTGATGTCGGTTACATTTTTGGGAAGGTCAGTAGTTGGCCCAAGGATGTGGGGGGCACCTTCATAAGTGTGCCCTTGCCGATATGATGAAACTCACGACACAGACAAA
>WNGS01164437.1:28076478-28097312 GCA_020271785.1 Procambarus virginalis
TCCCCTGGAGGTCCCTTGAGGTCTCTGGAGGCCCCCAAATGTCCCTGGAGGCCCTTGGACGTCCTCTGTAGGTCTCTGGAGGTCCCTATAGGTCCTTGGAGGCCCCTGGAGGATCCTGGATGCCCCTAGAGGTCCCTAAAGTTTCCTGGAGGCCCCCTGAAGGCCCTGCAGCCTCCCCGAAGGGCCCCTAAAGGTCACTGGAGGCCCTTGGAGACCCCTGGAGGCCACCTGAATGTCCCTGGAGGTTTCCTAAGGCCCCTGGAGGTATCTTGAGGCCCCCTGAATGTCCCTGGAGATCTCTAGAGGCCCCTGGATGTCCCCTGGTGTCCCTGAAGGTCCCTTGAGGCCCCTGGAAGTCTCTGGAGGCCCCTAGAATGTCCCTGGAGGCCCCTCTAGAGGCCCCTTGAAGTCTTTGCATGCCCCCAAAATGTCCCTTGAGGTCCTTGGAGGCCCCTGGAGGTCCTTGGAGGCCACTTGAATGTCCCTGAAGGTCCCCTGACGCCTCTGGAGGTTACTGGAGACCCATGGAGGCCTCCTGAATGTCCCTGGAGATCTCTGGAGGTCCCTTGAGGCCCTTGGAGGTCTCTGGAGACCCCTAGGATGTCTCTGGTTGAATCAGGATATTCGATATCCACTGGAGAGAGTCCTCCTGAATCAGGATGTTGACGTCCACTGGAGGAGTCCTGCCTGAAACAGGATGTTGCAGTCCACTGGAGAGAGTCCTGCCTGAAACAGGATGTTGGATATCCACTGAGAGAGTCCTGGTTGAATCAGGATATTCGATATCCACTGGAGAGAGTCCTGCCTGAATCATCCATGTTGGATATCCACTGTAGAGAGTCCTGCCTGTATAAGGATTTTGATATCCACTGGAAAGTCCTGCCTGAATCATGCTAGATGTCCACTATGAGAATTTGCCTTCATTAATTTAATTTTATTAGATATCTCAGGATGATGGACATCCTACATTATAATCAGGATGTAGAATACCCACGAAGGAATCCGGCGGCTGTAACGAGTAAATAGGAGTCCCACTGAGGCACAACATACCAGAATTATATCAAAGGAAAGCAGATATCCATAGATGCGATGCCTTCTACAATATTCAGAGTGCAGGATATCAACAGCTCTCAGATATGCTTTCATTGTCGTCAGGATCAGAGATATCCAAACGAATGTTCATAAATGAGGAATACTTGAGTGAATAACTCATGTTTATATAATATATATATATAGCGGTTTAGTATGATGCATCACACAGCTAGCCGGTCATTTCTCGGCAAAAAACTTTTGTTTTCTTTTGATTTTTAATTACCTTATTTCCTATAGAAACAGAAAATAGTCAATGATTAAATCAAATAATAAAAAACTGACCAAAAGATAGAAACAAGCATGGTGCCTCGGGACATGACGGCTACACAGCTCAGCGGTCAGTTAAATCAGTAAATAATTGTCAAAAGATGGCGCAAAGCGGAGCTGCCACGGAAAAATCGCCACCTCGGCGAAATCGTCATTTTTCTCAAAACTCAAAATCAAAACCAGCCATAGAATCGTTTTCAAAATGCTACCATTAGAATTACCGCATCACTGGACGTTTCTTTCTGTTAACTCTTTCTTTGCTAATTTTAAATATTAAGGCTTTAACACATATATTTACCGAGATACAACCAATTCAAATATCAATCATATCATCATGTTTTCTCAACATATTATTAACAAAAATGAGTTGATGAACAAGTAATAATAATTATAATCAGCCTAATAGTAAATGGATATTAAAAATTATGAATTTCTTTCTTCGTCATTTATGTAGACACTTTTTTATATCTACAAGCCTATAGCAGCCTACAATCACTGTGTAGAAATTTCTCTGTCTACAATGTCATCAGGATGTTGGATATCCACTAGAGTGAGGCCTGCCTGAACCAGGATGTTGGATATCCACTGGAGAGTCCTGCCTGAATCAGGATGTTCAATATCCACTGAAGAAAGTCCTGACAGAATCAGGATGTTGGATATCCACTGGAGAGAATTCTGGTTGAATCAGGATATTCGATATCCACTGGAGAGAGTCCTGCCTGAATCAGGATGTTGGACGTCCACTGGAGAGAGTCCTGCCTGAAACAGGATGTTGCATGTCCACTGGAGAGAGTCCTGCCTGAAACAGGATGTTGGATATCCACTGGAGAGAGTCCTGGTTGAATCAGGATATTCGATATCCACTGGAGAGAGTCCTGCCTGAATCAGGATGTTGGACGTCCACTGGAGAGAGTCCTGCCTGAAACAGGATGTTGCATGTCCACTGGAGAGAGTCCTGCCTGAAACAGGATGTTGGATATCCACTGGAGAGAGTCCTGGTTGAATCAGGATATTCGATATCCACTGGAGAGAGTCCTGCCTGAATCATCATGTTGGATATCCACTGTAGAGAGTCCTGCCTGTATAAGGATTTTGGATATCCACTGGAGAAAGTCCTGCCTGAATCATGATGCTAGATGTCCACTATGAGAATTTGCCTTCATTAATTTAATTTTATTAGATATCTCAGGATGATGGACATCCTACATTATAATCAGGATGTAGAATACCCACGAAGGAATCCGGCGGCTGTAACGAGTAAATAGGAGTCCCACTGAGGCACAACATACCAGAATTATATCAAAGGAAAGCAGATATCCATAGATGCGATGCCTTCTACAATATTCAGAGTGCAGGATATCAACAGCTCTCAGATATGCTTTCATTGTCGTCAGGATCAGAGATATCCAAACGAATGTTCATAAATGAAGGAATAATTGAGTGAATAACTCATGTTTATATAAATATATATATAGCGGTTCAGTATGATGCATCACACAGCTAGCCGGTCATTTCTCGGCAAAAAACTTTTGTTTTCTTTTGATTTTTAATTACCTTATTTCCTATAGAAACAGAAAATAGTCAATGATTAAATCAAATAATAAAAAACTGACCAAAAGATAGAAACAAGCATGGTGCCTCGGGACATGACGGCTACACAGCTCAGCGGTCAGTTAAATCAGTAAATAATTGTCAAAAGATGGCGCAAAGCGGAGCTGCCACGGAAAAATCGCCACCTCGGCGAAATCGTCATTTTTCTCAAAACTCAAAATCAAAACCAGCCATAGAATCGTTTTCAAAATGCTACCATTAGAATTACCGCATCACTGGACGTTTCTTTCTGTTAACTCTTTCTTTGCTAATTTTAAATATTAAGGCTTTAACACATATATTTACCGAGATACAACCAATTCAAATATCAATCATATCATCATGTTTTCTCAACATATTATTAACAAAAATGAGTTGATGAACAAGTAATAATAATTATAATCAGCCTAATAGTAAATGGATATTAAAAAATTATGAATTTCTTTCTTCGTCATTTATGTAGACACTTTTTTATATCTACAAGCCTATAGCAGCCTACAATCACTGTGTAGAAAATTTCTCTGTCTACAATGTCATCAGGATGTTGGATATCCACTAGAGTGAGGCCTGCCTGAACCAGGATGTTGGATATCCACTGGAGAGTCCTGCCTGAATCAGGATGTTCAATATCCACTGAAGAAAGTCCTGACAGAATCAGGATGTTGGATATCCACTGGAGAGAATTCTGGTTGAATCAGGATATTCGATATCCACTGGAGAGAGTCCTGCCTGAATCAGGATGTTGGACGTCCACTGGAGAGAGTCCTGCCTGAAACAGGATGTTGCATGTCCACTGGAGAGAGTCCTGCCTGAAACAGGATGTTGGATATCCACTGGAGAGAGTCCTGGTTGAATCAGGATATTCGATATCCACTGGAGAGAGTCCTGCCTGAATCAGGATGTTGGACGTCCACTGGAGAGAGTCCTGCCTGAAACAGGATGTTGCATGTCCACTGGAGAGAGTCCTGCCTGAAACAGGATGTTGGATATCCACTGGAGAGAGTCCTGGTTGAATCAGGATATTCGATATCCACTGGAGAGAGTCCTGCCTGAATCATCATGTTGGATATCCACTGTAGAGAGTCCTGCCTGTATAAGGATTTTGGATATCCACTGGAGAAAGTCCTGCCTGAATCATGATGCTAGATGTCCACTATGAGAATTTGCCTTCATTAATTTATTTTATTAGATATCTCAGGATGATGGACATCCTACATTATAATCAGGATGTAGAATACCCACGAAGGAATCCGGCGGCTGTAACGAGTAAATAGGAGTCCCACTGAGGCACAACATACCAGAATTATATCAAAGGAAAGCAGATATCCATAGATGCGATGCCTTCTACAATATTCAGAGTGCAGGATATCAACAGCTCTCAGATATGCTTTCATTGTCGTCAGGATCAGAGATATCCAAACGAATGTTCATAAATGAAGGAATAATTGAGTGAATAACTCATGTTTATATAAATATATATATATAGCGGTTTAGTATGATGCATCACACAGCTAGCCGGTCATTTCTCGGCAAAAAACTTTTGTTTTCTTTTGATTTTTAATTACCTTATTTCCTATAGAAACAGAAAATAGTCAATGATTAAATCAAATAATAAAAAACTGACCAAAAGATAGAAACAAGCATGGTGCCTCGGGACATGACGGCTACACAGCTCAGCGGTCAGTTAAATCAGTAAATAATTGTCAAAAGATGGCGCAAAGCGGAGCTGCCACGGAAAAATCGCCACCTCGGCGAAATCGTCATTTTTCTCAAAACTCAAAATCAAAACCAGCCATAGAATCGTTTTCAAAATGCTACCATTAGAATTACCGCATCACTGGACGTTTCTTTCTGTTAACTCTTTCTTTGCTAATTTTAAATATTAAGGCTTTAACACATATATTTACCGAGATACAACCAATTCAAATATCAATCATATCATCATGTTTTCTCAACATATTATTAACAAAAATGAGTTGATGAACAAGTAATAATAATTATAATCAGCCTAATAGTAAATGGATATTAAAAAATTATGAATTTCTTTCTTCGTCATTTATGTAGACACTTTTTTATATCTACAAGCCTATAGCAGCCTACAATCACTGTGTAGAAATTTCTCTGTCTACAATGTCATCAGGATGTTGGATATCCACTAGAGTGAGGCCTGCCTGAACCAGGATGTTGGATATCCACTGGAGAGTCCTGCCTGAATCAGGATGTTCAATATCCACTGAAGAAAGTCCTGACAGAATCAGGATGTTGGATATCCACTGGAGAGAATTCTGGTTGAATCAGGATATTCGATATCCACTGGAGAGAGTCCTGCCTGAATCAGGATGTTGGACGTCCACTGGAGAGAGTCCTGCCTGAAACAGGATGTTGCATGTCCACTGGAGAGAGTCCTGCCTGAAACAGGATGTTGGATATCCACTGGAGAGAGTCCTGGTTGAATCAGGATATTCGATATCCACTGGAGAGAGTCCTGCCTGAATCAGGATGTTGGACGTCCACTGGAGAGAGTCCTGCCTGAAACAGGATGTTGCATGTCCACTGGAGAGAGTCCTGCCTGAAACAGGATGTTGGATATCCACTGGAGAGAGTCCTGGTTGAATCAGGATATTCGATATCCACTGGAGAGAGTCCTGCCTGAATCATCATGTTGGATATCCACTGTAGAGAGTCCTGCCTGTATAAGGATTTTGGATATCCACTGGAGAAAGTCCTGCCTGAATCATGATGCTAGATGTCCACTATGAGAATTTGCCTTCATTAATTTAATTTTATTAGATATCTCAGGATGATGGACATCCTACATTATAATCAGGATGTAGAATACCCACGAAGGAATCCGGCGGCTGTAACGAGTAAATAGGAGTCCCACTGAGGCACAACATACCAGAATTATATCAAAGGAAAGCAGATATCCATAGATGCGATGCCTTCTACAATATTCAAAGTGCAGGATATCAACAGCTCTCAGATATGCTTTCATTGTCGTCAGGATCAGAGATATCCAAACGAATGTTCATAAATGAAGGAATACTTGAGTGAATAACTCATGTTTATATAAATATATATATATAGCGGTAGTATGATGCATCACACAGCTAGCCGGTCATTTCTCGGCAAAAAACTTTTGTTTTCTTTTGATTTTTAATTACCTTATTTCCTATAGAAACAGAAATAGTCAATGATAAATCAAATAATAAAAACTGACCAAAAGATAGAAAAGCATGGTGCCTCGGACATGACGGCTACACAGCTCAGCGGTCAGTTAAATCAGTAAATAATTGTCAAAAGATGGCGCAAAGCGGAGCTGCCACGGAAAAATCGCCACCTCGGCGAAATCGTCATTTTTCTCAAAACTCAAAATCAAAACCAGCCATAGAATCGTTTTCAAAATGCTACCATTAGAATTAACCGCATCAATGGACGTTTCTTTCTGTTAACTCTTTCTTTGCTAATTTTAAATATTAAGGCTTTAACACATATATTTACGAGATACAACCAATTCAAAATCAATCATATCATCAGTTTTCTAAAATATTCTTAACAAAAATGAGTTGATGAACAAGTAATAATAATTATAATCAGCCTAATAGTAAATGGATATAAAAAATTATGAATTTCTTTCTTCGTCATTTATGTAGACACTTTTTTATATCTACAAGCCTATAGCAGCCTACAATCACTGTGTAGAAATTCTCTGTCTACACATGTCATCAGGATGTTGGATATCCACTAGAGTGAGGCCTGCCTGACCCAGGATGTTGGATATCCACTGGAGAGCCTGCCTGAACCAGGATGTTGGATATCCACTGGAGAGTCCTGCCTGAATCAGGATGTTCAATATCCACTGACAGAAGAAAGTCCTGACAGAATCACGATGTTGGATATCCACTGGAGAGAATTCTGCTTGAATCAGGATATTCGATATCCACTGGAGAGAGTCCTGCCTGAATCAGGATGTTGGACGTCCACTGGGAGAGTCCTGCCTGAAACAGGATGTTGCATGTCCACTGGAGAGAGTCCTGCCTGAAACAGGATGTTGGATATCCACTGGAGAGAGTCCTGGTTGAATCAGGATATTCGATATCCACTGGAGAGAGTCCTGCCTGAATCATGATGTTGGATACACATGTAGAGAGTCCTGCCTGAATAAGGATTTTGGATATCCACTGGAGAAAGTCCTGCCTGAATCATGATGCTAGATGTCCACTATGAGAAAAAGATAGAAACAAGCATGGTGTCGGGACATGACGGCTACACAGCTCAGCGGTCAGTTAAATCAGTAAAAATGTCAAAAGATGGCGCAAAGCGGAGCTGCCACGGAAAAATCGCCACCTCGGCGAAATCGTCATTTTTTCAAAACTCAAAATCAAAACCAGCCATAGAATCGTTTTCAAAATGCTACCATTAGAATTACCGCATCACTGGACGTTTTTTCTGTTAACTCTTTCTTTGCTAATTTTAAATATTAAGGCTTTAACATATATTTACCGAGATACAACCCAATTCAAATATCAATCATATCATCATGTTTTCTCAACATATTATTAACAAAAATGAGTTGATGAACAAGTAATAATAATTATAATCAGCTAATAGTAAATGGATATTAAAAAATTATGAATTTCTTTCTTCGTCATTTATGTAGACACTTTTTTATATCTACAAGCCTATAGCAGCCTACAATCACTGTGTAGAAAATTTCTCTGTCTACACTGTCATCAGGATGTTGGATATCCACTAGAGTGAGGCTGCCTGAACCAGGATGTTGGATATCCACTGGAGAGTCCTGCCTGAATCAGGATGTTCAATCACTGAAGAAAGTCCTGACAGAATCACGATGTTGGATATCCACTGGAGAGAATTCTGCTTGAATCAGGATATTCGATATCCACTGGAGAGAGTCCTGCCTGAATCAGGATGTTGGACGTCCACTGGAGAGAGTCCTGCCTGAAACAGGATGTTGCATGTCCACTGGAGAGAGTCCTGCCTGAAACAGGATGTTGGATATCCACTGGAGAGAGCCTGGTTGAATCAGGATATTCGATATCCACTGGAGAGAGTCCTGCCTGAATCATGATGTTGGATATCCACTGTAGAGAGTCCTGCCTGAATAAGGATTTGGATATCCAGGAGAAAGTCCTGCCTGAATCATGATGCTAGATGTCCACTATGAGAAAAAGATAGAAACAAGCATGGTGCCTCGGGACATGACGGCTACACAGCTCAGCGGTCAGTTAAATCAGTAAATAATTGTCAAAAGATGGCGCAAAGCGGAGCTGCCACGGAAAAATCGCCACCTCGGCGAAATCGTCATTTTTCTCAAACTCAAAATCAAAACCAGCCATAGAATCGTTTTCAAAATGCTACCATTAGAATTACCGCATCACTGGACGTTTCTTTCTGTTAACTCTTTCTTTGCTAATTTTAAATATTAAGGCTTTCAAACATATTTACCGAGATACAACCAATTCAAATCATCATATCATCATGTTTTTCTCAACATATTATTAACAAAAATGAGTTGATGAACAAGTAATAATAATTATAATCAGCCTAATAGTAAATGGATATTAAAAAATTATGAATTTCTTTCTTCGTCATTTATGTAGACACTTTTTTATATCTACAAGCCTATAGCAGCCTACAATCACTGTGTAGAAAATTTCTCTGTCTACAATGTCATCAGGATGTTGGATATCCACTAGAGTGAGGCCTGCCTGAACCAGGATGTTGGATATCCACTGGAGAGTCCTGCCTGAATCAGGATGTTCAATATCCACTGAAGAAAGTCCTGACAGAATCACGATGTTGGATATCCACTGGAGAGAATTCTGCTTGAATCAGGATATTCGATATCCACTGGAGAGAGTCCTGCCTGAATCAGGATGTTGGACGTCCACTGGAGAGAGTCCTGCCTGAAACAGGATGTTGCATGTCCACTGGAGAGAGTCTGCCTGAAACAGGATGTTGGATATCCACTGGAGAGAGTCCTGGTTGAATCAGGATATTCGATATCCACTGGAGAGAGTCCTGCCTGAATCATGATGTTGGATATCCACTGTAGAGAGTCCTGCCTGAATAAGGATTTTGGATATCCACTGGAGAAAGTCCTGCCTGAATCATGATGCTAGATGTCCACTATGAGAAAAAGATAGAAACAAGCATGGTGCCTCGGGACATGACGGCTACACAGCTCAGCGGTCAGTTAAATCAGTAAATAATTGTCAAAAGATGGCGCAAAGCGGAGCTGCCACGGAAAAATCGCCACCTCGGCGAAATCGTCATTTTTCTCAAAACTCAAAATCAAAACCAGCCATAGAATCGTTTTCAAAATGCTACCATTAGAATTACCGCATCACTGGACGTTTCTTTCTGTTAACTCTTTCTTTGCTAATTTTAAATATTAAGGCTTTAACACATATATTTACCGAGATACAACCAATTCAAATATCAATCATATCATCATGTTTTCTCAACATATTATTAACAAAAATGAGTTGATGAACAAGTAATAATAATTATAATCAGCCTAATAGTAAATGGATATTAAAAAATTATGAATTTCTTTCTTCGTCATTTATGTAGACACTTTTTTATATCTACAAGCCTATAGCAGCCTACAATCACTGTGTAGAAAATTTCTCTGTCTACAATGTCATCAGGATGTTGGATATCCACTAGAGTGAGGCCTGCCTGAACCAGGATGTTGGATATCCACTGGAGAGTCCTGCCTGAATCAGGATGTTCAATATCCACTGAAGAAAGTCCTGACAGAATCACGATGTTGGATATCCACTGGAGAGAATTCTGCTTGAATCAGGATATTCGATATCCACTGGAGAGAGTCCTGCCTGAATCAGGATGTTGGACGTCCACTGGAGAGAGTCCTGCCTGAAACAGGATGTTGCATGTCCACTGGAGAGAGTCCTGCCTGAAACAGGATGTTGGATATCCACTGGAGAGAGTCCTGGTTGAATCAGGATATTCGATATCCACTGGAGAGAGTCCTGCCTGAATCATGATGTTGGATATCCACTGTAGAGAGTCCTGCCTGAATAAGGATTTTGGATATCCACTGGAGAAAGTCCTGCCTGAATCATGATGCTAGATGTCCACTATGAGAAAAAGATAGAAACAAGCATGGTGCCTCGGGACATGACGGCTACACAGCTCAGCGGTCAGTTAAATCAGTAAATAATTGTCAAAAGATGGCGCAAAGCGGAGCTGCCACGGAAAAATCGCCACCTCGGCGAAATCGTCATTTTTCTCAAAACTCAAAATCAAAACCAGCCATAGAATCGTTTTCAAAATGCTACCATTAGAATTACCGCATCACTGGACGTTTCTTTCTGTTAACTCTTTCTTTGCTAATTTTAAATATTAAGGCTTTAACACATATATTTACCGAGATACAACCAATTCAAATATCAATCATATCATCATGTTTTCTCAACATATTATTAACAAAAATGAGTTGATGAACAAGTAATAATAATTATAATCAGCCTAATAGTAAATGGATATTAAAAAATTATGAATTTCTTTCTTCGTCATTTATGTAGACACTTTTTTATATCTACAAGCCTATAGCAGCCTACAATCACTGTGTAGAAAATTTCTCTGTCTACAATGTCATCAGGATGTTGGATATCCACTAGAGTGAGGCCTGCCTGAACCAGGATGTTGGATATCCACTGGAGAGTCCTGCCTGAATCAGGATGTTCAATATCCACTGAAGAAAGTCCTGACAGAATCACGATGTTGGATATCCACTGGAGAGAATTCTGCTTGAATCAGGATATTCGATATCCACTGGAGAGAGTCCTGCCTGAATCAGGATGTTGGACGTCCACTGGAGAGAGTCCTGCCTGAAACAGGATGTTGCATGTCCACTGGAGAGAGTCCTGCCTGAAACAGGATGTTGGATATCCACTGGAGAGAGTCCTGGTTGAATCAGGATATTCGATATCCACTGGAGAGAGTCCTGCCTGAATCATGATGTTGGATATCCACTGTAGAGAGTCCTGCCTGAATAAGGATTTTGGATATCCACTGGAGAAAGTCCTGCCTGAATCATGATGCTAGATGTCCACTATGAGAAAAAGATAGAAACAAGCATGGTGCCTCGGGACATGACGGCTACACAGCTCAGCGGTCAGTTAAATCAGTAAATAATTGTCAAAAGATGGCGCAAAGCGGAGCTGCCACGGAAAAATCGCCACCTCGGCGAAATCGTCATTTTTCTCAAAACTCAAAATCAAAACCAGCCATAGAATCGTTTTCAAAATGCTACCATTAGAATTACCGCATCACTGGACGTTTCTTTCTGTTAACTCTTTCTTTGCTAATTTTAAATATTAAGGCTTTAACACATATATTTACCGAGATACAACCAATTCAAATATCAATCATATCATCATGTTTTCTCAACATATTATTAACAAAAATGAGTTGATGAACAAGTAATAATAATTATAATCAGCCTAATAGTAAATGGATATTAAAAAATTATGAATTTCTTTCTTCGTCATTTATGTAGACACTTTTTTATATCTACAAGCCTATAGCAGCCTACAATCACTGTGTAGAAAATTTCTCTGTCTACAATGTCATCAGGATGTTGGATATCCACTAGAGTGAGGCCTGCCTGAACCAGGATGTTGGATATCCACTGGAGAGTCCTGCCTGAATCAGGATGTTCAATATCCACTGAAGAAAGTCCTGACAGAATCACGATGTTGGATATCCACTGGAGAGAATTCTGCTTGAATCAGGATATTCGATATCCACTGGAGAGAGTCCTGCCTGAATCAGGATGTTGGACGTCCACTGGAGAGAGTCCTGCCTGAAACAGGATGTTGCATGTCCACTGGAGAGAGTCCTGCCTGAAACAGGATGTTGGATATCCACTGGAGAGAGTCCTGGTTGAATCAGGATATTCGATATCCACTGGAGAGAGTCCTGCCTGAATCATGATGTTGGATATCCACTGTAGAGAGTCCTGCCTGAATAAGGATTTTGGATATCCACTGGAGAAAGTCCTGCCTGAATCATGATGCTAGATGTCCACTATGAGAAAAAGATAGAAACAAGCATGGTGCCTCGGGACATGACGGCTACACAGCTCAGCGGTCAGTTAAATCAGTAAATAATTGTCAAAAGATGGCGCAAAGCGGAGCTGCCACGGAAAAATCGCCACCTCGGCGAAATCGTCATTTTTCTCAAAACTCAAAATCAAAACCAGCCATAGAATCGTTTTCAAAATGCTACCATTAGAATTACCGCATCACTGGACGTTTCTTTCTGTTAACTCTTTCTTTGCTAATTTTAAATATTAAGGCTTTAACACATATATTTACCGAGATACAACCAATTCAAATATCAATCATATCATCATGTTTTCTCAACATATTATTAACAAAAATGAGTTGATGAACAAGTAATAATAATTATAATCAGCCTAATAGTAAATGGATATTAAAAAATTATGAATTTCTTTCTTCGTCATTTATGTAGACACTTTTTTATATCTACAAGCCTATAGCAGCCTACAATCACTGTGTAGAAAATTTCTCTGTCTACAATGTCATCAGGATGTTGGATATCCACTAGAGTGAGGCCTGCCTGAACCAGGATGTTGGATATCCACTGGAGAGTCCTGCCTGAATCAGGATGTTCAATATCCACTGAAGAAAGTCCTGACAGAATCACGATGTTGGATATCCACTGGAGAGAATTCTGCTTGAATCAGGATATTCGATATCCACTGGAGAGAGTCCTGCCTGAATCAGGATGTTGGACGTCCACTGGAGAGAGTCCTGCCTGAAACAGGATGTTGCATGTCCACTGGAGAGAGTCCTGCCTGAAACAGGATGTTGGATATCCACTGGAGAGAGTCCTGGTTGAATCAGGATATTCGATATCCACTGGAGAGAGTCCTGCCTGAATCATGATGTTGGATATCCACTGTAGAGAGTCCTGCCTGAATAAGGATTTTGGATATCCACTGGAGAAAGTCCTGCCTGAATCATGATGCTAGATGTCCACTATGAGAAAAAGATAGAAACAAGCATGGTGCCTCGGGACATGACGGCTACACAGCTCAGCGGTCAGTTAAATCAGTAAATAATTGTCAAAAGATGGCGCAAAGCGGAGCTGCCACGGAAAAATCGCCACCTCGGCGAAATCGTCATTTTTCTCAAAACTCAAAATCAAAACCAGCCATAGAATCGTTTTCAAAATGCTACCATTAGAATTACCGCATCACTGGACGTTTCTTTCTGTTAACTCTTTCTTTGCTAATTTTAAATATTAAGGCTTTAACACATATATTTACCGAGATACAACCAATTCAAATATCAATCATATCATCATGTTTTCTCAACATATTATTAACAAAAATGAGTTGATGAACAAGTAATAATAATTATAATCAGCCTAATAGTAAATGGATATTAAAAAATTATGAATTTCTTTCTTCGTCATTTATGTAGACACTTTTTTATATCTACAAGCCTATAGCAGCCTACAATCACTGTGTAGAAAATTTCTCTGTCTACAATGTCATCAGGATGTTGGATATCCACTAGAGTGAGGCCTGCCTGAACCAGGATGTTGGATATCCACTGGAGAGTCCTGCCTGAATCAGGATGTTCAATATCCACTGAAGAAAGTCCTGACAGAATCACGATGTTGGATATCCACTGGAGAGAATTCTGCTTGAATCAGGATATTCGATATCCACTGGAGAGAGTCCTGCCTGAATCAGGATGTTGGACGTCCACTGGAGAGAGTCCTGCCTGAAACAGGATGTTGCATGTCCACTGGAGAGAGTCCTGCCTGAAACAGGATGTTGGATATCCACTGGAGAGAGTCCTGGTTGAATCAGGATATTCGATATCCACTGGAGAGAGTCCTGCCTGAATCATGATGTTGGATATCCACTGTAGAGAGTCCTGCCTGAATAAGGATTTTGGATATCCACTGGAGAAAGTCCTGCCTGAATCATGATGCTAGATGTCCACTATGAGAAAAAGATAGAAACAAGCATGGTGCCTCGGGACATGACGGCTACACAGCTCAGCGGTCAGTTAAATCAGTAAATAATTGTCAAAAGATGGCGCAAAGCGGAGCTGCCACGGAAAAATCGCCACCTCGGCGAAATCGTCATTTTTCTCAAAACTCAAAATCAAAACCAGCCATAGAATCGTTTTCAAAATGCTACCATTAGAATTACCGCATCACTGGACGTTTCTTTCTGTTAACTCTTTCTTTGCTAATTTTAAATATTAAGGCTTTAACACATATATTTACCGAGATACAACCAATTCAAATATCAATCATATCATCATGTTTTCTCAACATATTATTAACAAAAATGAGTTGATGAACAAGTAATAATAATTATAATCAGCCTAATAGTAAATGGATATTAAAAAATTATGAATTTCTTTCTTCGTCATTTATGTAGACACTTTTTTATATCTACAAGCCTATAGCAGCCTACAATCACTGTGTAGAAAATTTCTCTGTCTACAATGTCATCAGGATGTTGGATATCCACTAGAGTGAGGCCTGCCTGAACCAGGATGTTGGATATCCACTGGAGAGTCCTGCCTGAATCAGGATGTTCAATATCCACTGAAGAAAGTCCTGACAGAATCACGATGTTGGATATCCACTGGAGAGAATTCTGCTTGAATCAGGATATTCGATATCCACTGGAGAGAGTCCTGCCTGAATCAGGATGTTGGACGTCCACTGGAGAGAGTCCTGCCTGAAACAGGATGTTGCATGTCCACTGGAGAGAGTCCTGCCTGAAACAGGATGTTGGATATCCACTGGAGAGAGTCCTGGTTGAATCAGGATATTCGATATCCACTGGAGAGAGTCCTGCCTGAATCATGATGTTGGATATCCACTGTAGAGAGTCCTGCCTGAATAAGGATTTTGGATATCCACTGGAGAAAGTCCTGCCTGAATCATGATGCTAGATGTCCACTATGAGAAAAAGATAGAAACAAGCATGGTGCCTCGGGACATGACGGCTACACAGCTCAGCGGTCAGTTAAATCAGTAAATAATTGTCAAAAGATGGCGCAAAGCGGAGCTGCCACGGAAAAATCGCCACCTCGGCGAAATCGTCATTTTTCTCAAAACTCAAAATCAAAACCAGCCATAGAATCGTTTTCAAAATGCTACCATTAGAATTACCGCATCACTGGACGTTTCTTTCTGTTAACTCTTTCTTTGCTAATTTTAAATATTAAGGCTTTAACACATATATTTACCGAGATACAACCAATTCAAATATCAATCATATCATCATGTTTTCTCAACATATTATTAACAAAAATGAGTTGATGAACAAGTAATAATAATTATAATCAGCCTAATAGTAAATGGATATTAAAAAATTATGAATTTCTTTCTTCGTCATTTATGTAGACACTTTTTTATATCTACAAGCCTATAGCAGCCTACAATCACTGTGTAGAAAATTTCTCTGTCTACAATGTCATCAGGATGTTGGATATCCACTAGAGTGAGGCCTGCCTGAACCAGGATGTTGGATATCCACTGGAGAGTCCTGCCTGAATCAGGATGTTCAATATCCACTGAAGAAAGTCCTGACAGAATCACGATGTTGGATATCCACTGGAGAGAATTCTGCTTGAATCAGGATATTCGATATCCACTGGAGAGAGTCCTGCCTGAATCAGGATGTTGGACGTCCACTGGAGAGAGTCCTGCCTGAAACAGGATGTTGCATGTCCACTGGAGAGAGTCCTGCCTGAAACAGGATGTTGGATATCCACTGGAGAGAGTCCTGGTTGAATCAGGATATTCGATATCCACTGGAGAGAGTCCTGCCTGAATCATGATGTTGGATATCCACTGTAGAGAGTCCTGCCTGAATAAGGATTTTGGATATCCACTGGAGAAAGTCCTGCCTGAATCATGATGCTAGATGTCCACTATGAGAAAAAGATAGAAACAAGCATGGTGCCTCGGGACATGACGGCTACACAGCTCAGCGGTCAGTTAAATCAGTAAATAATTGTCAAAAGATGGCGCAAAGCGGAGCTGCCACGGAAAAATCGCCACCTCGGCGAAATCGTCATTTTTCTCAAAACTCAAAATCAAAACCAGCCATAGAATCGTTTTCAAAATGCTACCATTAGAATTACCGCATCACTGGACGTTTCTTTCTGTTAACTCTTTCTTTGCTAATTTTAAATATTAAGGCTTTAACACATATATTTACCGAGATACAACCAATTCAAATATCAATCATATCATCATGTTTTCTCAACATATTATTAACAAAAATGAGTTGATGAACAAGTAATAATAATTATAATCAGCCTAATAGTAAATGGATATTAAAAAATTATGAATTTCTTTCTTCGTCATTTATGTAGACACTTTTTTATATCTACAAGCCTATAGCAGCCTACAATCACTGTGTAGAAAATTTCTCTGTCTACAATGTCATCAGGATGTTGGATATCCACTAGAGTGAGGCCTGCCTGAACCAGGATGTTGGATATCCACTGGAGAGTCCTGCCTGAATCAGGATGTTCAATATCCACTGAAGAAAGTCCTGACAGAATCACGATGTTGGATATCCACTGGAGAGAATTCTGCTTGAATCAGGATATTCGATATCCACTGGAGAGAGTCCTGCCTGAATCAGGATGTTGGACGTCCACTGGAGAGAGTCCTGCCTGAAACAGGATGTTGCATGTCCACTGGAGAGAGTCCTGCCTGAAACAGGATGTTGGATATCCACTGGAGAGAGTCCTGGTTGAATCAGGATATTCGATATCCACTGGAGAGAGTCCTGCCTGAATCATGATGTTGGATATCCACTGTAGAGAGTCCTGCCTGAATAAGGATTTTGGATATCCACTGGAGAAAGTCCTGCCTGAATCATGATGCTAGATGTCCACTATGAGAAAAAGATAGAAACTAGCATGGTGCCTCGGGACATGACGGCTACACAGCTCAGCGGTCAGTTAAATCAGTAAATAATTGTCAAAAGATGGCGCAAAGCGGAGCTGCCACGGAAAAATCGCCACCTCGGCGAAATCGTCATTTTTCTCAAAACTCAAAATCAAAACCAGCCATAGAATCGCTTTCAAAATGCTACCATTAGAATTACCGCATCACTAGACCTTTCTTTCTGTTAACTCTTTCTTTGCTAATTTTAAATATTAAGCCTTTTACACATATATTTACCGAGATACAGCCAATTCAAATATCAAACTCATCATCATGTTTTCTCAACATATTATTAACAAAAATGAGTTGATGAGCAAGTAATAATAATTATAATGAGCCTAATAGTAAATGGATATTAAAAAATTATGAATTTCTTTCTTCGTCATTTATGTAGATACTTTTTATATCTTCAAGCCTATAGCAGCCTACAATCACTGTGTAGAAAATTTCTCTGTCTACAATGTCATCAGAATATTGGATATCCACTAGAGTGAGTCCTGCCTGAACAAGGATGTTGGATATCCACTGGAGAATCCTGCCTGAATCAGGATGTTCAATATCCACTGAAGAAAGTCCTAACAGAATCAGGATGTTGGATATCCACTGGAGAGAGTCCTGGTTGAATCAGGATATTCAATATCCACTAGAGAGCCCTGCTTGAATCAGGATGTTGGACGTCCACTAGAGAGAGTCCTGCCTGAAACAGGATATTGGATATCTACTGGATAGAGTCCTGCCAGAATCAGGATGTTGGATAATCACTGGAGAGAGTCCTGGTTGAATCAGGATGTTGGATATCCCCTGCAGAGAGTCCTGCATCAATCAGGATGTTGAATCTCCACTGGAGAGAATCCTGCCAGAATCAGGATGTTTAATGTCCACTGTGTAGAAAATTTCTCTGTCTACAATGTCATCAGAATGTTGGATATCCACTAGAGTGAGTCCTGCCTGAACCAGGATTTTGGATATCCACTGGAGAATCCTGCCTGAATCAGGATGTTCAATATCCACTGAATAAAGTCCTAACAGAATCAGGATGTTGGATATCCACTGGAGAGAGTCCTGGTTGAATCAGGATATTCAATATCCACTGGAGAGAGCCCTGCCTGAATCAGGATGTTGGACGTCCACTAGAGAGAGTCCTGCCTGAAACAGGATATCGGATATCTACTGGATAGGGTCCTGCCAGAATCAGGATGTTGGATAATCACTGGTGAGAGTCCTGGTTGAATCAGGATGTTGGATATTCCCTGGAGAGAGTCCTGCATCAATCAGGATATTGAATCTCCACTGGAGAGAGTCCTGCCAGAATCAGGATGTTTAATGTCCACTGGAGAGTCCTGCCTGAATCAGGATGTTGGATGTCCAGTGGAGAGAGTCCTGCCTGAATCATGATGCTAGATGTCCACTATGAGGAATTTGCCCTCATTATTTTAATCATATTGGATATCTCAGGATGATAGACATCCTACATTATAATCAGGATGTAGAATACCCACGAAGGAATCCGGCGGCTGTAACGAGTATATAGGAGTCCCACTGAGGAACAACATACCAGAATTATATCAAAGGAAAGCAGATATCTATAGATGCGATGCCTTCTACAATATTCAGAGTGCAGGATATCAACAGCTCTCAGATATGCTTTCATTGTCGTCAGGACCAGAGATATCCAAAAGAATGTTCATAAACAAGGAATAATTGAGTGAATAACTCATGATTATATAATATATATATATAGCAGTTCAGTATGATGCATCACACAGCTAGCCGGTCATTTCTCGGCAAAAACCTTTTGTTTTCTTTTGATTTTTAATTACCTTATTTCCTAAAGAAACAGAAAATAGTCAATGATTAAATCAAATAATAAAAAACTGACCAAAAGATAGAAACAAGCATGGTGCCTCGGGACATGACGGCTACACAGCTCAGCGGTCAGTTAAATCAGTAAATAATTGTCAAAAGATGGCGCAAAGCGGAGCTGCCACGGAAAAATCGCCACCTCGGCGAAATAGTCATTTTTCGCAAAACTCAAAATCAAAACCAGCCATAGAATCGCTTTCAAAATGCTACCATTAGAATTACCGCATCACTGGACGTTTCTTTCTGTTAACTCTTTCTTTGCTAATTTTAAATATTAAGGCTTTAACACATATATTTACCGAGATACAGCCAATTCAAATATCAATCATATCATCATGTTTTCTCAACATATTATTAACAAAAATGAGTTGATGAACAAGTAATAATAATTATAATCAGCCTAATAGTAAATGGATATTAAAAAATTATGAATTTCTTTCTTCGTCATTTATGTAGACACTTTTTTATATCTACAAGCCTATAGCAGCCTACAATCACTGTGTAGAAAATTTATCTGTCTACAATGTCATCAGAATATTGGATATACACTAGAGTGAGTCCTGCCTGAACCAGGATGTTGGATATCCCCTGGAGAGTCCTGCCTGAATCAGGATGTTCAATATCCACTGAAGAAAGTCCTGACAGAATCAGGATGTTGGATATCCATTGGAGAGAGTCCTGGTTGAATCAGGATATTCGATATCCACTGGAGAGTCCTGCCTGAACCAGGATGTTGGATATCCACTGGAGAGAGTCCTGGTTGAATATGGATGTTGGATTTCCACTGGATATCTATCCAGAAGTTGTTTATATCCTGGCTTTATAAGCAATCATGATTGGTAATATCTATCATTGAAGGTGATGGCAAACCATTAGATCAATTACTACCTACATATGTTCATGTTAAATTTGAGGTTAAATTGTGTAGCCTAGTATCAAGTAACCGTGTCGAAATAAAATACATCCAGTAATGATACAGTAGCCTAACCTATTTCTACCACTGTTTGTGTGCATATTCGAAGATCCACGTGGAATTAGCCTGTGGAGATTCCAAAACAGTTAATTAAATGCTGTTTTTGTGAATCAATTTATTATAAAAAAGTAACTGGAGCACATATGCATATGTGATAATCTTGGTTACAAGGGATGTTGTGGATTGCACTTACATTTTCGCATGTTGGTTCACACACTACTGGTGGAATAACCCGTTCGTAGTACATCGGATTTTGACGTATATGTTCTGTTAGGCTGAAAAACGATAACTGGTCGTGAGATTGACATGATATCCCGTTTTTTTTGTTCGTGAGTCTTGTGTTAGGTTAGTTTAGTACACCAGTTTAGTGACGTTGAGTGCTCGGAGGACGGGCCGATCAGTCACCAGGAAAGGGTAGGATTAAAACGCGGTTTAATGATAGTTTAGGCATTGTTATGTTTGCATTATCATTGGATCTTGTCAGCATTATGTACATCCTGTGCAACATTAGAACAATGAAGACAAGGTGTATGTATACAGAGATCACTCGCTTCACGGTGTATATGCACTGAGCGTATACTTTAGTCCTTGACTATGTCCAGGACTGATGTATATTTGCTGGTTGGTCAGTGAGCAATTGTCTTGGTCTTAACCCTACATAGGTTGATACGTCTTAAACCCAAACACCAAACAATATCAAACATGTTACATGTTTTGACCACCTATATAGTGGTTGAGTCATTTTGATAGCCAAGATCCTCCCGCTCTAAATCCACGATGACCTGAATTGCGAAGGACTCCCTAAAAAGCTAGAGACCTGATTCCTAACTAGCTTTCAAAAATGTTTGTGTGTTATATTAGTGTGATGGTGTATGGTTTGTAGCCAATGGTTGCTACCTTGTGTAGTGGGAGGTATATATTGATTTTAAGTGCTTGTGCTATCTATCCCTGAGTGGTTTCCGCTGAAGCAAAACATTAGGGAAGCTCCCTAGATCATTACGCACAATTGGATAAGGAAACACAACAT
>WNGS01164437.1:28158840-28170610 GCA_020271785.1 Procambarus virginalis
ATCATAGGAGTTCCTTAGATTGGAATTCACTACCAATTATCAATATATCCAAGTATTTTTGGTGTGAACTGCTGTTATTTTATGCATCATTTGTTGTTTTCATAATATTACGGTCATCTCAACAAAGAACAGTACATCCTAAGCAAACGTTATATAATGATATTCTCAACAGTAGATAAAAGAAAATTAATTGTTCCTAATACACAAATAGTATAAAAGCTTATATAAGCTACGGGATTTGTGGATCAGTGTTTAAAAGGAATTCGGAAGTAATAATAATACAGCTGATGCCATCTGTCGGCAGAAGAGAACACTATCAACTGGCAGGCCAACAGTGGCCATAAGATACAGCTTACGCCATCTGTTGACATCAAATTACACTTATAACAAATTACCCCACAAAATACAACTAACGCCATCTCTTTTTTTTCCAACGCACTATAAATAGCCAAACAGCAACCCATAAGGCAGGTTGTTGTGCTCGGGTAGGAGGTTCCAAGCTCCGCCCACAATTGGTATGGGGTGCATAATCAATGATATATCATTGGTAGAAACTCTTTGTTGACATTCACACAACAGCCAATCACAGGAAGGGATCTGTTAAAGGTGCCATCAATTTAATAAAATATCATTGTTCAGCACACCAGCCCTGCTTATGACATTCTGCATAAACTTCAATCTACCTAAAAAGTTTAGTGCTAATTATTTAAAAGTATTAATAAAGTGATAACTAAATACTGCAGGATATAAAGGTGGTATAGAAATCTGGCCTGGCTACCTAACTTCTCCCGTCTGCAGTGGGAGTTGCCTGACAATAATAATAATAATAATCTATAACAATGCTGATACGATGCTCCGCCCTCTTATTGGACTACATTATTAAGTTAGATGGAAATATTTGTCAGGAACAAAACGTATTGTGCAAAAGGACATATTTCTTAGTTTGCATTTCATTCGTAGAAAGAGTGTTGGCATTCCCTGCAACAGCCAATCACAGGAAGGTATTTGCTACAGCTCTGTCTCCTATGGGGAGTGTTCAGTACACCGATCTAGCTTATGGCTTTCTGTTTATCTCTTGTCAATTTCAGATATAAAGTTGTTACACAAAATGGCTAAATTATGCAATTAAAAGAGCTCATAGTGGATTTTGTAATAGTTTTATGGGAGGAATGTTATATCATTTTTCTAAATATCTTCTGATATGGGTGTTGACTTCTCTGTTCGTGTACTTGTTTATTAATTCTTGACGGCTTCTCTCTCCACTTCCTTGTGGATGTTAAATACATCGAAACAATGAGGAATGGTTCTGCATATAAATGCGTTTATTACATTAATCTTATACACAGTAGTGCAGTGCCAATTTTATAGGTGCCAGAGTTCTGGTGGGCCTGACAAAAGCCTATCATTTCCTATCCTGTTTCAATATATGTCACACGATTAAGTATTTCGTATTTGTGCTCACTAATTATTATAAAATATAATTATCAAATAAAGAAAAACATCATGTATTTATCAATTTAAGAAGTTCAATTTTAATATATATTGGGGTTTAAAAATAAGTTTCTCCTTTTACATAAATGAATATTATTAGATGTTCAAGTTCTGTGTTTAGTTAAGTGTTCAGGTTATATTGGCGATTATTTCCATTTGAAATGCTTTGGTGAACCATTTACGGAGTTGGGATTCGAACAGTGAACGTCAACGAAGCACTGTTTGAGAAATGTTCGAATGTCATCAGTTGTGAGTCATGTGTAAAAATCTTTCCATTCATAAACGGGGTTTGGCGGGAACTAGCAAAATCTGGGTACAGCACAAGAATATCTTCAAATATTCCTGAGTGAATGAAGTAATTACAGAGCTCAAAGTGCCTCTTACCATTTGGTATGAAGTCACTGATAAGAGGGCAATCACAGATATAGTGTTGGAGAGTATGTCCTCTCAAGTAGGACTGAAAACAGATGTTTTTTTACCCAGATGGTTAAAACCCATGGAACAGCCTACCCGCTGAAGCCGTACTTGCCAAAATCCAGCTAGAAAATATCATTAGGACAATTGGCGGGACTTAACAACCCCCGGCTTTTTGTCCTCGTCAAGGCCACTAGATAGTTAGTGGCCTTTTGAAAATTTTGATAAATATATACTTAAATAGATACCATCGCTTCTCAAGTCTTGGGAGCGACAAGGGGAGCTATACACTATCACTTAGAATTACGTAGGTAAACAAAAAATGCAACATATTTGTATACTACAATGTCGGTGCTGACTGTACAAGTTGAAAAAACATTGTTTTACTTCGAAATATACTAATTTTAGAAGAAAATTCGACGTAAATATGTCGCAAGTGGTCACGGATAAGCTAATAATGATACAGCTGATGCCATCTGTCGGCAGAAGAGAACACTATCAACTGGCAGGTCAACAGTGGCCATAAGATACAGCTTACGCCATCTGTTGACATCAAATTACACTTATAACAAATTACCCCACAAAATACAACTAACGCCATCTCTTTTTTTTCCAACGCACTATAAATAGCCAAACAGCAACCCATAAGGCAGGTTGTTGTGCTCGGGTAGGAGGTTCCAAGCTCCGCCCACAATTGGGTATGGGGTGCATAATCAATGATATATTATTGGTAGAAACTCTTTGTTGACATTCACACAACAGCCAATCACAGGAAGGGATCAGCTAAAGGCTCCATCCACTTAATAAATCATCTTTATTCAGCACACCAGCCCTGCTTATGACATTCTGCGTAAACTTTAATCTACCATAAAAGTGAAGGGTTAAATATTTAAAAGCATTAATAAAGTGATAATTAAATACTGCAGGATGTAACGAGTGTTACAGAAACATGGGCTGGCTACCTAGCTTGTGACGTCATCAGTGGGGGTTGCCTCACGCAAATAATATCGATGATACAATGCTCCGTTCTCTTACTGGACTAAATTATTCAGTTAGATGGAAATTTCTGTCTTGTACAAAACGAAGAGGTTGTGTTTGAAATAAAGATATTGTTGTGCAAAAAGACGTATTTCTTAGTTTGCATTTAATTATAGAAAGAGTGTTGGCATTCCCAGCAACAGCCAATCACAGGAAGGTATTTGCTAAAAGTCCGTCTCCTTACTGTTACACAGGGATGCCAGATTGAGTTGCCGAAAGTCGCGAGCTGAAGAACTAATTGTTACAAACTTTACAATAAAAGTAGCCAAATATTTTTTTTACGATTAATTCGCTTTTTAGAATAAACAGCAAAGCTTATTTTAACTGTAGCCGAAAAAATAGTAAGTAGCGACGTACGTAGATGGTTTTATAATTGAATGCAATTATCCTAATTGGTAACCGAATTGGGCTACAAGTAGCCCAATCTGGCATCCCTGCTTACTGACGTCTTCAGGAGCGACACACAGATCTAGCTTATGGCTTTCTGTTTCATCTCTTGTATATAAAAAATATGAATATTTCAGTTACTATGATTATTAAAAGTTTGAGATATAACAGTTGTGACACAAAATGGCTCAATTTTGTCATTGAAAAGAGATCATAGTGGATTTTGTAATAGTTTTATGGAAAGGGTGTTATACAATTTTTCTAAATATCTTCTGATATGGGTGATGACTTCTCAATTTGTATACCTAATACTTGACGGCTTTTCTCCAGTTCTTTGAAGATTTTATACCAGTCAGAACAATGAGTAAGGGCTCGAGTATAATGGCGTTTATTACACTATTGTTATATCTGTCTGACCATTCATACACATTCCAGTGTTGGTGGGTTTAGTATAATCTTCTGTGGTGAAAGTTGTTTTAGGTTCTCACGTAGACATGGAGGAAAGGGAGTGTACCATCTATGCCTAGTTAATGGGTAAAGTTAAGCACTGAGTTGCGGATAAGTTGATCCTTTAATCGCGACAATTCCAGGAGGGTTTTCACACATACGTATATATTATCACTGTATCTGCAGTAGATGCGATGTTTCCCTGTGGTATTGAAGGTTTTCTAGTGTTCATATTTAGAGTAACCATGGGTTTTATTTATATTTTTAATACAACAAGAATTAATTATTATAATGTTTCGATTATTTCTGAGGCCCATTATTTCTGAGTGGGCCCAAAAATTTATTTCCCTAAATAAATGCACATTATTATCATTATGATTGACTAAATCTAGTCCTTGCACCAAAGACTAGAAACCAAGCTAACGTCGATTGATATGAGGGTAAAAGGGATTGCTAGGTGCATGCTGACCAAGATATTGACTAGACCAAGAACCAGTTCACTTAAAGATATAATCACTGGAGCACTAACTCTGGACAGAAGAGCTCCAATAGCAACAGGTGGACCCATTGTGCGATAAACACCATCAATACATTGACAAACACAGTCACTGAGAAGGGTGTCGACGAAATACATGTAGACTTTGTTATGCAAGCCCCTTGGGAATCTCTGCCAACAGACTTTAAGATTATGGTTATTGAAGGAAAAAAGAACCAGACTAATCCTCATCTACTACGTACCATTGCACAGATGCATATAGAAGCAAACTTGGCATCCGACAGCTTCACATACTTCACCGATGGATCAGTAGACCAGCAGGGACACGAAACCGGAGCTGCAGTTAAACCAGGAAACTCTGTAAATAGTTGGAGGCTCTCAAATGGGAGTTCGACTTTACAAACAGAGATGCTAGCCATTCAAAAGGCTTTGGAACATGCTCTTGCTGAACACCGACAACATGTTATCATACATACAGATTCGAGAACCGCCATTGAAACTTTGCAACAAGAACACATATGTGATAACATACATCTGATCAAAATTTCATATCATTAATGCAAACACTCAAACGACAAGGCCGACGGGTACTTATCAACTGGGTGCCAAGTCATGTGGGAATAATAGGAAATGACATTGTAGACGAAGCTGCAAAACTTGTAACTAAGAGAAGAAATGTAGACATTTACATACCACAGAGTCTATCACAGATTAAGAAAGTAATTAGAAACAGAACAATGCAAAAGATGTACAGTGACCACAACACAGCAGTTGCAACATCAGGATCTGCGGGTTGGTACAAGAATTCAACAAACTACGAACCACTTAGTTTGATGAAAGGAAGCAGTAGAACAACAGAAGTACACTTACATCGCATCAGGCTTGGATACCCATGTGCATGGGAAATAGGCTTACAAGTTCCAGAAGATGAGAGGAAATGTCAGCACTGTGGAGAAATGCCCGATAGACCACTGGAACATTATCTAACACAGTGCACAGTTACAAACTCATTAAGATTTCAACTTAGATTCAACAGAGCAGAAGTTGTTAAACACATGGGTCAAAATCTTACTGATGCGACCATACGAGTCATAAATACTCATGCTCCGCCCAAGTAAAAGAGAAACAAGCAACACTTAGTGGGCCAGCCAGAGGCTTAGGGCCCGCGCAGGAATATCTCTGCAAACAAAAAAAAAATCAGCGCCTCTGGTGGTGGGTGGTAGAACTAATCACTGGAACATATTCCACGACTGAAGTATACTCTCAGCATATATATACAATACATATCTAAACCTACAGTCTTCCTGTCCCCGACAACATAAAATTACTAAAATTGCATAAAAATTGCTTCAAATAATCCCATATTTGTTAATATTTTATTATCAAAATAACCAATAATAAATACTATTCCTCTAATTACCTAATAAAGGATAATAAAGAATTAGTAAAACAATGCATTGACAAAAAGTCTTCCATATATTTACATATGTTTACACTGAGAAATAAGTTGTATGAAGTATGGTGGATACTAGAAGCATACAGAGTAATACACACATGGGTGAGTTCTATACAAGTTGCCATCCTGTGTCTTCTGGTATTGGAATGGTATACATATGTATCAGTAATGGTCGGAGAGTTGTGGGTATACAGGGGGGCTGGTTGATGGTTTACAGACGTCTGTAAACTCACCCACCCGGGATACTTGATGGGTGGTGTACTAGAGCCAATGGGAATGTGTGTGTGTGTGTGTGCTTGTAATTTCCTAAGTGTAATTACAGGATGAGAGCTAAGCTCGTGGTGTCCCGTCTTCCCAGTACTCTTTGTCGTATGCTTTGAAAGTGTGTGCGTGTGTGTGTATGTGTATACTCACCTATTTGTGTTTGCGGGGGTTGAGCTCTGGCTCTTTGGTCCCGCCTCTCAACTGTCAATCAACTGGAAAATCAATCAACTCTGTGTGTGTGTGTGTGTGTGTGTGTGTGTGTGTGTGTGTGTGCCTACCTAACAGTGTCTACGGAAAGTTGAGCTATGGCTCTTGACGACCCACCTGCTAGTCATACTATTTTTGTCGGGGTTCGAACGGAACTATTCTGACGTTCGAAGTGTTTGTCGAATTTGGCCTTTAAAAGTTGTCGATGAAGGTGGCTTCCACAACTTCTTCCTTCAGTGCATTCCACTTGCTAACCATCTAGTTTCTTAGTATCTTATATATTGCGGTCATATCCACTCTATTTTCTATCGGAAATCCTCTAGGACTGGGAGATTTGTATTTTTTTTTCAATTTTTGATGAATACGGAACTTCGTCAGATTGTAGAAGGTGTAAGGAACAATGTATGCAGAGTCAGTAGCAGAGGTGACCATAGAACAACACTGCCAGAACCAGCAGTAATACATGTGGCCCACACCTGCACATACCTGTTCAAAAAGAAGTACCGAGTCAGCTATTAACATCGGGACAAAATTTTGGGTGCGATATTACTCAGGCAATTACGTACCTGACACTGTTACCATTCTACACATCTGGATAGCATACACACCTGCAAAGCCACATCCGACTACACACGTGCATAGGCAAACTAAAAATACGTTCATATTCATAGCTTACACACCTGCCTAATATAATGCTCTACCGCACCCATACACTGTAATGGACACACCTGGAGCCACACCCCTAAACATCAACACAGCCATACACCCTAAACATTTGTATTTCAAAATAATATTCCATAAAGATGTTTACTCGTGTTATTTCTTTGTAGTTTTCAACGCAAATGACCTCGTCACGTTGTTAAGAGATATTAACTACAATCAATCAACTACGTACACACCTGTATTTAAATAATACCCCTGGGCGTTCAGGAAGTCTGAACTGGGCAGTTCCACCTGTGTCAGCCTGCTGTGGTGGGCACCCAGGGAGCTGACGCAGGCCGCGTTGATAACCCCGTGTTGAAACAGGTCACCAGAAGCCTGTAGGTACAGACCCACGGTCCTGCCCTCGGCGTAGGACCTGAGGTACCGCTGGAGGAGACGGAAAGGTACTTTTAAAGAAAGGTGGGTTAGCTGTTAGGTAGGTTAGGTTGGGGTAGGTAGGTCTGGTAGAGGTAGGCTGATAAGTGGACCTGCTGGCAGGTAGGCCGTTTGGTAGGCCCTCTGAAAGGTTGGTTAATTGGGAAGTAAACTGAGATAGCAGTTATAGTAAGATAATAAGTAATCTGATATAGTAAGTAATTTGACATATTTAAGGTGTTAAGTGTGCAGGTAGGAAAAGTTTTGATAATAATGAAAGCGCTCAAAAATACTCGCAAAAGAAATACGAATCTTAGTATACCTACTTATGTATATACCTAGGGTATATACATACACCACTGGAAATGATGTATGTTCATTTATATATAAAAACCTTGTTAATGAATGCATAACTTAGGATATTAAAAGTTGTTCAATTTCAGTCAAACTTTTTTGACTAGTTGTATATGAAAAGGGCTGCAACTGGTCCAAGTTTCAGCATCACAGCCTAAATAGAAAGGGAGAGAAAAAAATTATTGTTTTTCAACGCATTTTCAACATGTTCATATTTACTCTACAACCACAAGTTTCAAATTAAATCATTTCTATGACACTCATCTATCACATTAGCATATAATAACGGATTTTACCAAAAGGATTATCCAAAATATGTTTAGTTTTACTAATATAAATATTTAAAGTCCCCCCAAAAAATTTATGCAAAAATATTCTTTATAAATATTTATAAAATCAATAAATGAACTTAGGAATAAAAATACCTTTGGTGAATTGTAGAGACATAAACTCTACATATAAGGTGTAAGTTTCATGTAAATTGAATAAGAAATGAAAGAGTAGAATCACTTTTATGTAACTTGAAACAAAAAGAAGTCAAAGATTCTGCCACCTGTGGCTGAGGTTGACTTCAACCAATTTCCTCCAAAATTGGCACCCTTAAAGATAGGCATACGTGCAGTAAGGTGTATAAGTTTCATACAAATCGCCCGATAAACAAAATGAGAAAAAATTAGAAGAAAAAATAAAAAATCAATTTTTTTTTACTAAATATATATATTGGATAAAACTAATTATTAAAATCCTTTTATTATATGCTATTGTGATAGCTGAGAGTCATATACATGATTTCAGTTGACACTTGTGTTTGATGTTGATTTTTGAACATTTAGAATTTTTTTTATACAGAAATAAATATTTTTTTTATCCCTTTCTAATTAGGCTACGATGCTGAGATTTGTACCAGTTGAAGCCCTTTTCCTATACAACTAGTCATAAGAAATTGATTGAAATTTAACAAGTCTTCATTTATTGCATATTTTAAAGTTATGACCCCTTAATAACGAGTCAAACTTTAGCATTGTAAGATCAGTGGAAGTATTTCAGAGGGAATCACACTAGTGGAAAAATATGTAAGTGGAAACCCACTAGTAGTGAATACCTGTGGCACATAATAGTGGAACTTACCATGCAACCACTGGAACCTACCCAGTAAACCTTCCAGTGGAAGCTACAAAAAGGAACCTACACCGTGACATTTTCAGGTGGAAACTTACAAGTAAAGTTTTCGGAGAGTTCTTAAGAAATTTTTTAATGGAAGCTTAATGAAGAAAACTAAGCTTAGGCTCCCGAGGTAAAACCGACTTAGCAGACGTCATCAAGTGGAACCTGACAAGCGGAACTGATGGGGAAAGTTTCTTAGTGGTAATATCGAGATGATTCAACCGAAAGAACTTACTAAGTTCACTTTATTCCCGACATAATCTACCTGGTGCAGCCTACCTGGTGGAGTCTACCTGGTGCTATCGGTTGAGTGCCTATATGGTGCTATCAAAGGTGCTATCGGTTGGAACACACCTGGTAAGAGACATCAGGAGGAACCTACTGCTGTGGAGCTTGTGACACAGACTCCGGAGCCTACCTTGAGCACTGGTCTGCCGTTGACGCTCCAGGAGAGGATTGGCACATACTGGGTGTTGCTGGACGAGCAGTTCAGGCTCACCATGTCCTTCCTGGTGTAGGACTCTTTGGCGCCTCTGATCCGAGGCTCCTTCAGCGCCTCCGCTGAGAATAGACAGATGTGTTGGTGTAAGAGAGAGAGAGAGAGGCACCAAGCCATTACGATTATATTGCACTTGGAAGGGGTCAGGATTCATCTGGGATGGGATCAATTGCCCAACCACTTGGACGGTCGGGGATTGAACGCCGACCTGCATGAAGCGAACTCGTCGCTTTACCGTCCAGCCCAAGTGGTTGGGCAAGAAAGAATGGAGATATGCGAAGGGAAAAAAGGCACAAAGACAAAAACAGGAAAAGCTGTAATGATCATGATTTTTTAATTGGTTGAAAAATGCAAAGGTTCTGAGAACAATAGACACGCATTGGAAGATTCCTCATTACATAGTAGTCCAGAAGACACAATATCCAAAAGTGACGTTGGTCTGACGTCATATCTGATGTACTGCGAGTGAGATTGGTGAATTACGTCCCCAGGCTAGGCTCGTCCGTCCAGCGGCCGACCCCAAAGACGCATCCATCCTTATTACCGAACCGTGTATTCACAATCGGCATTTTCTCAAATATAAATTATTTTTATATATAGTATTTGGTATATAGTTATATATAGTTATACCTGATTAGGTTAGGTGTTTAGGTTCTGTTGGCAAGTATTTCAACCCGTCCTCGACTCAAGTCCATTACATTCAGCGGTCAACCCCACAGACGCATTCATAAATTTTAACATGCTGTTCATTCAAAACGGGAATTTTCTCAAGTATAAATTAATATTATAATATATTGGCATATTGTGTATATATAGGCATAGGTTAGGTTAGGTCAGGTGTTTAGGTTCTGTTGGCGATTATTTGTATTTGTAGTACGTGGGTGAAGCATTTACAGCGTTGTGATTCGAACAAAATTCGTCAGTGAAGCACTTGTTCCGGATATGTTCGAACGCCAGCAGTTGTGAGTCGTGTGTAAACCGCTTTTCATTCATAAACAGGGGGTTTGGCGGGTGCATGGAATCACTTTTGGATCTTTGTTTGGAGGACGGGCTGAGTATTTGTAGTACGTGGGTGAAGCACTGACAGCTGTGAGATTTGAACACAGGACATCAGCAAATCATCGTTCGCAGCCCGTTCTCTAAACAAAGACCCAAAGTCCATTCCATGCACCCGCTAACTCCGCTGTTTATGAATGAGAAACTGTTTACACACGACTCACAAGTGACTTTGTTCGAACACTTCCGGAACAAGTGCTTAACTGACCAATTTTGTTCGAACCACAACGCTGTAAATGCCTCACCCACGTACTACAAATACAAATAATCGCCAACAGAACCTAAGCACCTAACCTAACCTATGCCTACATATGCACAATATGCTAATATATTATAATATTAACTTATATTTGAGACGATTCCTGTTTTGAATGAACAGCATATAAAAAATTATGAATGGGTCTGTGGGGTCGACCGATGGATGGAATGGACTTGAGCCGAGGACGGGTTGAGTTGTAAGTAATGTGAAAAGTGTTTACCAGTTATAAACAAGGATTTGATAGCTGGACTAACGAGCACTTGGCCCCTGTTTATGAGGATGCGCAGCAAAATGACTTGTAATTACTGAATAGTTACATAGAAGGTATGAGTGACTCTGTCTCTCTCTCATGAGTATGAGAGAGAGAGAGAGAGAGAGAGAGAGAGAGAGAGAGAGAGAGAGAGAGAGTGAGAGTGAGAGAGAGAGAGAGAGAGAGAGAGAGAGAAGGGGGGAAAGCCTCCACTTACTAAACACTGTGAGTCGGGCCTTGCGCACTTCTTTTCGAAAGCTTGGGTGTTCCCCAATAACCTCACATTGGTACTCGCCGGAGGACGAGGTCGTCACCTCCCGGAGGACCACCTCCCTCTCGCTCGACACCCAGCACTAGGGGGGGGATAGAGGATAATAATGATGTTGCAGTTCCTCGATCCAGTGGACACAGTATTCATGATAAGCGTTGGGGTCGTTGGTGTGTGTGTGTGTGTGTGTGTGTGTGTGTGTGTGTGTGTGTGTGTGTGTGTGTGTGTATTTACTTAGTTGTTGTATTTTACGGGGGTTGAGCTTTGCTCTTTCGGCCCGCCTCTCAACTGTCAATCAACTGTTTACTAACTACACTAACTACTTTTTTTTTCCCACACCACACACACACACACACCCCAGGAAGCAGCCCGTGACAGCTGACTAACTCCCAGGTACCTATTTACTGCTAGGTAACAGGGGCATTCAGGGTGAAAGAAACTTTGCCCATTTGTTTCTGCCGGGTGCGGGAATCGAACCCGCGCCACAGAATTACAAGTCCTGCACGCTATCCACCAGGCTACCTGGCCCCCTATGTGTGTGTGTGTGTGTGTGTGTGTGTGTGTGTGTGTGTGTGTGTGTGTGTGTAGTAGATATAAATATGTAGTAGGTAGAAATATATGTAGTAGATATAATAGAGGAAAA